>JAFMSR010000011.1:3773925-4303925 GCA_022818135.1 Saxidomus purpurata
TACATGTACTACTCTACCAACTTTATGATTTGCTACTGACAATTTTGATTCTACCAACCTCACGTTGTGCCACATCTACTGTCTGCCTCTGACAACTTTAGGTTGCGTGCTACCACTGCTAGTTAATGAATTATTACTGCTCTTGTCTGCTATTGCTAGATCTAACATCGTGTTATGCTACCGCTCTTGTCTCTGCTAATGCCACTGTAACATTTGACTGCTGTCACCGCTAGCTACTGATACTGCGAAACATGATTTGCTGCAAAACAATACTACTTTCGGTCGACCTTTTGCTTCTCACAACCCACATACATTTACACGTGTAGGCCCTCTCCTTTCGTGATGAAAAACCTTTATCTTGACTTACTAAGACGAACACTTAAGCCGATTTTAAATGTACACTAAAGCCCGAGGTCTAAATTCTGGTCAGCGCAAAAAAGTAAGAATTATAGGTTGATACGCCACAGAGCTGTTCACTGTGCTTGCCAGTTTATATATATCCCGTCCCATAAAGTTGAAATGTGTCCTTTAAGAATACCCTGTGCAAGCTCAAAGGTGTCTTGTACGATATATCCTATGCTATACAGCTCAAAGATGTCCTTTAAGATAAACACTTTGTCATACAGATCTATGGTGCCCTGTAAGATACACCCCGTGCCATACAGCTCTAAGGTATCTTGTAAGATATACCCCGGGCCAAAAAGCTTTAAAGGGCCCTTTTTGAATACGCCCGTGTCATACAGCTCTAAGGTATCTTGTTAGATATACCCCGTGTAATACAGCTCTAAAGTGTCTTGTAAGATACACCCCGTGCCATACAGCTCTAAGGTATCTTGTAAGATATACCCCGTGCCATACAGCTCTAAGGTGCCCTGTTAGATACACCCCGTGTCATACAGCTCTAAGGTATCTTGTTAGATATACCCCGTGCCATACAGCTCTAAAGTGTCTTGTTAGATATACCCCGTGCCATACAGCTCTAAAGTGTCTTGTTAGATATACCCCGTGTAATACAGCTCTAAAGTGTCTTGTTAGATATACCCCGTGAAATACAGCTCTAAAGTGTCTTGTTAGATACACCCCGTGCCATACAGCTCTAAGGTATATTGTAAGATACCCGACCCCGCGCCATACAGCTCTAAGGTGCCCTGTTAGATACACCCCGTTTCATACAGCTCTAAGGTATCTTGTTAGATATACCCGTGCCATACAGCTCTAAAGTGTCTTGTTAGATATACCCCGTGTAATACAGCTCTAAGGTGTCTTGTTAGATATATCCCGTGTAATACAGCTCTAAAGTGTCTTGTTAGATATACCCCGTGTCATACAGCTCTAAGGTATCTTGTTAAATATACCCCGTGCCATACAGCTCTAAAGTGTCTTGATAGATATACCCCGTGTAATACAGCTCTAAGGTGTCTTGTTAGATATACCCCGTGTAATACAGCTCTAAAGTGTCTTGTTAGATACACTCCGTGTCCTACAGCTCTAAGGTATCTTGTTAAATATACCCCGTGCCATACAGCTCTAAAGTGTCTTGTTAGATATACCCCGTGTAATACAGCTCTAAGGTGTCTTGTTAGATATACCCCGTGCCATACAGCTCTATGGTGCCCTGTTAGATACACCCCGTGTCATACAGCTCTAAGTTATCTTGTTAAATATATCCCGTGTCAAACAGCTCTAAGGTGTCTTGTTAGATATACCCCGTGTCATACAGCTCTAAGATGTCTTGTTAGATACACCCCGTGTTATACAGCTCTAAGGTGTCTTGTTAGATATACCCCGTGTTATACAGCTCTAAGGTGTCTTGTTAGATATACCCCGTGTTATACAGCTCTAAGGTGTCTTGTTAGATATACCCCGTGTTATACAGCTCTAAGGTGTCTTGTTAGATATACCCCGTGTTATACAGCTCTAAAGTTTGCTGTTAGATACTGGTATACCCCGTGTCATACAGCTCTAAGGTGTCTTGTTAGATATACCCCGTTCTATACAGCTCTGAAGGGTTCTGTTAGATATACCTCGTTTCATAAAGCTCTTAAGTGCCTTGTTAGATAAACCCCGTGTCGTACAGCTCTAAGGTGTCTTGTAAAATATATCCCGTGTCAAACAGCTCTAAGGTGTCTTGTTAGATATACCCCGTGTCTTACAGCTCTTAAGTGTCCTGTTATATATACCCGTGTCATAAAGCTCTAAAGTGTCTTGTTAAATATTACCCGTGCCATACAGCTCTAAGATGTCTTGTTAGATATATCCCGTGCTATACAGCTCTGAGGCGTCTTGCTTAATATATCCCGTTCTATACAGCTCTAAGATGTGCTGTACCAAATGTTTTGTAATAATCTACGTTTTCTTAAAGAATTGAAATATTTCGAAAAATACGCTGTTATCTAGTTTCATGCATAAACTTTCTAAAAATTAATGATATAATTATTTGTACTTTTACTCTATTCAAACTCTGTCGTGATTTTGATACCGTTTAGAAAAATACAGAGCAGGGGTTCCAAGATATCGGCCTATTCATTTGAGCCAATTGTCTGTTCAATTCATTATGCTTACAAAAATTGTGAAAGTACGCCGATAAAAATGCAACAACAAAAATCGAAGCGAGAGCGACGATGACTTGCCTTTCATTTATGTGTCTGGGCGATTCAATATCACAAATAACATTGTTTTATTATAAACCAGAATATTTCCTAACATTTCCCTCACAGCTTTGAAGTGACAGGGCTTTCTTTGTTGCGGTAATCTTGCTTGAACAAAATCGTACAAAATATAAACTAGATGTTTGTAGAAATATATTTACTAAACATAAAAATTGCAATCAATCTTGGATACAAATGTAAAGTAAAAATATAAAAATACAACATAAGACTGGGCGTATTAAAGCTCTCATAAAACAGACGTAGTCGTCTGCATATTGTTGAGCAACAATTACGATATGTGTACTGGATCAGCATCATCATAAGACCTTGTATGGCATATATCATTCGGTGATCGCCATTCTGTTTACAGTTCAAACAATGTTCATTCTGTATATTCTGTGCTATCCTACAGCAGTTTGTATTTCTGAAGCCAGTTCTTTACTATTTCATAGTTATCCTTCATCCACTGTATGTTAGTGTTGGTATTCTCAATGGTCTGGGCAAAAGCTCTGGTCCCTGATCCCATATCTGGATGAGCTGTCTGGAAGTCTCGCAACTGTACAAAAAGTAAATGGAATAATTCACAATTCTGCTTATTTATATGCACTTTGAAATTCATGATTTTAATTATTTCTTCGTTGAAATTATAAAACATTACCAAACTTTTGTCAACAAAACTAATGACCACCTGCTTAACGTTATTAACGAGTAAAAATACCAGATAACAGTTTCTGGAGCATCCAAAGCAAAGTAACTAACATTTATCCAAATTATTTTACCCAATTTTTTTGCAACTTTTACATTTAATTTAACCTACCTGCTGAAGTTGGAATTCAGTATTGAAAGATGCTGTCACGCCGGAAATGATGTCACTTAAAGAAAAGGATCCCGTGCCATACCTACAGAGTAAGTGTAAAAATTGTACAGTTACACGCAATGGTGACTAGATGACTGGATAATGAACTGAGTTAGTTCCCCTAGGCAATGCTCGTATCATACAACCTTTTCTCTTGCAATAAAATAACATTATATGCTTGAAGGAATGTTGTTACATTTTGAGGAAAGAGCATTGCCATTAAGTACTGTACAGTGTAAAAAAGAAAGATACTGTATTTTATGTTTAAATCAAGAGACACTTTTCCAACGTAACTGTTTGTAAATGCGTATCTACTTTGTACAAGTATGTGTTTTAGACTTTAAAACATCAAGGTATAGATTAAACTGATTCTACTGCAAATGTACACGTTGAATGCGAAAATACAAATTAACAAATTATGCAAAAGGGTTGGGCCACATTTTCATCCAATATTATAAATTGACCCGTTCCGAACACGGAATATTTGCATACAAATAGCGACATATAGTTTAACAGCGTATGGAAAATGGAACTAAATAAGAAAGAACAATCAATTACGTTTCGTAGATGTCATCCCATCTCGCCCTGAAGAAATCCCAAGCTATTGCACGGCCGACAACATTACTACCAACATTAATGAACACTTTATATGCATCCTGTTTTCGTACGATATTCGAGTCCATTCCAAGTTCAAGTAATCTGAAATCATAAAAGACATTGATGAACAGCTGAAGTTTATTGTTTATTTAGATCTAATGCTATATTAATATTGATGTTTAGTAATATGTATTAGATTATTTTATGTCCAACGGGTGTTCAACGACATTAAACAGACTTAACAGGAAATGGTATATACCATTATCAGACTGCACGGGGAATATATACTAGAAGTATAGACTGAAATGCTTGGCTCAATGTCTTTGAGCGTTTATCGCTCGTCAAAAAGATTGTGTAAAGATGAACATAAGTTTATTGTTTTTTTCTAATCTGCCTTATATATTGCCCTTATCCTGAAAATATCGGTGAACATACATTTTTGTTATATTGTTTGTCAGTAAAACTTGATGAACTTACCTATATAATATCCACGTTTTTCTCGTGCAACTCAGTGTACTAAGGAGGCGTGACTTTTCTGCCTGTACTGTAGCTGTCAAGTACTTGTTGTATAAGAAATTCCACTCTACCTCTCCACCCTCTCGTAATGCTGTACAGTATATGGTAGATTTGAGCTCTGGATCAATCCTATAGGAAGTTGCAAAGACACACATGCATTACATAAATGTGTATATCTTTGTCACGATCTAATCGTCCCACCAATTTAAACTCGAGCTACACTAAATGTGATTAAAAATAGAAGGTACTGCCTTGACGCAGTTATTCTACCCTTTTAGTAGCTCCTTCAACCCGCTTGAACACATAAAAGAATACGGGCAGTTCTCATGGGTACTGTATGCTGATGGTTGCAGTTGCTTTACGGAGAATACGTAAGATGTTTCAAGAAATCAAAGCTAAAACAATATTCAAGTACAACATGCCGGTGATATTCTCAACTTAGCTGCAAGACAATCATACTGACCAAGTTTCATTAAGGCATAATGAAAAAGGTGTTTCTATGATTTAACCTAGTGATCTAGATTATGACCTCACATGACCTTGTTTTGAAGCTGATCTAGAAATCACCAAGACAAACATACTGACCAAGTCTCATGACTCTGAGACAGATATTGTGGCCTCTAGACTGTTAACAAGGTTATTCTTTCTTTTGACCTGGTAACCTTAATTTTCAACTCCTGTGACCCAGTTTCGTTACTGACCTAAAGATCATCAAGACAAACACTCTGACCAAGTCTCATTAGTTTCGAACTGACAATATGGTCTCTACACTAATAACAACGTGTAGTGAACTTTTTGAATAGAACCAAGAAGTTGCAAACAGAATGGTATTCTTGAATTTTTCAAATTACATTTGCAATTACGATAAATACTCGTCTTTTTATAAATGTTGAGTATATCATCAAATAATTGTATGAACTGCCGCAAAACCCCGCATGCAGTTTCCATTAAATTTACACCAAGTATCGGTGCAATAAGTTTAAAGTAAATGTTGAAGCGACTTTATCTAGTAAAAAAATATCGTTTGTACATCAGGATTAAAAACATTTATCTAAACATCAAAATGAAAATTCGGTAAAAAAAAAATGGTACGCTGTTTACATACTGGAGGAATATTTACACGTTTCTCGTTATATTTGGGAGGATATCGTTTCATCGAAACAGCTTTTGTGCATAAACGAGACCTTTTTTGATATATGTTAGTTTTTGAAAACTGCATTTTTTATCATTTTACATACATTTAACTCATTTTTGACATTTGGAGTAATTTATCTGCTAGTTGTAGGATATGCACCTCTAAACCTACAAAAACATCTTAATCTGAACATAGCACAAATGATTAAGACGAATCATGTCTTGTAAAATCAAAATGCTAGACAAAATGAGTCCACCGTCATTAACTTCATTCTTTTTTTTCTCTAAATTTTCAGATGGGAAAATTACAAAGAATTGTGAGGTCCGTTCGAATGAGAGTTTCTTGATTTATTGAATCCAATGTGACAATATAGTGACTAGTGCGACTGAATTAGACCAGCAATGATATTCAAATTTGTCTTGATGTCATTCAAAATGCAATATTTCTCTGTTGCATATATAAGTACAATGTTCTTTCATACGGAAAATGGTCTAATTTGTCTGGAAACAAATCAGATGTACATTCTTTATGGAATTAAAGTAATCCATCAGACTTCTCGGACGAAATTACCAAGTGGTTTTATTTCCTACAAGACTTATTCTTTAGAATTTACATTTTCACATGAACAGTTCAGGAATTCATGTACTGAAAAGTCAGCATTCCGCATTACCACTATAACATTATTTTAAAGATGTGATTTTATGTAAACAAATTGTTCCCATTCGGAGAATGTAAGTAACTGATTCAAAAGTCACTCATAAAAGATGTCTTATGAATACATGTACTTTCGAATTAGTACACAGTCATACAGAAACCTTGATAATGTTTCAATCTTTCACATTCTATATTAAGTGCCTAATTTTAATAATCGTTATACGATTCGATATCTGCATAATTATTTATTGCAAATTATACCTTAACATATGAAGCTTAGATATATATTCTCAATGATATTTAGAGCACATGATATTTTGTAACTTATAGTTTTTCAGTGATGTTTTTGTTAGATTTATGTTGGCGTCCAAATATTCTTCCAGAAGCGTTAAATGAATGTCATAACTGATTTAAACACTGCTGGAGCATTTTTATAAAAATGTGCAAGGACATGTTTCTATAAGTTTCGAATGTATGGGCTATGTATACATGTAATTAAAATTGTCGATAACATCAAATTTACAGTCTCTTTATATTATCAATGTGGAAATCCAGCAAGCACGTAACATATATAACATAGCAAATTACAATTGTAACATCGCTATGATTCAGGAAACTATAAAATGGGACAAGAATAAAGGTTAGGTTAGAGGCACAGTGCACAAAGCGATGGATACATAAATTCACCAAGCTAAAAATCCATGTGGTCGATTTTGTCCGTTTTAGCACTACTTGCGAGAGTACAACATAAGAAAATATCATTAAGTTAAGGGACATATTTCCAAAAAATCTTTATAGTTTCTAACAATTACAGAATTGTTTAATTATAAAACCCTACAAGAAAGGGGCAACAATATGCATTTTCAAAACAACTTGTGCAAGGAAACACAACTACCGGACAATATCGGTAACGACTCTTGTCAACATTGCAAATATTCATTCACCAAAGGCAGACAACGCAGAACTTCGCAATATTGTCGGTATGTACTTATTTTAAATAAGAGCTTAAGAAAGAAAAACAAAACATATCTAGCTTCTCTTACGGGTTGTGATCGGGATTCTTCATGTATTGTTCCAGCAGACTTTTGGCTGTTTCTGTGCAGTTCTTGATGCCATAGTTACAGGCGTGACTAACGATACGCGCCCTCACATATGACTCTAAATGACTTGCACCTGTGTTGTCTATTCCAAGATTTTCAAATTGCTTAACAACGGTGGCTTTCATAAATCGCTGAAAATTGTTGACAAATTGATACATTATATCAGAGACTATGAAAATAAAACATATATGAAATATAAAGAGTTTGGTATGGAACGCCATAGCTGCCTTCTATACACACTTCTTAAATGGTGATGTCCTTTTGATATATTGTGATGTCGTTTTGATAGATGGGGCTGTGGTTTTGATAGATGGTGCTGTGGTTTTGATAGATGATGCTGTGGTTTTGATAGATGGTGATGTCGTTTTGATAGATGGTGCTGTCGTTTTGATAAATGGTGCTGTGGTTTTTGTAGATGGTGATGTCGTTTGGATATATGGTGATGTCGTTTTGAAAGATGGTGATGTCGGTTTAAAGGTGGTGACGTCGTTTTGATAGATGGTGCTGTGTTTTTGATAAATGGTGATGTCGTTTGGATATATGGTGCTGTGGTTTTGATAGATGGTGCTGTGGTTTTGCTATATGGTGATGTCGTTTTGATAGATGGTGCTGTGGTTTTGATAGATGGTGATGTCGTTTTGATAAATGGTGATGTCGTTTGGGTATATGGTGCTGTCGTTTTGATAGATGGTGTTGTGGTTTTGATAAATGGTGATGTCGTTTCGATAGATGGTGCTGTAGTTTTGATATATGATGATGTCGTTTAGATAGATGGTGCTGTGGTTTTGATAAATGGTGATGTCGTTTTGATAGATGGTGCTGTAGTTTTGATTTATGATGATGTCGTTTTGATAGATGGTGCTGTGGTTTTGATAAATGGTGATGTCGTTTTGATAGATGGTGCTGTGGTTTTGATAAATGGTGATGTCGTTTTGATAGATGGTGCTGTGGTTTTGATAAATGGTGATGTCGTTTTGATATATGGTGCTGTGGTTTTAATAGATGGTGCTGTCATTTTGGTAAATGGTGCTGTCATTTCGATAGATGGTGCTGTGTTTTCGATATATGGTGCTGTCATTTTTATATATGGTGCTGTGGTTTTAGCAAATGGTGATGTGAGTTTGATATATGGTGCTGTCATATTTATATATGGTGCAGTGGTTTTGATATATGGTGATGTCCTTTCTATATATGGTGATGCTATTTTGATATATGGTTCTGTCATTTTTTATTACGATGATGTTGAACTATTTATAGATGGCCTAGTTGTTGACCGGATCAGGTTGATGAGGATAAAACTGTTCTGACACCGTGAAAATGGACAGTTGGTATGAGACGCCTAAATACATTTCCATAGACTTACATTATGAGGGTTTCTTCCGGTGCGACTACCAGAATCTCACCGACTGCTGAAATAAACTTTTATTTTGTAGAATCATCCTAGTACAACATAAAAATAACAAAATTTATACATGTGACCCAATACTCTATGCCAGTAATTTGGGACTCAATGAGACCACCCCCATTTTTTTGGCAGTTTTAGTGGTCACCGACCAAATATGTCAGTATTTTCAAATACCAAATATTTTGATTATCATTTATATCAAGATTTTTCTCTTCATATTTCATTTGTGATCTATCATGCAGCGATTATTTCAAAGTAATTTTTCTTGTATGCATTCACTTAGTTTCAGCCAATCAGCAATCAAACACATAGTGTAGGTCCGCATGTTCCCTAGACAAAAATAACCTGCTTCCGGTTTTCACCGATTTAGACGTCTCATACCTAAAGACTGAAACGATTGCTTTTGTACGCACTTAAAACAAAGCTATACTTTGGTTCAGCAATTGTTATTTTATTATTTGAAAGAGTTCTAAGTGCGTACAAAAGCAATCTGTCTAGGGAACATGCGGACCTACACTATGTGTTTGATTGCTGATTGGCTGAAACTAGTGGATGCATACAAGAAAAATTACTTTGAAATAATCGCTGCATGATAGATCACAAATGAAATATGAAGAGAAAAATCTTGATAAAAATTATAATCAAAATATTTGGTATTTGAAAATACTGACATATTTGGTCGGTGACCACTAAAATTGCCACAAAAATGGGGGTAGTGTCATTGAGCCCCAAATTACTGGCATAAAGTACTGGATCACATGTATCAATTTTGTTATTTTTATGTGGGACTAGGATGTTTCTACAAAATAAAGTTCATTTCAGCAGTCGGTGAGATTCTGGGTAGTCGCACCGGAAGAAACCCTTATAATGTAAGTCTATGGAAATGTATTTAGGCGTCTCATATCAACTGACGACAAAATTGCCTCCATTTTCACTGTGTCAGAACAGTTTTATCCTCCTCACCAACCTGATCCGGTCAACAACTAGGCCATCTATAAATAGTTCAACATCATCGTAATAAAAAATGACAGAACCATATATCAAAATAGCATCACCATATATAGAAAGGACATCACCATATATCAAAACCACTGCACCATATATAAATATGACAGCACCGTATATCAAACTCACATCACCATTTGTTAAAATCACAGCACCATATATAGAAATGACAGCACCATATATCGAAACCACAGCACCATCTATCAAAATGACATCACCATTTATCAAAATGACAGCACCATCTATTAAAACCACAGCACCATATATCAACACGACATCACTATTTATCAAAACGACAGCACCATCTATCAAAACGACATCACCATATATCCAAACGACAGCACCATATATAAAATGACAGCACCATATACCAAAATGACACCACCATAAATCAAAACGACATCACCATTTATCAAAACCACAGCACAATCTATCAAAACCACAGCACCATATATCCAAACGACATCACCATTTATCAAAACGACATCACCATTTATCAAAACCACAGCACCATCTATCCAAACGACATCACCATTTATCAAAACGACATCACCATATATCAAAACCACAGCACCATCTATCAAAACGACATCACCATATATCAAAACCACAGCACCATTTATCAAAACCACAGCACCATCTATCAAAACCACAGCACCATCTATCAAAACGACATCACCATCTATCAAAACCACAGCACCATCTATCCAAACGGCATCACCATTTATCAAAACGACATCACCATCTATCAAAACCACAGCACCATCTATCAAAACGACATCACCATCTATCAAAACCACAGCACCATCTATCCAAACGGCATCACCATTTATCAAAACGACATCACCATCTATCAAAACCACAGCACCATCTATCAAAACTACATCACCATATATCAAAACAACAGCACCATTTATCAAAACAACATCACCATCTATCAAAACCACAGGACCATCTATCAAAACGACATCACCATCTATCAAAACCACAGCACCATTTATCAAAACCACAGCACCATCTATCAAAACGACATCACCATCTATCAAAACCACAACACCATCTATCAAAACGACGTCACCACCTTTAAAACGACATCACCATCTATCAAAACGACATCACCATATATCCAAACGACATCACCATATATCCAAACGACATCACCATCTACAAAAACTACAGCACCATCTATCAAAACGACATCACCATCTATCAAAACGACGGCACCATCTATCAAAACGACATCACCATATATCAAAACCACAGCATCATCTATCAAAACCACAGCACCATCTATCAAAACCACAGCACCATCTATCAACACGACATCACCATATATCAAAAGGACATCACCATTTAAGAAGTGTGTATAGAAGGCAGCTATGGCGTTCCATAGTTTGGGGTTATCTTTAATTTGTGCAGCGTTAAAAAGGAACTATCTCACTCTGTGTCAAATTAAGTTACTTCAAAAGTATAAATAACAGAATATTTGCTAGTATTATTACCGAGCCTAAATGTTTAAAGATATACGTTCCAGTTATCAATGTTAAAATCAGCTTTTAAAAATATGTTATGTTGCAGTACCGTTTTACAATCAATAACTTATGTAAAGTTGTTGTTGCACAATGAGTGGGTGGATAGCGATTTATAACAGAAAGTCCCTTTGTGGTTACTTTTGTGCTTAAATGAGGCATATTTCAATATATTGCATACATTGTATATGTTTAGAGGATGTAGGGATTATGTCTGCTACATAAATATATATTTTCATTTTGCTGCTGACAAACAGGTTAAGCGAGTTTTATGTACCAGTCAGCGAAGAAAAAAAGTATAAAAGCTGCAAAACACTTCGTTTCTTGAGTCGGTTGAGATGAACATGCTTAACATATAAACAAATGACATAAAGATCTGAAACATTGCACGAGTAAATGGAAATCCTAGGGTTAAAGCTGAAACAATTACTGTGTACAACGCTACTGTGTCTGGAATCTAATTACATTCATACACTATACATAGAAGTCATCAGGCTCCTTTGCTAGACAATGGTTAATTGTGCTTTCTAAACATTATACACTGTTACCGTACCAACCTCAAATGATCCGTAGAGCTCTGTTTCTGCGATCATGTCATGTATATAACCTAGTTGTGAGCTGGCCGCTACCCAAGGGACGTATTCCGTCTCTTTAGACAAGTATTCTAAAGTTCTCAGTGCGATGCCCATTTGAACCAACTTTGCTCTACATAAATCAATAATCATTGTACGACAAGTACCTCAATTATAACTGTAAGTTTTATAACTATAATCATATCATATAATGCAATACTTATACAATGTTTGTTACATTTTTTCTGTTTTAAGAAGCTGTATGTTTCTAGATTATTTCTTAATGTATTCAAAAGACGCGAGTAATTAATTAAATTTGTATAAAAATATGACGCTGAAAATGATAAAGTGGCGGAAATTTTGAAGTTTTTTGGTGGCTAAGACACGCGGATAATTTGCTAATTAAAAATACAAAAGGTGCTATAGTAATTATGGATCTTACTGTGCTAGTCCAAAAGCGTCGTTAATAATCTGGCCTCTGTTAAGCACATGAATGATCTGTAAAAAGATTGAAGAAGATATAAATATGATAAATACAAAGCAAAACAAATTAAGGCATGAATCGAAGTTTCCGTGGCATCCAAGAATATCAACCTTTTGTAGCGGGTTAATATATAACATTTCTGTGTAATCACTTTCATGTATTTTGTATCTCTCCTAACCAATGACTAACCAATGACTACTTTAAAGCTTACTACAAACTTTACTAGATATATGTTACATGTAAGAGAATCAGCCATTAACCAAAATAATTATATTAAAAAAAAAAAAAAAAAAAAAAAAAAAAAAAAAAAAACCCCAAAAAAAAAAAAAACAAAAAAAAAAAAAAAAAAAAAAAAAAAAAAAAAAAAAACCCCCCCCCCCCCAAAAAAAAAAAAAAAAAAAAATTTTAAAAAAAAAAAAAAAAAAAAAAAAAAAAAATTAAAAATAAAAAAAAAAAAAAAAAAAAAAAAAAAATTTAACAGTCATGTTTTTCTGCAATAAAAGAAGGTCACATTGGTGTTATTCTCGTAAAGTTACGACCAATTTTGACAGTGACTTTTAGGAGCAACTACTTAACAGTTTACAATTCGGACGTATAGGACGTTCAGACACACCACTAACCTAAAGGGACATGCCTTTTGAAAACAACAATAGTTTGAATAAATTTGGTCACACAAGAAACATTTCAGTGAACTTATTATGAAGTCAGACGACAAGCATTTTCAGACGATAAGATTTTTATAATGTTGTAAGCATACTGTAGCCACATTAGGAAAGCTTACGCCGCCCCTTGTTGCCATTTTCTTCAAATAAAGCAAAATTGGCTGAATGAATTTTGTAAAAGGTCACTCAATGAACATATTTTGTGTAATGATTTAAAATTGAGCAAGTTCGGGTTAGTGTGAACCAGGTCTTTGACCCACTGACCTAAACAATAATAGGGATCATTTACAGGTTGTGTGCAACCGTCTGACAACAAAACAAAAGAAAAAAAACCAAAAAAAAAAAAAAAAAAAAAAAAAAAAAAAGTAATTTTTTTCCAAAACCCAAAAAAAAAAAAAAAAAAGTTTCGAAGCTTGAAGTTTGAAGCCTGTGGATGATACAGATATCATGACATTTTAGCGGAAACGATTTTCGAAGTTTGGATCACTGTGGCCTTGACCTTTGACCCACTGACCCAGATAGCATAGGGATTATCTACAGGTTGCTTGCAACCTTCTGAGTAAGTTTCATGAAAGTCAAATGACTCCGTCTAGTAGAGCTAAAAAATCAAACACGCAATACTGGACATTATGCTTAAAATTATTATGCTATGGGATCATTCTTTCTTACCGTGTGATCCGTGTTGAGTTGTTTTATCAAGTTATTCCAGTTGTCAACGTCATAATTCACTCTGTATACACCATACTGTTGTACGTTACCAATTATCCAGGCATTGTTGGTAGACGGATAATTGTCATTTAATGCTGAAAAAGTCAGACTAACGTTGAACAAAATATGGTATCTCATACTTAATCAAACAATGTTTTCAAGAGCAGCAAATGATAAACATGCAGAAGCAGCAGTACGAAAACGAAAGTATTGCACAGAGCACTTAAGCTGTTCAAAGCTTAATAAAAAATAACGCGTTAAGAAATAAGACGTCTGTATCTTTCTCTACGACAATTCTGATGGTGTTCCTGCTATAGTCTAATTACTCTTTATTCCTAACTGGTATTAGTTATCACATATTCAACGGAAAACTTTCATCTAAGTAAGCGTTTAACTACCGTGGTTAGCGACCTCACACACTCTTATTTTATTTATATTATATTATATGATCATTTGAAAACATGCAATCTTGAAATAACATCAAAATTACAGGTTCCTAGATTGTGTTGAATTAGTATCACCGTAAGAGATGACGTTAAGAAAACATTCCTGAAACCTGGAAATACATTTCATCAGTGAGACAGGATGAAGTCTCATGATTTGCTTCGAAATTGAAATATTTGGTTATGGCATTTGTGTCTTTAGTTCAATTACGTATGATGCGATTGCTATTATAAAATTCCAAGAAACTAAATCCAAGCGCAGACAATCTGCCCACGTAATAACAATGAACAACATCCACTTATATTAAAATACTAACTTATTGCCGAATATAAGATTAATTTTCATTTTCAAACACTGTTCGGAATTGTGAATCGGCGTTGTTGGTGCATACCTATTTGAAGAATATTTTCGAGCTTCAACCTCTGAAATTCTTTCACAATCCTGTTACATTTGTACCCGACGCTTCACTGGCTAATGAAAGGTTTAGACAGAACCCCGGACCAGATCAATCTAGCAAAGTATTATTAACTGATTGGTGGATATGAATATAATGAGTTCGAGACTTATGGCTGACTTACGAAATGATTTAATCTCACCAATTAGCATAGGTTATCGATAATCGGTACAGACCTGCTGTCAAAACATGATGCCAGATTAGAAAATCAGACAAAATTCAGTCACTTCGTCTCGTATGAGATACGTGTAAGAAAAAGAAAACAGTTGTCAAAATGAATAGCAGTTCTCAGTAACTTTAACGTCATACTTTTCTCTGGGTCATCCAACCAGACGACATCGGCATCTGTTTGGTTAAACTTTGTATTCGTATTGGTTGTAAAAGTGAATGGGATTTTCCATCGGTACCTGTAAATAGAAATGTGGAGAAAACATGCCAATATACGCGTTCATTTCTGGCATAACCTATAGAATGTTACAATGTATGTTCTTCTTTCAATATCTAAAACAATATTAAAGTCTCAAAATCTTTCATCTTTGTAGCTACAATTCAATAACAAAACATTACTGTTTTTGGATGCTCTTTTTCAGTGTCTTTAGATCAAGTAGAATATACAGAAAGAGATCTAAGTTCAAAACAGGTTATACAATAATACAGCTTCCAGAGTAGCGAGCGTCTTACTGATACGGTAACTCGGTTTAAACTTATATATAGATATTTCCCTTATGTTTCCAGAAACCCATGGCAACTGCAGTCTTGTTATATAATATGCATAATAATATTTTAGTGTATACGGTGATTCATTGTTAGTGCATGAAATAGTATCAAATGATTAAAATACAATATCATGGTTAAATGTGCTCGATCACGGTTAAATGTACTCGACAACGGTTAAATGTACTCGACCACGTGTCGCTTACTCATACGGTGATGAGTACGTTCCTGGATCCACGGAATTCTCGTCCTTGAGGAATCGCTGTTGCTGCAGGTGAATCTTCCCATTCTTAAGCTTACTGACTGTTACAACAGGATAATTCATCTGTAGTATCCATGTATCTAGAATATCCTTCACTTTGATGTCCTTTCCTTCGCGTTTAGCTTCCTGTACATAGATAAAATGTTAAAAACATTTCCAGAATTTTGCCAACAGCAAGAGCTATTTCTGTACTGATCTCTTTCAGTGATGATGGTAAAAAAGAGGGAACAATCGGATGTTTAGAGGATTACCAAATAAACCGCTTTGCTTTCAATATTTATAGTCTGGTTCCTTTGTTAAGAAGTCTTTAACTATTCAAACACTAGAATGCTCTCAAATTTAGAAGTACCGCATAAAGTTATAGATATATAAAGAAAATGTTGATCGACGCAGTTGCATTCCGATAAGGTTTACTGAATTCTTTACACATGAAACAAGGAATATAATACTTAGACATAGTATATGTACCAGAAAATATGTAAAATGTTGACGGAAGTATAGAGGGGCTGATTACCATGAAAACCATAAAAATTAGACGTATCTTTGACTCTTTGTTTTGAGTAATCAAATCAAATTGGAAAGCATAACCCGTGTGACCTCATGCGAAATCCTACATATTTCTACAGTTCACTATCCTACCAGTTCCGCCACTCATTTTCGTTTCACATTTCAATCAATCTAAACATCAGCATATTTCCAGGAGAATTCAATTATTTTACAAAACACCAGAAAAGAAAGGCTTTAATTTATTGGTTTTATTACACTGCTTTTTCTGTCATTGCGACAACAAAAACTGTAGAATTCGCATAGTATAAATTCTCAATTTCAAATACACAGAAAAACTACGTGACAAATTGGTTTCTTAAACAGTAAAGGGTGACTGTAATGGAGTTCGAATAACAATACCGAGCTGTCAAACTTCATCGTCTAAAATGAAGATGTTTATTCACTCGATACGTGAATGACTAGTAACATTTGTTAAAAACAAGCACTTCAGTGAATTTATATCCCCCGACAAATGAAGAAATAACTGAAAAAGAACAACTGAGAGTGAGTTGGTTTGTCTGTTTCAGAAAAAAGCATCTTTAACATTTCACCACCACACTGGGGCCTTATCTCCGAGGGGATATTTTGTCTTCATGTTACAGTCTTAATGAAATAAATTGATGTAAGTACTACTTGACTCAGACAAGAATTCGTAAGTTTATATATAGCATAATTATGTAAGAAAAGAACTACATCCTCTTAACGGCCTCACTTCTGTACAATCCAGTTTTTAAATTTACCGTGGTAAAAGAATACAAAGCTGATTCTGTATTTGTGCCAAATAAATCAAATAATGACAAACCTTTTCCGAAAAAAAGAAGCATTTATAAAATTTCATCACCCCATTGGGGCTTCATGTCTTTAGGGGTAATTCTTTTTTTATGCATCTGGTACAGAACCCAGTTGTTGTAAGTTAGATTGCATTATCCCAATTTCTTTCAGAAAACAAATTTCCATGTTTCTATACAGAAATGTGTAGGGGGCGGATATTAGAAATAGTGATCATTAAATTATTAGAGCCAATTACTTATACATTTTGATATCCGGTTCCAGAGATATAGGCATTTTAGTGTTTTATATCGAAAATAGAAGAAAATAACAATTAAAGGGCAATAACTCTGGAGATGCCAAAGCTGCGCGTTCTCCGCGGCATTATGCTATTGCAAATTTATTTTCAGTTTCATGTAATTATATCCATTAGTTCCTAAGTTATAACTCCGAACTGATGACCGGACAGACGGACGAACAATGCTAAAACAATATCCCTCCGACTTTTGCGGGGGATAATAATGATGAGAAATACTCTAAAAATATCAATCATGTTGTTGCGCTTTTCACACCATCATTTTGAAAAGATCTGTTACTTTGTTAAATAGCTTCATTTAAAGTTTATCAATTCAAAATAATGTTTTTAAATCACACAATCACTACCATCACCATAAGATATAATAAGTGATCACAATATTTAGTTCAGTACTGCTAAGTGTAATTCAGTAAGATCAAGACAGATTATTTTGTACAAATCTAATAACTAAAATGTTTTACCTCTGCAAGTGCATTCCAAAGATCATCATGGAAAGCATTTTGGTATTTTCTGTTATGAAGATATTGCTGAAAAAATACCGACACTTTCACTGAATAGAATGTTAGAAACAAAAAGAGCATAAATAGGAATGTTACCCATGTTTTAAACAGAATTTTTGGTTAATGTATATAATGTAATGTCTTCTTCATAAATTCAATACTACTTGATGTAAACATCTTTTTTTTGTTCTCGAAAAACGAATAAGGACCTTATTCTCTGTCACAAATACCTCATAAAGACTTGAGTCACATATCAGAAAAACTTGTATACTACTTAATGTAAAGACTGGTAAGTATATTTATGTTACCTGAAGACCTTTCTTAAATGTCTCCTCTCCAAGGAAGAAGCGCATCATTCTGATAATAGAACCGCCCTAAAATCATATTTATTTCAGTGATAAACACACTTTACAAATGAACATGTAAAATTATCAAATTGTCAAAAATACAGAAAGAGGGCCATGATGACCATATACATATATAGCTTACCTGACTATCATCTAAACAATACTGAACTTTAAAAAAAGAAAGTAAGTCAAAACGTCACTGATGAAAATATTTTGCAAAACTTAACAAATAGCCCAAATTCCTCAGTCTAGCTTGAAAAACAAAAACTAGGTCAACCAAGGTCAAAATTGAAATCTGCATGTCAAACTGTATATATGGTTTAAATTCCATTGCTGCTGTAGCTTCAAACTAGAACTGTGTCCAAAGGACACGGATGCCCCCACTGTGCAGATGTGCTCGTAAACAAGAGCAGCTTCATTTAATGTCTACAAAATTCTGTTCTTATCATAGCGTTTCAGTTGAAATTTCCTCAATTCATGTATTAATGATAAAAAAGTTACCTAACTCTTGAGGCATCATATTTGGTCTCTTTACAGATGGAATACAATATTAGTGTCTGAATAAAACAAAATTTTGAAACACATGTCTGGTCTCCTAAAACTGCAGGAACACAATGCTGTGATCAGAGAAATATGTTGGGTATACAGTTACTTTTGGCTGTGGCAACTCATCTTTTACATAGACAAGATCAATAATAGATCCACTTAAGTGTGTTGGTAATGTCACACACTGGCGATAATTAAGCAGAGGTTCAGATAGTCTTCTGTACCAAACTGAATCAACATTGATGTTGAAATCACCTAAGATTATGTCAGGTTGCCTATCGTATACTGTGCTGGTAAGATCTGTAATAAATGTGGCAGGTGCTGTTGATGGAGATCGATAGAGTACCTGTATTGAGCCGACACCGGGTTTTGAAGATAATTCAACAAACAGCTGTTCCATATGAGGTTGGTAAGATGTAGTTGATGATACAACTGGAATGTTTTCAGAACAGTAAAACAGAATTCCATGGCAGTTACAAACTGATGACTTTTCTAAGCATCTCAGGGTCCAGCCCTCACGTTGGTAGTATCTGATCTGGTCATGGTAGACATTTGCTTCTGTTAAGCACACTATATCTGCTATCTGCCGCAAAAATTCCTTCCTTTACTTCCATCTACACATTAAGGTTGTTCATCACTGGAAGTTTAAGCAAAATCTGCCATCCGGTTTAAGAGGAGTTGCTTTCACAAAATTTCTATATGGTATATAGTGAAAAAATCAACAAAGGGCCATAATTCTGTTAAATTTGGTCTCCCCCCAAAATTCCTTCCTTTACTTCCATCTACACATTAAGGTTGTTCATCACTGGAAGTTTAAGCAAAATCTGCCATCCGGTTTAAGAGGAGTTGCTTTCACAAAATTTCTATATGGTATATAGTGAAAAAATCAACAAAGGGCCATAATTCTGTTAAATTTGGTCGCCGCGAAAATTCCTTCCTTTACTACCATCTACACATTAAGGTTGTTCATCCCTGGAAGTTTAAGCAAAATCTGCCATCCGGTTTAAGAGGAGTTGCGTTCACAAGATTTCGGGACGTACGGACGGACGGACGGACGGACGGACTGACGGACTGACGGACGGACGGACGGACGGACGGACAAGTGCAACGCTATATGCACCCCACTTTGTGGGGGCATAAAAAGGAAAGTTTGTCAATGACACTTAAAATCGAAGTTGAAATCTTTACATGCAAAACTGTATATATGGTCCTAATTTCTTAGCTTCGAAAACAGAAAGTACATCAGTAAGTCAATGTCAGTCAATATCGACGTTGAAATCTACATACAAAACCTTATACATGGTCGCAATTTCAATGATGTAGCTTCAAACACAGAATATAAGCCTATGTAAAAACCGATAACCCCGGTCACTAGTCAATTTTGATCCGAACAATCTGGGTAGCGGACTACTATACAATGCTACACACAACATATCTAAACTCTTGGTATTCTGGTTTAAGACAATAAAACTTTTTTAACCTTTCCCTATATACGCCTAACTAAAACCAAATGACACCCTAAGCAGGGTTAATATTGACCTTGGGGTCATGTCTTGAACAAGTATGGTAGAAATCCGCTAGGCAACGCTACTTGCAAAATATCTGATCTCTGGGGCAAATGGTTTCAGAGAAGAAACTGTTTTAAAAATCGTATTCGCTGTCAGGTAAGCTAAAATAAATCAGCAAACTACATTACTATTGGATAAAGGTTTACGTAAGAAGCTTTATCTGTTTATGAAAAAAGTGTTTAACTTTAAAAATAGAACTTGTATACTTGGTATATTGGTGGTTTTGTTTCTTAATTCTGTTCAAACAGAGTAAGTTCCTGTGTTCATAAACAAGTCATCTTCCAGTAACACATTTACCATATTGCATTTGTTTGGCCAATTCCACAAATAATTCAGTAAATACTCCTGATTCAACATTTTGCGTTCAAAAGTATTCAATGAAATTATAAGAAAAGAATCGCAATTGTTTACATTATGTATTTTGTTTAGGAAAAACAGTGTTTTAAAATAATTATTCTGTGGAAAAGAATTTAAGACTGGTTCGCTAAACTTATCACATGGGAAAGCACTTTTAATCACTTTTTGCAAAATGTTATCCTAACATGTTGTGGAAAAATCATAACTATAAATCTAGTACCTTGGCATAGGATATTGTATCAAATATTTCGTTGATTTCCTCTGGATTCTGGACAGGCACATATACCGGATGTGACGTGGTAAGTGAGTCTATGTCAAACACTTCGTATATCTCGAACACAAACTGCTCAAACTGCAATTTGAAATGTAGAAACGTCTAAACATGTCAGCATGAGCATTTTTGAAAAAAATAATAACCTGTTCTTCCTCTTTGTGCGCATGCGTGCGCGTTTGGGAACGTGCACTCGATTATGTGCCTTATATTGGTTAAACTGTTCAGAAGAATTTCATGAAAATGTTATTTTAGAACGGGATATAATGCACTATTTATAGTTATATTTGGCAGTTTAAATAGTTCATACATCACTGGCTCCAAAATGACAAAGATCTAGAAATAATTATTTTAAAAGTGACTATAAGGTAAATAAATATTTATGCAAGTACAACTTTCAAACAAACTAAGGTGTTTTGTGAATAGTAACATTGCCATTTAGTGATTTCAAAGCAAAAATTATGTGCTCATTTTCTACATTAACTCATTTTATTATTTATGGTAAATGTACGTCCAACGTTCAATGAAATGAAAGCAGGTTTATTTTAGGATTCATAAAGTTAAAAGTACAGCCATTATATAACAGAAATAGGGAAGTGTTCAGTAGATTTAGTTCTGCAAACAATATATGAAATAGATTATGGCGTTCTATTTGACCATGTATATACAGAAGAAAATAATGTCATTCAGAATTCTAGACCTTACCATCTTCCAGTCTGGACTCACATGGTCAGTACCAAGATATTCTACAAAACTAGCAAAACCCTCATTCAACCATAAATCATCCCACCAACGCATCGTTACCAGGTCACCAAACCACTGAAAGTTTGAACGAGGTATAGTTGTTATCATGGTGTTGCCTAATATACAAGATGCATTCATGTAATTTTCGTGCACTCGAAAATTTGCATGAGCCGTGTCTCGTATTCTTATTTCGTTATAGTTAGATGCTTCGAGTTATATCTTTTGGTAGACATAATCTTGAAATTTCCTTAACATACGACGTATCTTGTGTAAGTATTAATATTTTCAGAAGTCTCATTTTTAGATGTTAAATCTGTCTGATTACTGAAGATTCTCCCTTGCTCTTATATTTACTTCATTACAATATGAGCATTTCGTTGATTAGCTGGAAGTATTTACCAAAGTACGAATATGCAATCAAAATATTATCACTAATAAGAATTTTCAAAAATACCTGATGTGCTAGTTCGTGTGCCACAACAACCTTGACTCTTTGCAAATTACCCTCAGAAGATACCCCTGGCTCGTACAGCATTGCAGTCTCCCGGTAAGTAATCAAACCCCAGTTCTCCATTGCCCCAGCAGCAAAGTCAGGGATGGCAATCATATCTGAAAGTGTAAGGCCAATGAAATCATTTAACTAGATCATGCTGTTAATATGCCCATCTACTCTTTCTAGTGAAGCTTCCCATTGTGATTTGTTGAATTCCAGCCAGGTTGCTTAGAAATAGCGCGGACACGAATGTATATGAAAAAGGACAATAACTACTTGAAAAGCAATGATTCAGAAATAGAACGCGCTGATAATATTCAAATCTCTTCATCATAATAAAGCTGTCTATGAGGTTCGAATTCAAGTCAGTATTTCCCGAGAAATAGCCCGGACAAGAATGCACAAAAGTGATATATTATATACTGTATGTAAATATCATGAAATGGTCATAATTAAGACATATCTGTGGCTAGAATGCTCTATCGAAATTGAAGCTTTTCATGGAGGTTCTGTGCCAGGCGGAATAATTCATGAGAGCAAAACTTTTCTGAACTATAACGTTGGCTTATTACCGAATGGAGCTTTTTTATTTATAATCGGTGGTTCATATGAGAAGTATCCGTGACAAATGTGCACAAAAGTGCTAAATATACTATATCTACCTGCAATGAAATAGCCATAAATCAGTGAGAAAACAATCATCGAACCGACATATGCCTGCAATATGCGCACCTCCGCTTGATTAGAAAGCTTCCATGTATTATTCATGTATCTTACACATCGTGTTAGGATTAAGTGACAAACACTTCTAACTCGCATTTTATCTATTTGAGTCTTTCAATCGCAATTTTTTGTAAGAAATGCAAAAACAAATAAATAATTTCTCAAAAACTTATAATAACATTACTGTCATACGTACATAGGAAACCTCAGTAATCGTTGCTTTAAGTAATTTGTGAGATTATGTTATTTAAATTACATGTACAAGTACCTTGTTTAGGTAATGGGAAAGCCTCTCCGAAATAATCTTCATAGAAAGCTAGAATTGTAGTCCCGGTATCCAGAGCAACTTTCGTCTGGTTAATAGATTCTGGTCTTGCCCAGGCTCTGTACTGAAATTGAAATTATAAGTTTTCCATACTTCTGGCTTCAAAGAAAAAGTCAGGAAATTTGACATTGAAATTGAAAACCTAATTGTAAACCAGAGAAATCGAGATTAAGACACTTTTCAATTATTTAGAATGATCAATAAAGTTTACTTTCATGTCCGAATGTGACATATACCTGACACATGAACAGGATATTAGTGATTCTATTTCATACTATTGTGCTTTTTGGCTTACAACGTTACACTCCTTCTTGAATGACCGAAGATTCGAACACAGTACCCTTTAACAAAATATTGTGAGAAAACATACCTTTACCCCGCTTGTCGTTTTATTTTCTGTATACTCGAAATCACAGACGATGAATGCTAGCAAATACGTGGACATTTTTGCTGACATGTTATAGATATCCATAACAAAATCGTCATTCCTAAAAACAAACATTGTTTAAAAAAATAGCCACTATGATATTATTACGAAAAACATTGATTAGAAGATTGAAATAAATTTATCGGTGAAGTAAATTAAATATTCATGTCTTGTGATTTCAAAATTCATGAAACAGTTACAATTTCGGCGTGAGAAGGAATCAAAAATGTACATTTATTTCACATTAACCTTGGCCTTTTAATTGATGTGTTACGACCTTGCCACGAACAGTGTGACCTTTAACTTGAAGGTAGCCACTATGATGTGGAGAAAGACGCAACTTGGTGTGTGCAACCTTAGTTTGAAGTTATTGGACACAAGAACATGTATGTGCTAGTAGTTATGTATTATACAACCCTGGCACGACATAGCAGACACAAAGAGACAAAAAAATACTGAGAACTGGGCAAAAGTACGAATGGACCAAAGCTTGTAGTCCTCAAATCGATCTATGACAAACAGGTGTCTTATATGTATGAATGTCCAATTATTTAAAAATCCTCTCAATAGAATAAAAAAATCAAATACGCACTATAACTTAGGAGTGTTTTCAATTCGATTTGATCTCAGAGTAATTAAACATGACCTGAGGTGGTGACATTGTACCCATGAAATTAAATAAGTGTTGCAGGAGTTTTCCGAGTATACATGTATGTTATTAAAAAATATTCAAGGCATTTTAGAGCAAAGAAAAATTAACATTTTACTTCCGAAATATCAACCAACCATAGTAATACTTTGGATTATATACTAACACGGTCCGCATATTTATCACAACTTAATGTCTTTTTAGCAGGAGTGTCGAATAACTTAATCTTAACTTCAGTTTTCTTAGATTTGGATTTACAAAAAATAACAAGTAAACATACATAGTTTGATTTGTGATGATCGGCATGTTGGATAAAGAGACCATATTTGATTTCCTAATCAGCCTCACGTTAAAGAATGCTTTCAACTGGGGTTCGTCAAAGCATGGAAACGCTTTCCTAGCATCAGTTGGCTCAAACTGTGTCGTAGCAATATATCTAAAAGATAACACAATTAATACGTTTTATTTAGTATGAAATTAGTATGTACATCTCGCCGCATTCAAATTCAGTCTCGAGTAAATCAATTTATTAATGTACTAACTCTGTCCTTATTCTGTATTTGTGTGTTGCGCAATTATACGAGATATTTATGAAATAAGTTTTACAAATATAAGTCATGAACAATATTGTATTTTGAACTTCAGCATTTGTGATAAGCATCAAAACATAAAAACTAATTAGAAATAACAACAATGTTCCTATATTTAGACTAGGTGACTTCGAATTTTTCTAGCAATATTATAAGTTTCCCGACACATTAACTAACTTTAGTGTAAAACTTAAATTGTATTTCATAGTTTTTAAAACAACATTGCTGTTACTGACACATTGATGTTACAATATCACTGATAGCATTTTATTTTCTAACTTTAATACTGAATGATGGCAAATGCTCTGCAAATATTCCAACGAAAGGCAAAGTTAAACGCACTATACATAAAACATATTATTTCAACTTCTCAGTAAACTAAATACCACCATACGAAACAGCAACTGAAAGGTTAAGGTTTCTTTGCCTACAACAATACTTACACTGCATCATTTCCACGTGTGTACTGACTAAGATATAAGCCCGCTAAGTCTCCTGTCAGAGGTCCGGTAAAATTCATTTCAATCTGGTATTTCCCTCCTTGCACGATATCCGAGTCAAGATAAAATATTTCAAACTGCCTCTGTTTGTCTGTCTGCCTTTGTCCTAAAAGTATACATATATCGACTGATGAAATCAAATAAAACTTAGTGGGATGAAAAAATTGTAATTTATCGTTTAATAAATTTAATATCCAGAGGAATTCAACGGGTATAGAAACAAAGAAGAAAATATGCGAGACTCGTATACAATATCATGTCATATTACGTTTCTTACCGTTATACTTTGGTCCCTGGGTTCCGTCTTGTTTCCCAAAACGGATGCTATCTTCATCTATATTAAGCTTATTCACATGTAATGTCACATTTCGCCCGCTTTCCTTTGCGGTCATCAATATTTTTACTTGTCCTTCAAAATTAAATTTTTCTGGGTCAGCATCGTAAATATTTGGTTTCAGAACGAGATCATATGAATCAGGTACGAGATGTGCAGGAAGTCTGACGTCCGTGACCCGTGTATTATGTGGTGTCCCAACTTGGTCTAACCATGCAGCAACACTATCTCTGTTACTCTTCATCCACTGTATGTTTGTCTCCGTTTTCTCGATTGCTTGTATGAATGCACGGTTTCCTGTACCCATTTCTGGATATTGCTCAAGAAAGTCTTTCAACTGAAATATATTCAATAGTTTTAAACACTTCTTTTATCAGTATTTCTTGCAATTGTCGGAATTTTTACATGTCACGACGGTACCAGTTTAGGAAACTTGTGATAGCTGTTATGAAGTTACATACAGAGGTAGTTTATTTTGTAAAAATGTACCTGTTTCAGCTGAAATTCTGTGTTGAACGTTGTGGTAATTGCAGATATAAGACGGGCAAATGAGAATACACCTTTGCCATACCTGCAGTACAAACGTCACAGTCATTTTCCATGAAAATAGTTAAAACTTGATTTAACTGCTTCTATTACTATATTCCACATTTGCCTATTATTAACACGATTAGCGAAATATATTTGAATTTACAATGTAATGTGTGATACTGGTAGAATAATATAAATTTAAAAATGGTTTAATTTTGTTGTTGTTACCTTTTCTTTTTAAAATGGCCTTTAAGTTGTGCTGTAAAGTGTATCCGGTAATTTTAGGTAAGTAATTACTTACGTATTGAATAGGTAGTCCCATCGCCCTCTCACAAAATCCCAAGCTAGGGCTTGTCCGACAGGATTTGCACCAATATATTGAAGCACATGTGTTGCGTCTTGTTTCCGTACTACACTTGGTGTTACACTAAGTTCTAAATACCTGTATGTAACATAAGAAGCAAAGATTCGGCAACGTGGTTACATAATTGAGATTTTGTTTGTAATTGTGCTTATTGGGTCCACCATCCTCGTTCGAGGTATAGTCGGTACGACCCGTACATAATTGAGAGTGTATCCGAAGCTGAAGTCAATACATGAACTACCTTCATATGCAACAAAACTTTTGTAACAAAGAAAAAGTTACCCTGAACTCCACATTGAAATTTTACCTGCTAAGTAGCCACGTGCTTTTAGTGCATGCTAGCGCCTTTGACAATGTGACTTTCTCAGCTGCAACTGTAGCGGCTTTGAATTTCTCAAAAGCAAAATCCCATTCCTTCACCTCTCCCTCTGCAATTGCAGTGCAGTAAATAGTCGGTCTAAGATCTGGGTCAATGCTGAAAAAGGTATTTATTTAGTAAATGTATTTGTATAATGCTGGGTACATATTGTAAATTTTCCGTTGGAAATCACCTAAACATTTACATTGTATTG
This sequence comes from Saxidomus purpurata, assembly GCA_022818135.1. Taxonomy (NCBI): domain Eukaryota; kingdom Metazoa; phylum Mollusca; class Bivalvia; order Venerida; family Veneridae; genus Saxidomus; species Saxidomus purpurata. The sequence continues at coordinate 3,801,142 of JAFMSR010000011.1, forward strand.
ATTCTGATTCACTCGTATTTTTACTGCCTACACGTCGTAAAGATAAAAACATAACAAGTTTATGGAAAAGAATAAGCTACTATCACTTTTATTTTAAGTCTGAAACAATTAAGTGTTAAATAAAAATACAACATAAAATTTTTTACGGCACTAAATGTGCATGGAATGATACAGTCTCCGAATATAATTGAAATGCAATTCCCTAAATTATTGGCTTGGCACCTACGGGTTATTATTCGGATTGTCCATCCATTTCTGGTACAGCTGCGTTGCATGCTGGATACAATCTTTTAATCCATACGAACACGCAAGTTCAACTATATCACTTCTCAAGAGTCTGAAAAATATACATGTATGAACGTATGTATACATATATTATATTTAAAAATATTAAAATAAATGCACAACTTTGTGGGGTATTAAGACTATATTAAATCATGTTCGTCTGGTATATTTGTTAACATTTTGAGAAACTGCATATTTAATGAAAAAAGTATTTGACTAAATAAATTTGACAACACTTTTGTTCCCGTATTTCAAATTTTAATTACAAGGTCTTTATACATTTATAACATTTATATTGTACATAATGTCATTATTATGTTATTCATTTCTAAAACTGTTCCAAATTTGTAATACAAGAACAAACAAGAGAGCCATCGTGGCCCTATATCGCTCAGTCGAGTTACCATTGCCGAAAAGGACAAGTAATAAGTCAAAGGCAAGAACAAGGTTTTCTTAAGTTTTGACCTGGTGACCTAGTTCTTTATCAATGATGACCCATATTCGAATAATATTTCATCACGGCAATCATTCTGAAGATGAAGATCCAATGAAAGCTGAAACATATATTGTATAAACAATATTTGACCTGGTGACCTAGCTTCGAATCCGAAATAACCCATATTCGAATTCGACCTAGACTACATCAATATAATCATTCTGACCAAGATTCTTACAGATTTATTTTTCAGATTTTTCCAAGTGATCTAGTTTTTTGCTTGAAATAAATAAGCTTTATTCGAAATCAATATAGATTTTATCAAAATACTCATTCTGACAAAGTTTCTCGAAGACTCAATGAAAAATGCAGCCTCTATCACTAGGTTGTTTTAGCATTTGACCTGGTGACCTAGTTTTTGACCTGTTATGACCCATATTCAAACTCGACCACAATTTCTACAAAGTAATCATTCGGACAACTTTTCGTGAAAATCAAATAAAAATACAGCCTCTTTTACAAACACAATGGTTTTCTAGCATTTGACCTGGGGACCTAATTTTTAACTCGAAATGACTCATATTCGAACACGGCTAGATCTCACATAGTCAATCATTCTGACATAGTTTCACAAATACCCATTGAAACATGCAGCATTTTTGCATACACAATATTTTTCTATGCTTTGATCCGGTGAATTATTTTTGACCCTAGATATTCCATATTCATACTCGACCTCAAAATTATCAACACATTCATTTTGAGACAGTTTCATGAAGATTCGATGACATATGCAGCCTCAATTGCATACACACCGTTTCCTTTTGATTTGACATGTGACCTTGACTTTGACGTCAAACGACCTATATTTGAACTCGATCTAAATTTGATTATGACAGTTATTGCTCTGCCGAGCTAAAACACTCACTAGATCGTTAACATCATAATAATAGAGTTAATTTTTCCCCATATTCAAACTTATCGTGAAAAGGTTTTATAGTGAAACCTCTAGTAAGAGATATGACGGATAATTGTGTTAATTAACTGTACGTACGACTCAATATGTGTAGCATTGGTATCGTCCATCCCGAAATGCTTGAAAGGGTCCGCTAGTTTGGACAGCATAAAGTTCTAAATAATAAAGAAAAAACAGTTGAAGGAAAATTTGCAATTCTACTACAGGACAAATTCAACATAGAAACAGAAACATATAAAATTGCTGCATCACAGTAAAAGACTAAATGTAAAGCGAACTCTTTCTGCGTATGACCGAACAAGGCAAGATAGAATACAGGCAAACTCAACTACTGTCAATCGTTCAGCGCCCAACCCATGATGAAACGTCTGCCTTTTTACAAAAGTAATGCCTTTAAAAACGTTACAAAGAACAATTTGTTTTGTAAAAGGGATTAAGAGAAGCAATTTAATGAATAACTTTACATGAAATATCGGTTCTGAATTCGTACACTGAATCTTTATACTGTAAATCTTATCTTATTAAAACACGTTGCTGTGATATTACAAGACATTGTGCCTGCCCTTTCCAAACTAATCTACCTTTACATTAATTCCTCATTAAACCTGACATTGCTTTCAAGCTGAATTATGCAATGAACATCAAACACATTTAACAGTGCAGGTTACTGACTGTTCTTAAACCGCCAAAAACAGTTTGTAATAAATTTAGAAATCAGTTTTTACATAATTACTTTCAGAAAACTTCCTGAAAAAATGCATTTTTCACGACCTGCTTTATTATAATGATTGAAAGTAATTTCCCATGATGCACTTGTACAAGGCAGAAATGACACCATCGTTAAACATTAATTATATTAAAACGTTTAAAATTGTTTTTACTTTGCGCTGAAATACAAGTTCGAAGCTCTATGAGAAGCGGAGTCAGTAAGATTGCAAATGAAGTAAATCTAAATTAAAATCACACAACACAGCCAATACACTGACGTCATTGCCCTGTACAGAGTATTCCGTATCTACTGCTGTATTAAGTAATATAATTAAACAGATACAGTGTAAACCCAACAAAAAATATACAAAAGACAGGATTTATGTTACTCGTATCAATTGCAAAAATGAAATCAAGTTGAGATGTACATCTACATGGCCAAGGATAAGAAGGAAGAAATAGCCAGAACAGTAGTATTTCACAATTGTAATTTAGATTTTTGTTCCGTTGTAAGCCTCATGCAAGTTCTGGTTTAATTGTAGAACTGCACAGAACTAAAATAATATCGCCGCACCAATTACTCTTAGCAAACTTTATTACCTAGTCTAACATTTTCAAAATACCATAACGACAGAAGACTAAGATATACAATTTACACACTAGAGCATGCTTTATATCAAGTACAGACACAAAAACACACATAAAGTTATACCCCAAACTGTCCATATAACTCAGTTTTTCTCAGCATGTCATCAAGATACTGAAGCTGGGTTTTAGCTGCAACCCATGGAACATAATCGTGTTCTTTGTCGAGATATTCTACAACATTCAATGCTATGTCGGTTGATAATTGTCCAGCCCTGGAATATTTCAAAATACATGTATAAGATTTATACTGGCTGAGAAAAATTACATTCAGCATTTTCAACTGTTTATCTAAAATAATAGTGTTCATCAAAATTGTATGCCTTGCCAAAGAACTTAACAGGCTCGTGTGTTCTTTCTGTTTATATCCGCATACTGTGGTGTTCATGGCAATGGGATGGCAAACCAATTGGCAAAACTGGGCTCTAAAGGCAACCAGCCACTCAACAGTTACTTATGACGACTTATGAAGAACAGCTCACGGTGATTAAGACTCTTACAACAACGAAGACACAGATGACAACCATCTACAAGACAGGTTGGTACAAGTCATTAACAACAGGCTCAATGCTCATAAGTATGAAAAGTTGAAGCTGTCCGCATCACCGAAATGCTCGTGTGGTCCTTCAGACCAACAGAGGTTTACTTCATATATGTTCACTGTATGATCAGTCAAGAAAAAGTGTTTGGCCAGCCTAAAACAAACTGAAAAAGAAGTTGTAAAGCAGGAAGGAGGAGCTCAAAATGACAGCTTCCTTCGTCGATGACAACTACATGTCCAATGATTGTATGATACCTTTTCCGAAAGAAGTATCATTTTAATCATGTGGAGCTTATAAAATATACTTCTAGTGTTGGTTGCTTTCTTGCGTTACATACATTAGGGCATACCTTGCTAAACTCCATGCATCGTTGATAATCTGTGCTCTATTAATGTTAGAAATCACCTGAAAATAAAGCAAAACAATAAAGAGGATATAAGTTGTTTCCGTGTAGACGGAAAGCTCACAGTTACACTCCTTTTAGGATGATGAAATAAATTTCGATCTATCTCCGAAACAATTTTATAAGGTTTTATCAGTTGTAATTCTTCTATTTCAAAGTTAAGCATTGCCTTTTATCCATTGTTGATTGTTTCTGGCGAGTATTGTTTCATACAAATGTATAACGACCTCTCTTTCAAGACCTAAAGAGCATAAACACTCGTGCCATAAAATTAAATACTTTCGTTCATTAACACCATCTTCGCCTTTATGGTGCCATACTACAAATTTCTGTGCTTACCTCATGTTTGGACTTCAGCTGCTTAATTAGAGCTCTCCAATTGGAATCTTCGTAATTTACTCTGTAGAAACCATATTGTTCAATATTACCTAAAATCCACTCATCCTCAGCTACATTCACAGTTATATCTGCAATTATAATTAAGTTCTTCTGTTTAGTAATTAGCTGACATGTACAAATATTTCCTAGCATTGTTCATTACATGTTGAGAAGTCCTTAACTGTTTTTTCATCTTGGTTTGATTCAATGTGAAACATGGAAAATATTTTTAAGGTATACAAATGCCAAACAATGACTAAATAATCATAGACCCATAGTGCCTACAAACATTGCTATGTGAAACTTTTGTGTGGCACAGATCCTCATACAAAGTTTGGACATTCGTTTAAGGTATACAAATGCCAAAAAATGTCTTAATATGCATAGACCCATAGTGACCACAAACGTTGCTGCATGAAACTTTCGTATGGTGAAATTCCTCATACAAAAACTCACATAACAATTTAATATATGTTTTATTATAATGTTTGTACAAGTAGGGTAGTCGTATTACTGGTCATGGAATGACTGCATATTTTTTTCGATGATCTATTTTGCACAAATATATTCTTTTTATTATTTTGCATTAGTGTTATGTAAATAATGTTATGTCAATAATGCTATGTCAACAACTAAAGTTTTTATCATTATCATTGTTGGAAGTTGAATACATTATATACACGTGCATGAAAATTGTTAACGTACCTAGAGTTATATCCCTTAACCAGTGAATGTCAGACCTTGTCAGGTTGAAGTTTGGGGAAGCACCAGTTGTGAACGTGAAAGGAATTTCCCATTTATATCTAGAAAATATACGTGAACAAACCAGATTAATTCCTGAAACTGTGAAGACATGTTAAAACTGTAATTAAAAACTCAAATTAATTTGGTAAAAGATTAATTGTTTTACGTACCTTTTCCTACATTGTGGAACATTGTCTCGTGACGCCCAATGAGAGTTAGGAGAATAGCTCTTGTGTCAATATCACAATTAGACTATTTAAGGCTTGTGTTTTCGATGCATTAGTTTTCTTACGATTACATCGATTGTCTTATTATTCTTTGTTACATCAATTCAACATGAATGTTACTTAGGCGCATGGAAATTAAGTACTTTTTGTACTTGGGATATAATTGAGCTTAACAGTCATCTACAAATATCACTATATTTACTTAAATAACTCTAAACAATTTTTGATCTTTCTTACAGTGAATGAGTAATCTCGAAGTAAAGCGTTTCGGCCTTTATTTCTGATCATTAACATGACACAAATTACTGTCCAGATCAGGGAACAAGTCTCCCCTGTTCATGAGCAGCATTCTACATCATTATACGTTTGATATGATTTATTCGGACATGATAAAGGGCCAAATAAGGATTGCAACGGAAAATGAGTATGTAGTTCAACAAAACTTTGAGTATTGTCACTTGATTCAAACAAACTCCTCACCCAAACTGGCTGTGATACTTTCCAGGATCTTGTGCATCTCTGTTCTTTAAAAATCTGCTTTGATGGAGACTGATTTTGCCGTTATGTCTGGTAACCTTTACAACCGGGTAATTCATCTGAAGTGTCCATGTATCCATGATCTTCTTGACATCCACTTCATGACCATCGTTGTGTGATTGCTGACAGCATTAATAAAGGTTACAAATTAACAAAATTTAAATGTTTGCAAATACTGATAATGCTTTTTATCTGTCGTTACTATTTCCGCTTCAGAAACAAACATTTCAATTTCTTATTAGAAAGGGTTTGCAAACATTACTAAAATGTAAATGGGTAGTAGCAATGAAAAACGAGCGAGCGAGATGACATCTTGAATGAATGTTCGCGAGTGATTCAATAAACTCGCACTTGAACTAAAATAAATTCGTTGAAACTATAAATAAAACGTTTACTAGGATATATAGCATGCTTTCGTAGAAACTTTCCTGCTTTTTACATAACGTTTATATGAAACTTGATATGTTTCTCCAGCCAAAGATAATGATCGTCGTAAACGATAAACCTTTATTGCACGATTAATCTTATTTCAAACATTGGCTCAAATATCGGACATCCGTCTGCTGGAAGTTGCTAAGATTTTACTTTTGAAAAGTTAAAAGCTAGAAAAGGGAGACTAGTCACATAGACATGTTTCCTCTTTGCCTACGTACCGTTTTCCAAGCTTCCCATAGATCATTGTGTCCAGCATTACCGTACTTATGATTGTTTAGGTATAACTGAAAAAAAAACAACGAATATTGTAAACAATATGGTATATTTTAAGATATTCACTTTCTATAGTATTAGATAGCGTATCAATTTTTCAAGCATACTCTACAAATATAAACGACTATTGGCATGTGGCTATAAAAAGACAACTTTTTATAAATTTATAGGTGTATAACAAACAAGTTATGGACTATTTACTGTACATCACTGAAAGATAAGCACTTAATCTCTAAAACCGCATAGAGTAAATAAAATTAATACATGTATATCGTTACCTGCAATCCTTTTTTAAACGTTTCTTCTCCAAGAACAAATCGTATCATGCGAATTACAGATCCACCCTGAAATAAAAACCAAATGAAGCCACAAAATGAAAGCACAATGATTCATTAGCTAACATTTGATTTGATAGTGAAAGAGTTATATATGTGAGCAAACCCTGTCCGGATAATTCATTTTTCAAACAAGGGTCAAATTATTCTTATCGTGGTCGTTGTCGGATATATTCAGGAATATACAAAGTATAGACAAACAACATAAAGATGCACGGAGATGATGGTCACTGGTTATCCAGTTTTAAAATTAAAAGTATCACAATGGTATACCTTGTCATACGATATAGCATCAAAGATCTCGTGTATTTCATCTGGATTATCTACAGGAACATATATAGGGTGTGATGTAACCAATGAGTCAAATTCAAACGCTGCATGCATTGTGTCAGCAACAAACTGTTCAAACTGAAAAAGTTAAGACCTACAAGTATTTAGCCTGTTTCATTCGCAAAGTGTTATCCGATTATTATAACATAATACGTGTTTTAAGATACTTTAGGACGGTTTTAGCTAAGATAATGCTGATCTTGACATTTCTATGATCAAATAATGACCTTTTTACTTTTGGGTTCATATCAGAGAAGCTTGAAATAATTGTATAGTGTTTGTCGGTGGCGTCAGTAACTGATCTCTCTCTGTCTCTGTCTCTCTGTCTCTCTCTCTATATATATATATATCTCTCTATACATGTATATTACAGACATTAAAACTGCTATCTAATTGAACTTCATACCATTCACAACTTTAGGATCAACCTGTCGGACTGATTTCGTTCATGATCTCCTTGGTGTAACAGGTTCTAAGAATAAAGAATATCAGTCTGGTTCTGGTCTCTAAGACTCCACCGTAAATAAGATGGGTCTCAAAATATGTTGACTCTTGCCGATTTCGTTGTACAGACACTGACAGAAAAATTGCCTTTTACCTTCGCTATCTTTTTTACCATAATATTCTAGTTAATACTGGTGAATACATATTGCCATTGTGATTTTAAATTCTTCTGATTAATTTTAATTCTCAGAACACGCTGGCCAATTTTAGGTCTCTCTGCGGATTAAATGTACTATCACAGAAAGAGTGTTACAGTAGTGTAAAGACTAACATATTAATAGTGTAAAATCAATAACTGGAACATTATTTTAATCAATTCATAACTTTACCATTTTCCAGTCCGGGTGCAGGAAATCAGCACCCATATGTTCCACGAAAGTTGCAAATCCTTCATTTAGCCAAAGGTCATCCCACCAAGCCATCGTAACCAAGTCCCCAAACCACTAAAAAAAAACAAAAAAACCCCATAAAATTGATCTGACGCAGACAGTAAAATAGACAATCGGAAATAAGTTCATCCATGCTAAAAGTAAATTAAGTTCTGTATAGACTAAAAGTGTTTTCATGTCATGTCGTTAAGAATTTACAGCATTCATAGCGAAATCTTAAATTGAGGAGAAAAAACAATTACATCATGTTTATGGAAAACAGAAATAAACGAGTTTTTGATCTACAATGTTTGAGATATGAACCAGAAAGCTGTCGTAAAAACTCATCAAAGAAAACGAAAATTTATTACAAAATCAAATCAAACTTTTTCCTAAACTATGCACATTTATGAAGATAATGTAAAATAAAAAGAAATAAATAACGCTTTGCCAATGTTCTAAGTGGTATTTTGCAAAATAAAACATAAAGCGACTTAAAGACTCTGATAAAATAAACAAAGAGATGTGTAAATCCCTATTTTGAAATATAAATGAATACAGGAAGAAAATGGGAGTTTACGGACCGCTATGATTTACATGAGATTCACCTGATGGGCTAGTTCATGTGTTATAATTGTGATAAAACATAAAGCGACATTAAAGACTCTGATAAAATAAACAAAGAGATGTGTAAATCCCTATTTTGAAATATAAATGAATACAGGAAGAAAATGGGAGTTTACGGACCGCTATGATTTACATGAGATTCACCTGATGGGCTAGTTCATGTGTTATAATTGTGACTATTGCTTGTTTATCGGTTTTGGATGATATCCCTGGATTGTACAACATGGCTGACTCCCTGTAGGTGATCAGTCCCCAGTTCTCCATAGCACCAGCCCGAAAGTCAGGTAGAGCAATCATATCTGAATTTTATAATCATTGTAGTAACTTTGTTTACGGAATGTAGTTCTACTGTAGGTCTGATCACTTACAGTTCCGCCATGTTGTATTTATCCTGTAGGGCATAAAGATACAACAGCCATCTAAAACGAAGTTGCATGGGAAGTTAAAGCGTAGATCTAAAGCATTTATGCATAAAAATGTGAAATCCGATGAGACAGGTAACGACTACAGTAACTTTTTTCTGTCTGCTGTTTCTCTCTAACGCAATTTTCGGGTAAACCAACATGGCGGTTTAACTGTATGTTATCAAATCCCAATTTTCTGTTATCTCTACAGCAAAATCTGGGATCGCAATAACGTTTACACTGCTAATCGTTTAATTAAATGTTTCCCTTCACTTTTTCTATTTCTAGTTCATGTACTTTGAGCAACCGCCATGTTGAGATTGCAATTGACACTCGATAAGCCTACACTATTCTACCTGGTGAAACAGTTTTAAGTTAAGATAAATCACATTTACGGGACAAATACGGACAACATTATACAATTATTATACAAAACTATAAGTGTGTCTACTTACTGAATGAACATAATATCAAGTTTTCACTGCTGTAAGATACATGCTCTGTACAAGTTTTTGGTTTTGACAAAACGCTAAATAAGAAAGCCTATGTTCAAAAAATGATAAAACGTTGTTACTAACTTCTGAAGTTTTCAAATAGAGTTTTGTGGATGTGAAATTTTATCTCAGACTTTCCTTGACTTTTCATTTCATTATATTTCGTTAACATTTTCATACAGAAATAACGTATAAGTATTTTATAGCCTATTTACCACGATAGGTTTAAGGATATCGAGTGTCATCTGCAATTCTGTAATATTTGACAAGTTTCACATTGTTTATAGACCTGATGTGCTAGTTCATGTGTGACCACAACGGTCACCCTCTGTCTGTTTTTCTCAGATGATTCTCCAGGATAAAACAGCATGGCGGTTTCTCTATAAGTAATCAACCCCCAGTTTTCCATGGCTCCAAGCCCAAAATCCGGTACGGCTATCATATCTAGATAAGATACATTGTAAGGTGTAATATAGCACGCATGCGTAAGCAATATTTGATATTTTGTCATTTGTGTTTGACAGATATATCATTTGTATTGTATATTCTTTCACATTATTTCATTATATATCATAAAAGTTTCTTATTCATATTTTAAGATTTCTAAAAACTTATTTTTTTGTACAGGGTGTATTTGTGTTTACCTTATTCGGTCATAAACGATGAACAGTTATATTATTTGTATCATTTAATGATAAAATTCTTCTGTAAAATCTGAAATATGATACCTCTGTAACAATTGTATAATTGGATTAAAGGATAGTTGCTTTAACATGTCTTTTGGCATCTTTTGCAACTAAATTCCATGGCCTATAAATCTGTTTAAGCAGGACGTCAACAATGATAGTTATGAAAGGTTTGTGAATGTATAACCTTATATATTATTGTCCTGATGATCTACAGAGTATAACAACTTGCGATATTTTTAACGACATACTTGTTTGCAAATTTCACCAGTTCCTTTTCTTTTAAAGCTTAGCTAGTTTACAGTGTCTTCTTATACGGTATATTTATAGAACAAATTGAGAATACATATGAAATAAACATTTTTGTATAAAAGAGATTTTTCTATTTAACGTCCACCATATCACATCATATTTCAAAAATATGCCTTACCTTGTTTGGGTAATGGGAAGCGGTGACCGAAGTACTTTTCATAATTGACAATTGTTTTAACTCCAACATCTAGAGCAACTTGAGTTTGGTCAACAGATTGTGGTCTCGCCCAGGCTCCGTATGTTAGATTGTTAGATGTTAATCCTTTTGATTCATTGAACTGACCAACCACGAACGCCAGTAGGTATGTGGACATCTTTGCTGACATCTGATACATATCTTCTACATAATCATCACCTCTAAAAATAGAACATGAAAAATCGGCATTACAAAATAAGCTGTGCTTCGTACACATATGCCTCGGTACATTTTCAAATTGTTGATTTAATCCGTTGTGGCCGATGGGGAATCTTTATGTAAAGTCGTGTGTTCACATCTTTAAAGATAATTGAACGATCATGTTCTATGAGTTTAATAGATGTATCTACAAGATCAAGAAGTAAGTTTAAGGGTGTTATTAAATGAAATTTTATTGTCGTTGTTACCTATTGACGTAATCTGCCGGTGATATGACCACATTTTATTTTTCAAATAAGAATAAAATTCAGTTTCATTTCAAATCTAAAGAAATGAACTTCAAACATTAATGTCCGCTTCGCAGTTAAGGGAGCCTCTGTAATAAACATTGCTTACCTGTTCCTATCTAGTAAACACAATAAAATGTGTGTCGATTGAATTAAAGTAACATAAGCATATTTAACAATTCAATCGTGAATTTTAAATTGTCGTTATTTTATATGCTGTATAAAATGTCGTCTGATGCAGATGAAAACTTACATTGGTACTGTGTTAGCTTGTGGCATGTTTGACAAAGACATGAGATTCTTCTTTCTCACCAAGGTTACTGTAAATGTTGCCTTTAATGCTGGTTCATCAAAACACGGGAAAGCTTTACGAGCGTCTGTAGGCTCAAACTGTGTCGTAGCTAAATACCTGCAAGTGTTTAATCATAAAATAGACCCGTCAGTATATGAAGGAAGAACAGAAGCTATTTTTAAGACTCACAAAGGATTTAAACTACTTAAGAATGTAATAAATGAGACTGACACGAAAGGCATTGCTGTTATACATGCTATAATGTTAAAGGTTGCAAGTGGTTCTGCCACTTTAACCATACTGTTAAATCTAGATTTGTTTTGCAATTTTGAATCATTGCTGTTGGCGTACAGAATTAACACAAAACTTTTATATTTGATGTTAGTTATTGGGATAAACTTGTAGTAATATGTCACGTCGTAAATTACATGTATAAGAACGACGCAGCAATGATTTGCATATACTTACACTGTTTGGTTGCCTTCTTTGTAGCTACTGAGGTAAAAACCTTGTAAATCGTCTTTTAAGGGTCCAACGAAATCCATAGACAGTTCATATTGTGACCCAGGACTGGTGTCTTTATCCAGATGGATTATTAGAAACTGTCGGTCTTTATCTTCAGTATGCTTCACGTATTTTGGTGTGCTCCCTGTGCCTGACTTCAAACTAAATATGACCGTGTCTTTTGTTATCTACAAGGCAAATATTTCATTAATTTACCAAAGTTTCTATATATTAAATAAATACACGGAATTTATTATATTTGTCCTTAAATTTTGATTAACAATAATACAAAAGACAAGATGTAAGATGCATGTAATAAACGTAGTGCAGTAGTCTTGGACCTGAAGAGAACTGATTCACCCTATTTCGTTTCCTACCAAGTTCTTCGTCAAACAATATCATTAAAATGAACTATTGCTGTGTACAAAGTCCATTGCAACTAATTTAGAATATTCAAAAGACCTGTTATCCTATATAAAGGTGTGCTTCTGTATATTAAAAGTAAATCCCTACCTCAAATAACAACCAAGATATTGCCAGACATGCAGTTTAGTCAAAGGGATGTAATCAAAATATAAACCAATAATCATAGTGACCGCAACATTTCAGATAGGAAGAAAATAAAAGGATAGTTCCTAATAATTCATGCCATCTATTTCCATTTCTAAGTTGATAACTGTCTCAATTGCTGAGAATGAAAAAAAATACTCTCAGTGTACATATATATTATGTAATTGGCAAAATGTACAAAAGATACATTGATAAACTTAATCAATTTAGAAACGCAAAGATTTCCCCTGTTGAACATTTTTATTTGAATGACACAATTGTTTTATTTCTATTTAAGTCATTTTTTGCGATGAATTATTGAAACTTTTACAAGAATTCAATTTTGTATTGTTTTTGTTGTGTATGAATTTTTTTATAAATTTGAAACACGATAATACTGTTAAAATAAACATTTTGCCGCCTTTGCGTTTCTAAACCGGTTGAGTGTATTTTATTAGCTAAGTACTAACGTTTAGCATATTTATATGCAAGGTAACGTTGTTTGTTGCCTTCGTGCAGTTCAAATCAATGGTAACCTTTCCTTTAAAAATAAACTGTGACGGATCACCGGTGTACATTTCCGGCTGTAGTCTTAGGTCGTAATGTACTGGAATCAGCGACGTTGGGAGTCGAACATCCTTCAGGACTGGCATTGCTGTAGTGGCTGACGGCGATACACTTGACGTCTGAATGTTACTCGAAGAATGAGTTGTTGATCCTGGGCATAAACAAACAAGTTTATAGAATAAAAAGTTAGACGCCACTATTATGACGATTTTTCAAGTTAATATTAATCGCCTTACTTGCAAATGTTGCCGATAATTAAGTGGCATGTACAGTACACATGTCGTGAACGTCACGATTTAAGCTTAAATATGTAAACGTTATTGTTTTCCCGACGGAGTAAAGACTACTTTTAACGGTGTACAGTATATTACTGACGACATATTGTTTGTAACCGACGGTGATGGTTCTGTCGGTTCCTTTATGTTTTACGATCTTTCCGATATCAAATAATCCCCTTTACACGTGTTTGTCATGGCTTAAGTGTTATTGAAACTATATATAATCTGCAATGTTCCTTTATAATATACAGCTTTCAGAGCATTCAAAGTATTTAGAGCATATAGAATTGAGAAAATAAACGTTTGTTTATAATATAACTATAGGTACTAACTATCAACGGGAAAATCGAAATATATTCCTTAATTTTTAATTGGAAATCTTAGTAGACACCACATTTACTACAGTCTTACTAAAACACGAATCATATAACAACGTTCCGTACAATGGTCGGACGGCGACAATTAAACTACAGATCGCGGTCAACAGACGCTTTTGAAACAACGTTCTGGGGCAAACTCGCAGCAGTTACTTCTCTTTAAAGTGGGGGCGCTGCACCAATCCAACGTTCTCGGCAAAAAAAGGGAAATTATTTTACAGCTAATGCATTTCTTTTAAAACTGAGTTTTCAGAAATCATTAGTATTTCAACCTGTGATCAGCTGATTTTTGAAAAGTAAAAAGAAAAATCGGAAATGTGTTATTAACGATTTGATATTCTACCGGAAGTCCCGGCAATTCCAAGTGGTCACTGTAGCGGAGTGGGAGCGGGGACATGTATAAAGTCTGGTAGACTTTGTAATCATAGCATTGACATAAAGTATTTTGAACTTATCAATTTGATTTACTGTGCTGTTTATGTCAACATAAACAAGATTACACCATTACAAAATTAATCCAATCAAGTATTAACCTCTATATTAGACTATATGTAAAAGTCTGAAAAGTTTCCATTCAACAGACAACGAACAAGCTTCTTGTAGTTATATATGGGTATCCTCTTTCAGGGGAATTGTTGCCGTGCCAACATTAGGTATTAGTAGATTGGTATTGTGTGTCAACAGATGAACAAAATATGATGAATTTGTCTCTTTTGTCAATACAAACTGAGGTAATTACTGTCATCCGTATTTAAGCTATTTGGTCTTTGTTGTTCTTTATTCTTTTCGATAAATTTTATATAAGAACATCTTTAAAAGTTTCCTTATTTCCTTTGTGGTTATCAGGTTAGCTAATACAAAATATCACCTCTAATCTAAGTTATCTCCGGGTTTGTCGGTCAGGTTATCAGCAAAATCACGAATAGAAATGTCAAGGCGAACAGTTTTTTTTCTTACTAAATAAACCAGAGTCATTGTGATATAAAATCCAAAACAATTATTGTTTTGGCACAAGAGTCCAAGCCTTAACTTATTTAAAAATGGATTTACCTATTTTAAGACTTTATCTTTTTATTAAAATTCATTTGGCCGAAATACATGCACTACTGCTTGATAACAAATCCGTGTATTACACAGTCACTTTGCCAACAAGTTTTTATTGAATTGATACCGAAATATTAATTTTGCTTAACGAATATTTTGATTTTACAGTGATTGAAATTGGTCGTAGTTTTACTGCGCCTTAAAACGCATAAACAAATAATTGAAATCTGGGTCATATACAGATCCGAATGAACTTTATGTCGAAAATTAGCTGCCGCTTATTGTTTGGATTTCAGTGTAACATTATAACTTTTCATCTCCTATAATTTGTATTTTACAGCATTATCATTATCATAAAGATTCAAGTTGATCTCTATAGGAAAAAATAATTTTACATCAATTTAAAAACTGGACTTGTTTTAAGCAGATTTCTTTTTAAACTTAACACTGCTTTCAAGCATCGTCTTGAAAAAAAAAGAAGAAAAAGAAAAAAAAAGCCCTAGTAAACTTCTGCCTTAATTTATAAAGAAGCGGTCTTTTTCTTTCATAAACCCGAATGTTCTTATTACGTGTTGATAGGGATAGCTCACATAAACATGATGCATGATTTATGGTTTTGTTTAACTGATAACAGAAAGAAACACACAAACAACTTAAGAGTAGTTATGAATGACCCCTTTTAATCTATCTAAAGATATCATCTCCCCTTATCAGTTTGAACACTAGGAGAAAGACGTTGTTGTTGAAGGATCTGGTGAAGAGTACACTAGCAACGTGACAACGAGGAAGAGTTGGTGACAGATAACACTTGGCAACCCGATTTTGTCCTTTTAAGTTATTGCATTAAATTGTTATTTCTTTAAGACATAGTGATATTACTGTGCAAAGAATTGTGCCGAGCCTATCAATGTCAATATGGTACTCCACTGATAAAGCTCAGCGTTTAAAGTTTTCCGTTTTTATACTTTGTAGTCAAATGTTAGTCATAAAGATAAATGTTGTTTTATCGTAAATATCTAGTGCACGGTGTACTAACCGCATCGGCTATTCACCAAGAAAAAAAAGTTAATGTAAATATTGCGTAAAACATGACGTCAAAATTATTGTAACTTAACATTTGAAACGATTGTAGCAAAACCACAATTTCTACAGAAAGATTAATATTTTCCTATTTTCAGAACGACCACGGCTAACGCTCCTCATATATATTGTTTTTAATAGATTTGTATATTCAGACTGTAGAAAGACAAAATATACATTTTCTGTTATTAACGTTTCCAAAGCATTACTACATGTACATTTATACAGTTTGAACATTAAATTTATGTTTTTCCATTTGTCTGCAATTAGCATTAAATCCATGAAATTCTGACATTATATTAAAGGCCCTGTTTTGTACGCAGAGCGTCAAATTAGTTCAACAAACTGAACCTCAAAAGCGCGAACATTTTATTAAAATAATTGAGAGCTTTGATTGGCAAATCTCATTCATCAAGCAAATATTTCATCACCCTGTAGTCGATTAATTTTAATCTTTATGTGCCATAGGTCTATTGGTGTAGTTCACGTTTGAGCAGAACATTATTGTCATTGGATATTTGGAAATATGCTCATCTGAAGACAAAAGACGGGGCAACGGATTAACCTCAGAACATTCGAGGAAAGTTGAACGGAAGAGAGTATATAAATACACTCATTCCTTAAATGTACCAAAGAAAAGCAAAACAGTATACATGTACATGACATATAGAGAGACCATGTTTCAAATACTGTTTTCAACTGCCTGCAAAGCTAGATCTTTTCCACTGTTGTAGGGCCAGTGTTCAGGGAACAATAACAAGTTTTCTTTTACTCTTACCTTGGTTAGTATGACCTTTACCCTGTTGCTGCGCTGGCCCCGCCCCGCCATTAAATGTATCAGGAAAATTGCATTCGAATGGACGATTCTCAGCAAAGTGAACAATCAGACCAACACCCACAGATATCAAAATTGCCACTAACGCGATGAGAAAACCTGCAAATACAGAACATTTCCTTGTATATTGTTTACGTTGAAATTCACGATAGTTTAAAGTTTTACCTATAGTTATTTATTATACAAAAGTGAGGAGAACCTGACAAAACAAGGACTATCTGACCAAGAGGCTTTCTTGGCCAAGTCGAAATGTAGTTAAAAGTTACACATGGTAAAATTTAGCGTTCGTTGATATAGAATCGTTATTTGTGCAAGTACGTATAAACTTTGAATGGTAAATTAGGTCGTTACAGTAAACTTAAATCAAATGGTGAAATATATGGATATGAAATTCTGCAGTACAACTGACTTACAAACGGATAGACTCCAAACATTTTGCAGTGAAGCACATATTTCCTTTTGCTAAAATACTTAATGATATAATGTGAATGACATAACTGTCTACTTCTTGTATCTGCACTAGCAAATGTATTAAAGCCCAAGGATCACATTTACAAGTAGCTCTCATTTTATCAAGAAGTATTATTTTAGGTTGAAATGGCCTTTATTTGTACCAAAAACATTCCTAACTTCGCTTTTAAATCGCTAAGTACATATTAGAAACTTAGCTCAGTATTTTTTTTCAATGATTTAAAAAAAATAAGATTTCTTTTTTGGCAACTCTTTTTCATGAAGAAACAATTTGAATACGAAAGAAACACATATGCCAACACTATTTTAGAGTTCTGTCATTAACCTATCAATGAATTTATGTTTTATATCAGTAAATTCAAAGTGATCAACGGACTTTAAAGTATCTATTTTAAAAATATGTTTGTAGCTACAGAATTTGATACAGTGCAGGAAGATGGGTCCTTTTTCTATAGCCAAATTAGAATTGTTTTTATCTAAATTTCTTTAAGTGATGCAATGTAGAAGAAAATAGCCGATTCGCCATTTTAAATGTATTAAGCTATCAAAATATCCTTTAACGTGTAGGAAAAAATATTTGTATTAAAATTGTATATCCAAACGCTTACCTGTTGCAGTCCTAACATAACAGCCTCCCTCCTTCCCTGACATTTTCTCGTCTTCGCCAACAATGTCACTTTCTGATCCCGAAAGATTTTTTAGCTCGTACTTCGAGGACATGACATCCAACAGTGTTTACGACCAAGTCCACCCGCTATGATATACCTGCGAATTTAACTCTTTGATAACAGGCTAAAGTTTAATGTATGAAACCTGCATATCATAGAGTTAAATGCATATAGTTTAAAAATGTGTTTTCTGATAATAAGCTGGTATTATTGTTAAACAAAATGCATTTATAACAATTCAACAAGAGTATTTAATAGAGTAAGACATGAATTTACCACATGTAACTTAACATAAAATATATATCAGCTGAACAAATGTGGTATGTAACTGTAATATCACGAGGCATTTCAGGGAGGCTGTATTCTAATTAACGATAACACGGGCAGTGTAGCTGTGAATTTAATACATATAGGAGATAATGATAATTGTAATTAATGCCTTATATAATTGTTTAGGGACGGGCAACATATCGTTACATGCTCAAAGTTGGTGGATTTCGGTGGTGCATGCAATGTTTATATGTCAGAACACAGTTAACAGTACTATTTAAACTTATCTTGACACAGCATGCACTAGGTTTATACACTGTAAGTGTGTGTCCACTGTGTACAAGTTTACTCCAAGTGCACTTCAAAGTGCACTTTATCCTGATACAGGAGTTTGATTGACTGACACTATCTTTATAGAATTATTTTGTCCTTTTGCAAAGTTAGCTGCTGAATCAGCTGAACTTTGACCTAATTTTTAGACCAATCAGATGTTACGAGTGAAAGCGCGGTGAATTACTTTGATTGGAGATTTTCTCCTCGGATGAGTAATCGATTTATTCTTTGGAAGATATATCGTCTGGACCAGTTGAAAGTTTTTTTTCAAAAGAGTTTCTTACGATATCTTTCGATATAGAACTGATCGCAATAATCATCTCTACTTGACATTTGGAAGAGCCTTCTATACAAACTTTCGGAATTTTAAATCATACATAATGGTGTATGCGTTTATTGGTTCTTTTCGACTGACATTTCCGGTCATTACACATTGATGTGATCGTTGGTTTTAAAACGTACAGATTGCTCTCAACTAGCGGTATCTCATTGAGAATTTTGGGCTGTCACGACCTTAATACGTGTTGATAACACTTTGTAATGTGTTAACGAAAGAGATTTAACTTTTAAGTAATATACCGGATCATATACCACGATTTGGAGTTCAGATTGTGTAGATGTCTAATTACGAAAGCCAAAGGCTTCAAGTTCTAACATGACAGATATAGTAGCAATAACGATTACTTAAAATAATGCATCTGTGTTAAAAGTAAGCATTTTAGTTGTAGTGGCAATATACAAAGTGACAAAATCCCTACGCAGCCCGTGAGAAGAAAACTAATTGTGAATTTTGTTTTTATTTATCACTTACAGAAAACGATTAGCTCCTCAGAATTATCGTGTAAATATAAAATATTTACATCATATAATTACGTGTATATCAATATATTTTTAATAATAAAGAAATATTTTAACTGATTCATTAACCCACCCTTTAATCGTTCATTCATTCAAGATATGAAAGTATACTTGATCACCCAACAGATTTTGAGTGTCTGCGTTTTTATATGATTGATGTACAAAAGGTTATTATGTCATTACACATTTTGGAAATAAATGAAAGAAAGGTTACAATAAAAAGATATTTATATAAAATTTGCTTATATCAGAAATAAGTCTATATAGAAATTATCGTAAGCTTGTACTATTTTGTGGAAATAAAAGACAGAAAAGACGTTAATCATGTGTTAGATATTTTCATGACTTCATCTTTCATGAACAATATTAATCTCTTACACGTATGCATCAATTACGTTGACTATTCATTCATTATTAATCAGTTTGACATATATTTCTCTCACTTCTAGTACAACAGACTTGAGAAAATCCACTTTGCAACGTATTGAATATCAAGAAAAGCATCAAAGGTCATTAACTATTCTGCAGAACTAGTCGTTCAATAACTAAAAGAACTGATTGAAACTTAGATAAGAGATCAGCCGACAACCAACACAGACAAAGAAGAAAAAGATAAATTGATATAAAAACGATTGACGGAATCGTTTATCTCTCAAGTCAAGGAATAAATCGTCTAGACGAGACAGGCTTAGAAGGATGTTTTGTATTTGGAGAATGAACAAATAAATTAACTTTGAAGATGCCGATCGATTCAATCAGAGAAGATAACAATAAACAATTCAATTAAATGACACACAATTTAACATAGCAGCTTTAGATTTATGTGCATTTAATGATACTAAAAGATATTGTGTAATTATGCTCTGCATTGATTTCTATAACATCATATACGTTCCGTTCCGAGGTTATGTTTCTACTCTTTTTTGAATTATTTCTCATTATACCCTGCTCTTTGAAAATCCAGAACACAACCTCGGAGTTTAGTCCTGTTTTATGCAACGTTCATTTGACACTGCCATCGTTTAAAGGCCAATGCTCACCTTGAATGTTATAATTACTCAAAGTAATTATAGTATATTTAGAGTATATGTTATTAATATAGTGCAGAGGGTTTAATGTTGTTGCAAAAATACGAATATCTTCCCTTCCTGACAAAACTGTTTTGTGACGTAACGACATTAATACGAAAGAAATGCAAAAAGACAGCGATGTTTAGCACAGCTTTATCATTATTCTATCAGTAAATTCATTATTCCATCGGACCAAATCGTAAGTGGTCATTGGACTTTAAACGTGTTACAAGAACATTATCACAGTGCACATTGCAGAAAATGTATCATACATGCGACATAGGAAAAAGAAAACACGAGCTTTCTTTTAAGACTCAAAATAATGGAAATGGAAAATTGTGAAAGAGAGACACTGAATAAGATTGTGACAGATGGAAAGACAAACAAAGACAGATATACTGTTTTCATACTCAGCTTACAAGTCCACTCGATTTATTCGTAATTAAATGTACTAATGATTAACATGCACTAATCACTAATTACCTAACGAGATAAGCGGAATCACCCCCTTGACGAGGTGGTTTAATATCGGTGTTTTTATTTGAACGTCATGCCGTCAACTGCGTTGTACCTTTAGTATCGGATTGGGCAGATTTGTTTCCCTCTTTTCTGTGAATTTATAATGAATACTGAATACATAACTAACTTCAGAGTGCAAAATCAAGATTTTAAATTTTCATCCTTAAATCCATTAAGATATCTATGTCATTTTATGCCCTATGTTAAATAGGTTTTTATCATAGAGCCGAAGTGGCGCAGTGTAACACCGGATACAGCTCCCCGGAGAGCTGTATTCGGCACGCATTAACGAATACAGCTCCCATAATCAAATGGGAGCTGTATTCGGGGTTCTTGTATCCTTTTTTCGAATAGAGCTCCCCAGTGACCCGATGCAACATAGACGTGTATTTAAGGCGTATCATTACGTCACGGAATTTATTATAGAATGGTAAGGATCCATCTCGCTATTCAGGATGCAGTACTTAGCACTGGGATGTTTGTCTTTTTGTCCGTCCGTGTTGGACTGACGGTTGAACGAAACTTAGAGGTTTCAAGACTTTTTTTGTTGGTATTTAAGAATTAATTTCTTTCAATAAACCTACATTTTTTCATACATGAGTGTTGCACATAAGGCGGCATTTTAAGTGGTTTTGTACTTTGTAAATTGTTGACGGAATGAAGCACATTCACACCAGGGTGTCAGGCCCTACAGACGGACTGATAAGACAACATACAGGGTAGGACAACAGACATATACTCGGACAGATGCACCCAAACTTTCGAACTACAATTTGGTCATTGACAAAAGTTTTCGGAACTGCCAAGCTTCTTTCTAAAGTAGAGACATAAATTCATTTGGCCAAAAGACACATCACCACGTACTCAGACTTCTGTTATTTGATCCGTTTTATCATCCGTTTGATCAAACATAGGGAGCATTATTCGAATGTGCATGTGCTTTGGTTCGAATACAGCTCCACTACACCAAGGGGGCTGTATTCGTTAATGTGCACCGAATACAGCTCCCCGGGGAGCTGTATTCGAAAGGAGCTGTATCCGGTGTTACAGCGCCGTTGTAGAGCGTTCGCCTCAGTATCGGAGTATCGCTGTTGAGAATCTTTGACGTCAGTCATATTATGCTGTCCGCCATTCCCTGCCCCCTCCCTGCCCCCTCCCCCCGATATGTGCATAAAACATTCTTAGCATTCCTAAACTTTTCGAGATTTTTTTTTCTTTCCATCTGTGCAGGGATTGTACCAGAATCACTTTCATCGAAGGAAATGCATTTAAAATGAAGATATGTCATTGCCAAGTAACGTTATCACCGTTTTCTAGGCCACAGGGGTCAAGGTGGGTCATACCTGAAAAGTAGGTCACAGAGGGGTCAAATGTAAAGATAGACCCCAAGTATTATACATTTTCTTAAAGTACTCATCAAGACGAAAAGAATGACGTATTACACGACCCCATTGTAGACAAAAAAAATTTCAGCCCAAACCCACAAATCGCCACAGGTCGGGACCTGTGGAAAAAAGTCATTTTTCGAGAAATTTTTTTTTCTCTCCATCTGTGCAGGGATTGTACCAGAATCACTTTCATCGAAGGAAATGCATTTAAAATGAAGATATGTCATTGCCAAGTAACGTTATCACCGTTTTCTAGGCCACAGGGGTCAAGGTGGGTCATACCTGAAAAGTAGGTCACAGAGGGGTCAAATGTAAAGATAGACCCCAAGTATTATACATTTTCTTAAAGTACTCATCAAGACGAAAAGAATGACGTATTACACGACCCCATTGTAGACAAAAAAATTTCAGCCCAAACCCACAAATCGCCACAGGTCGGGACCTGTGGAAAAAAGTCATTTTTCGAGAAATTTTTTTTTCTCTCCATCTGTGCAGGGATTGTACCAGAATCACTTTCATCGAAGGAAATGCATTTAAAATGAAGATATGTCATTGCCAAGTAACGTTATCACCGTTTTCTAGGCCACAGGGGTCAAGGTGGGTCATACCTGAAAAGTAGGTCACAGAGGGGTCAAATGTAAAGATAGACCCCAAGTATTATACATTTTCTTAAAGTACTCATCAAGACGAAAAGAATGACGTATTACACGACCCCATTGTAGACAAAAAAATTTCAGCCCAAACCCACAAATCGCCACAGGTCGGGACCTGTGGAAAAAAGTCATTTTTCGAGAAATTTTTTTTCTCTCCATCTGTGCAGGGATTGTACCAGAATCACTTTCATCGAAGGAAATGCATTTAAAATGAAGATATGTCATTGCCAAGTAACGTTATCACCGTTTTCTAGGCCACAGGGGTCAAGGTGGGTCATACCTGAAAAGTAGGTCACAGAGGGGTCAAATGTAAAGATAGACCCCAAGTATTATACATTTTCTTAAAGTACTCATCAAGACGAAAAGAATGACGTATTACACGACCCCATTGTAGACAAAAAAAATTTCAGCCCAAACCCACAAATCGCCACAGGTCGGGACCTGTGGAAAAAAGTCATTTTTCGAGAAATTTTTTTTTCTCTCCATCTGTGCAGGGATTGTACCAGAATCACTTTCATCGAAGGAAATGCATTTAAAATGAAGATATGTCATTGCCAAGTAACGTTATCACCGTTTTCTAGGCCACAGGGGTCAAGGTGGGTCATACCTGAAAAGTAGGTCACAGAGGGGTCAAATGTAAAGATAGACCCCAAGTATTATACATTTTCTTAAAGTACTCATCAAGACGAAAAGAATGACGTATTACACGACCCCATTGTAGACAAAAAAAATTTCAGCCCAAACCCACAAATCGCCACAGGTCGGGACCTGTGGAAAAAACTCATTTTTCGAGAAATTTTTTTTTCTCTCCATCTGTGCAGGGATTGTACCAGAATCACTTTCATCGAAGGAAATGCATTTAAAATGAAGATATGTCATTGCCAAGTAACGTTATCACCGTTTTCTAGGCCACAGGGGTCAAGGTGGGTCATACCTGAAAAGTAGGTCACAGAGGGGTCAAATGTAAAGATAGACCCCAAGTATTATACATTTTCTTAAAGTACTCATCAAGACGAAAAGAATGACGTATTACACGACCCCATTGTAGACAAAAAAATTTCAGCCCAAACCCACAAATCGCCACAGGTCGGGACCTGTGGAAAAAAGTCATTTTTCGAGAAATTTTTTTTTCTCTCCATCTGTGCAGGGATTGTACCAGAATCACTTTCATCGAAGGAAATGCATTTAAAATGAAGATATGTCATTGCCAAGTAACGTTATCACCGTTTTCTAGGCCACAGGGGTCAAGGTGGGTCATACCTGAAAAGTAGGTCACAGAGGGGTCAAATGTAAAGATAGACCCCAAGTATTATACATTTTCTTAAAGTACTCATCAAGACGAAAAGAATGACGTATTACACGACCCCATTGTAGACAAAAAAATTTCAGCCCAAACCCACAAATCGCCACAGGTCGGGACCTGTGGAAAAAAGTCATTTTTCGAGAAATTTTTTTTTCTCTCCATCTGTGCAGGGATTGTACCAGAATCACTTTCATCGAAGGAAATGCATTTAAAATGAAGATATGTCATTGCCAAGTAACGTTATCACCGTTTTCTAGGCCACAGGGGTCAAGGTGGGTCATACCTGAAAAGTAGGTCACAGAGGGGTCAAATGTAAAGATAGACCCCAAGTATTATACATTTTCTTAAAGTACTCATCAAGACGAAAAGAATGACGTATTACACGACCCCATTGTAGACAAAAAAAATTTCAGCCCAAACCCACAAATCGCCACAGGTCGGGGACCTGTGGAAAAAAGTCATTTTTCGAGAAATTTTTTTTTCTCTCCATCTGTGCAGGGATTGTACCAGAATCACTTTCATCGAAGGAAATGCATTTAAAATGAAGATATGTCATTGCCAAGTAACGTTATCACCGTTTTCTAGGCCACAGGGGTCAAGGTGGGTCATACCTGAAAAGTAGGTCACAGAGGGGTCAAATGTAAAGATAGACCCCAAGTATTATACATTTTCTTAAAGTACTCATCAAGACGAAAAGAATGACGTATTACACGACCCCATTGTAGACAAAAAAAATTTCAGCCCAAACCCACAAATCGCCACAGGTCGGGACCTGTGGAAAAAAGTCATTTTTCGAGAAATTTTTTTTTCTCTCCATCTGTGCAGGGATTGTACCAGAATCACTTTCATCGAAGGAAATGCATTTAAAATGAAGATATGTCATTGCCAAGTAACGTTATCACCGTTTTCTAGGCCACAGGGGTCAAGGTGGGTCATACCTGAAAAGTAGGTCACAGAGGGGTCAAATGTAAAGATAGACCCCAAGTATTATACATTTTCTTAAAGTACTCATCAAGACGAAAAGAATGACGTATTACACGACCCCATTGTAGACAAAAAAAATTTCAGCCCAAACCCACAAATCGCCACAGGTCGGGACCTGTGGAAAAAAGTCATTTTTCGAGAAATTTTTTTTTCTCTCCATCTGTGCAGGGATTGTACCAGAATCACTTTCATCGAAGGAAATGCATTTAAAATGAAGATATGTCATTGCCAAGTAACGTTATCACCGTTTTCTAGGCCACAGGGGTCAAGGTGGGTCATACCTGAAAAGTAGGTCACAGAGGGGTCAAATGTAAAGATAGACCCCAAGTATTATACATTTTCTTAAAGTACTCATCAAGACGAAAAGAATGACGTATTACACGACCCCATTGTAGACAAAAAAAATTTCAGCCCAAACCCACAAATCGCCACAGGTCGGGACCTGTGGAAAAAAGTCATTTTTCGAGAAATTTTTTTTTCTCTCCATCTGTGCAGGGATTGTACCAGAATCACTTTCATCGAAGGAAATGCATTTAAAATGAAGATATGTCATTGCCAAGTAACGTTATCACCGTTTTCTAGGCCACAGGGGTCAAGGTGGGTCATACCTGAAAAGTAGGTCACAGAGGGGTCAAATGTAAAGATAGACCCCAAGTATTATACATTTTCTTAAAGTACTCATCAAGACGAAAAGAATGACGTATTACACGACCCCATTGTAGACAAAAAAAATTTCAGCCCAAACCCACAAATCGCCACAGGTCGGGACCTGTGGAAAAAAGTCATTTTTCGAGAAATTTTTTTTTCTCTCCATCTGTGCAGGGATTGTACCAGAATCACTTTCATCGAAGGAAATGCATTTAAAATGAAGATATGTCATTGCCAAGTAACGTTATCACCGTTTTCTAGGCCACAGGGGTCAAGGTGGGTCATACCTGAAAAGTAGGTCACAGAGGGGTCAAATGTAAAGATAGACCCCAAGTATTATACATTTTCTTAAAGTACTCATCAAGACGAAAAGAATGACGTATTACACGACCCCATTGTAGACAAAAAAAATTTCAGCCCAAACCCACAAATCGCCACAGGTCGGGACCTGTGGAAAAAACTCATTTTTCGAGAAATTTTTTTTTCTCTCCATCTGTGCAGGGATTGTACCAGAATCACTTTCATCGAAGGAAATGCATTTAAAATGAAGATATGTCATTGCCAAGTAACGTTATCACCGTTTTCTAGGCCACAGGGGTCAAGGTGGGTCATACCTGAAAAGTAGGTCACAGAGGGGTCAAATGTAAAGATAGACCCCAAGTATTATACATTTTCTTAAAGTACTCATCAAGACGAAAAGAATGACGTATTACACGACCCCATTGTAGACAAAAAAAATTTCAGCCCAAACCCACAAATCGCCACAGGTCGGGACCTGTGGAAAAAAGTCATTTTTCGAGAAATTTTTTTTCTCTCCATCTGTGCAGGGATTGTACCAGAATCACTTTCATCGAAGGAAATGCATTTAAAATGAAGATATGTCATTGCCAAGTAACGTTATCACCGTTTTCTAGGCCACAGGGGTCAAGGTGGGTCATACCTGAAAAGTAGGTCACAGAGGGGTCAAATGTAAAGATAGACCCCAAGTATTATACATTTTCTTAAAGTACTCATCAAGACGAAAAGAATGACGTATTACACGACCCCATTGTAGACAAAAAAATTTCAGCCCAAACCCACAAATCGCCACAGGTCGGGACCTGTGGAAAAAACTCATTTTTCGAGAAATCCCCCCCCCCCCCCCCCCCCCCCCCCCCCCCCCCCCCCCCCCCCCCCCCCCCCCCCCCCCCCCCCCCCCTTTTTTTTTCTCTCCATCTGTGCAGGGATTGTACCAGAATCACTTTCATCGAAGGAAATGCATTTAAAATGAAGATATGTCATTGCCAAGTAACGTTATCACCGTTTTCTAGGCCACAGGGGTCAAGGTGGGTCATACCTGAAAAGTAGGTCACAGAGGGGTCAAATGTAAAGATAGACCCCAAGTATTATACATTTTCTTAAAGTACTCATCAAGACGAAAAGAATGACGTATTACACGACCCCATTGTAGACAAAAAAAATTTCAGCCCAAACCCACAAATCGCCACAGGTCGGGACCTGTGGAAAAAAGTCATTTTTCGAGAAATTTTTTTTTCTCTCCATCTGTGCAGGGATTGTACCAGAATCACTTTCATCGAAGGAAATGCATTTAAAATGAAGATATGTCATTGCCAAGTAACGTTATCACCGTTTTCTAGGCCACAGGGGTCAAGGTGGGTCATACCTGAAAAGTAGGTCACAGAGGGGTCAAATGTAAAGATAGACCCCAAGTATTATACATTTTCTTAAAGTACTCATCAAGACGAAAAGAATGACGTATTACACGACCCCATTGTAGACAAAAAAAATTTCAGCCCAAACCCACAAATCGCCACAGGTCGGGGACCTGTGGAAAAAAGTCATTTTTCGAGAAATTTTTTTTTCTCTCCATCTGTGCAGGGATTGTACCAGAATCACTTTCATCGAAGGAAATGCATTTAAAATGAAGATATGTCATTGCCAAGTAACGTTATCACCGTTTTCTAGGCCACAGGGGTCAAGGTGGGTCATACCTGAAAAGTAGGTCACAGAGGGGTCAAATGTAAAGATAGACCCCAAGTATTATACATTTTCTTAAAGTACTCATCAAGACGAAAAGAATGACGTATTACACGACCCCATTGTAGACAAAAAAATTTCAGCCCAAACCCACAAATCGCCACAGGTCGGGACCTGTGGAAAAAAGTCATTTTTCGAGAAATTTTTTTTCTCTCCATCTGTGCAGGGATTGTACCAGAATCACTTTCATCGAAGGAAATGCATTTAAAATGAAGATATGTCATTGCCAAGTAACGTTATCACCGTTTTCTAGGCCACAGGGGTCAAGGTGGGTCATACCTGAAAAGTAGGTCACAGAGGGGTCAAATGTAAAGATAGACCCCAAGTATTATACATTTTCTTAAAGTACTCATCAAGACGAAAAGAATGACGTATTACACGACCCCATTGTAGACAAAAAAAATTTCAGCCCAAACCCACAAATCGCCACAGGTCGGGACCTGTGGAAAAAAGTCATTTTTCGAGAAATTTTTTTTTCTCTCCATCTGTGCAGGGATTGTACCAGAATCACTTTCATCGAAGGAAATGCATTTAAAATGAAGATATGTCATTGCCAAGTAACGTTATCACCGTTTTCTAGGCCACAGGGGTCAAGGTGGGTCATACCTGAAAAGTAGGTCACAGAGGGGTCAAATGTAAAGATAGACCCCAAGTATTATACATTTTCTTAAAGTACTCATCAAGACGAAAAGAATGACGTATTACACGACCCCATTGTAGACAAAAAAAATTTCAGCCCAAACCCACAAATCGCCACAGGTCGGGACCTGTGGAAAAAAGTCATTTTTCGAGAAATTTTTTTTTCTCTCCATCTGTGCAGGGATTGTACCAGAATCACTTTCATCGAAGGAAATGCATTTAAAATGAAGATATGTCATTGCCAAGTAACGTTATCACCGTTTTCTAGGCCACAGGGGTCAAGGTGGGTCATACCTGAAAAGTAGGTCACAGAGGGGTCAAATGTAAAGATAGACCCCAAGTATTATACATTTTCTTAAAGTACTCATCAAGACGAAAAGAATGACGTATTACACGACCCCATTGTAGACAAAAAAAATTTCAGCCCAAACCCACAAATCGCCACAGGTCGGGACCTGTGGAAAAAAGTCATTTTTCGAGAAATTTTTTTTTCTCTCCATCTGTGCAGGGATTGTACCAGAATCACTTTCATCGAAGGAAATGCATTTAAAATGAAGATATGTCATTGCCAAGTAACGTTATCACCGTTTTCTAGGCCACAGGGGTCAAGGTGGGTCATACCTGAAAAGTAGGTCACAGAGGGGTCAAATGTAAAGATAGACCCCAAGTATTATACATTTTCTTAAAGTACTCATCAAGACGAAAAGAATGACGTATTACACGACCCCATTGTAGACAAAAAAAATTTCAGCCCAAACCCACAAATCGCCACAGGTCGGGACCTGTGGAAAAAAGTCATTTTTCGAGAAATTTTTTTTTCTCTCCATCTGTGCAGGGATTGTACCAGAATCACTTTCATCGAAGGAAATGCATTTAAAATGAAGATATGTCATTGCCAAGTAACGTTATCACCGTTTTCTAGGCCACAGGGGTCAAGGTGGGTCATACCTGAAAAGTAGGTCACAGAGGGGTCAAATGTACAGATAGACCCCAAGTATTATACATTTTCTTAAAGTACTCATCAAGACGAAAAGAATGACGTATTACACGACCCCATTGTAGACAAAAAAATTTCAGCCCAAACCCACAAATCGCCACAGGTCGGGACCTGTGGAAAAAAACTCATTTTTCGAGAAATTTTTTTTCTCTCCATCTGTGCAGGGATTGTACCAGAATCACTTTCATCGAAGGAAATGCATTTAAAATGAAGATATGTCATTGCCAAGTAACGTTATCACCGTTTTCTAGGCCACAGGGGTCAAGGTGGGTCATACCTGAAAAGTAGGTCACAGAGGGGTCAAATGTAAAGATAGACCCCAAGTATTATACATTTTCTTAAAGTACTCATCAAGACGAAAAGAATGACGTATTACACGACCCCATTGTAGACAAAAAAATTTCAGCCCAAACCCACAAATCGCCACAGGTCGGGACCTGTGGAAAAAAGTCATTTTTCGAGAAATTTTTTTTTCTCTCCATCTGTGCAGGGATTGTACCAGAATCACTTTCATCGAAGGAAATGCATTTAAAATGAAGATATGTCATTGCCAAGTAACGTTATCACCGTTTTCTAGGCCACAGGGGTCAAGGTGGGTCATACCTGAAAAGTAGGTCACAGAGGGGTCAAATGTAAAGATAGACCCCAAGTATTATACATTTTCTTAAAGTACTCATCAAGACGAAAAGAATGACGTATTACACGACCCCATTGTAGACAAAAAAAATTTCAGCCCAAACCCACAAATCGCCACAGGTCGGGACCTGTGGAAAAAAGTCATTTTTCGAGAAATTTTTTTTTCTCTCCATCTGTGCAGGGATTGTACCAGAATCACTTTCATCGAAGGAAATGCATTTAAAATGAAGATATGTCATTGCCAAGTAACGTTATCACCGTTTTCTAGGCCACAGGGGTCAAGGTGGGTCATACCTGAAAAGTAGGTCACAGAGGGGTCAAATGTAAAGATAGACCCCAAGTATTATACATTTTCTTAAAGTACTCATCAAGACGAAAAGAATGACGTATTACACGACCCCATTGTAGACAAAAAAATTTCAGCCCAAACCCACAAATCGCCACAGGTCGGGACCTGTGGAAAAAAGTCATTTTTTCGAGAAATTTTTTTTTCTCTCCATCTGTGCAGGGATTGTACCAGAATCACTTTCATCGAAGGAAATGCATTTAAAATGAAGATATGTCATTGCCAAGTAACGTTATCACCGTTTTCTAGGCCACAGGGGTCAAGGTGGGTCATACCTGAAAAGTAGGTCACAGAGGGGTCAAATGTACAGATAGACCCCAAGTATTATACATTTTCTTAAAGTACTCATCAAGACGAAAAGAATGACGTATTACACGACCCCATTGTAGACAAAAAAATTTCAGCCCAAACCCACAAATCGCCACAGGTCGGGACCTGTGGAAAAAAACTCATTTTTCGAGAAATTTTTTTTTCTCTCCATCTGTGCAGGGATTGTACCAGAATCACTTTCATCGAAGGAAATGCATTTAAAATGAAGATATGTCATTGCCAAGTAACGTTATCACCGTTTTCTAGGCCACAGGGGTCAAGGTGGGTCATACCTGAAAAGTAGGTCACAGAGGGGTCAAATGTAAAGATAGACCCCAAGTATTATACATTTTCTTAAAGTACTCATCAAGACGAAAAGAATGACGTATTACACGACCCCATTGTAGACAAAAAAATTTCAGCCCAAACCCACAAATCGCCACAGGTCGGGACCTGTGGAAAAAAGTCATTTTTCGAGAAATTTTTTTTTCTCTCCATCTGTGCAGGGATTGTACCAGAATCACTTTCATCGAAGGAAATGCATTTAAAATGAAGATATGTCATTGCCAAGTAACGTTATCACCGTTTTCTAGGCCACAGGGGTCAAGGTGGGTCATACCTGAAAAGTAGGTCACAGAGGGGTCAAATGTAAAGATAGACCCCAAGTATTATACATTTTCTTAAAGTACTCATCAAGACGAAAAGAATGACGTATTACACGACCCCATTGTAGACAAAAAAAATTTCAGCCCAAACCCACAAATCGCCACAGGTCGGGACCTGTGGAAAAAAGTCATTTTTCGAGAAATTTTTTTTTCTCTCCATCTGTGCAGGGATTGTACCAGAATCACTTTCATCGAAGGAAATGCATTTAAAATGAAGATATGTCATTGCCAAGTAACGTTATCACCGTTTTCTAGGCCACAGGGGTCAAGGTGGGTCATACCTGAAAAGTAGGTCACAGAGGGGTCAAATGTAAAGATAGACCCCAAGTATTATACATTTTCTTAAAGTACTCATCAAGACGAAAAGAATGACGTATTACACGACCCCATTGTAGACAAAAAAAATTTCAGCCCAAACCCACAAATCGCCACAGGTCGGGACCTGTGGAAAAAAGTCATTTTTCGAGAAATTTTTTTTTCTCTCCATCTGTGCAGGGATTGTACCAGAATCACTTTCATCGAAGGAAATGCATTTAAAATGAAGATATGTCATTGCCAAGTAACGTTATCACCGTTTTCTAGGCCACAGGGGTCAAGGTGGGTCATACCTGAAAAGTAGGTCACAGAGGGGTCAAATGTAAAGATAGACCCCAAGTATTATACATTTTCTTAAAGTACTCATCAAGACGAAAAGAATGACGTATTACACGACCCCATTGTAGACAAAAAAAATTTCAGCCCAAACCCACAAATCGCCACAGGTCGGGACCTGTGGAAAAAAGTCATTTTTCGAGAAATTTTTTTTTCTCTCCATCTGTGCAGGGATTGTACCAGAATCACTTTCATCGAAGGAAATGCATTTAAAATGAAGATATGTCATTGCCAAGTAACGTTATCACCGTTTTCTAGGCCACAGGGGTCAAGGTGGGTCATACCTGAAAAGTAGGTCACAGAGGGGTCAAATGTAAAGATAGACCCCAAGTATTATACATTTTCTTAAAGTACTCATCAAGACGAAAAGAATGACGTATTACACGACCCCATTGTAGACAAAAAAAATTTCAGCCCAAACCCACAAATCGCCACAGGTCGGGACCTGTGGAAAAAAGTCATTTTTCGAGAAATTTTTTTTTCTCTCCATCTGTGCAGGGATTGTACCAGAATCACTTTCATCGAAGGAAATGCATTTAAAATGAAGATATGTCATTGCCATGTATGGTCGACATATCCGGGAATTTTCTTGCAGCATCTTAAAGTGGGCGCCGAGCTAGACATTTTGATATGCGACATGACCCAATTCGGCCAAAGTTGTCAAACACCGGTTTTTCGCCGATTTACGCCGAACGGTAGACATATCCGGGAACTTTCTTGCACCATCTTGAAATTGGCGCTGAGCTCGACATTTTGATAAGCGACAGGAATTTTGATGTTTGGTCAGTCGGTTATCACTCAAGGTGCACTGAAAATGGGAGTGGTGTCATCAATCTCCAAATTAATATCATAAAGTATTAGAGAGCATGCATAAATTTTTCCATTTTTTATGTGTGACTAGAAAAGTTCTGCAAAAATGCATTTTAGCAGTCGCTGAGAGTTTGGGTAGTCGCACTGGCCGTAAACCTAACAAGCAAGTCTATGGAAATATATTTACCATACTTATACCTAAACTTTAGGATAAACATGCATTCGAATTCAAGTTTTTACAACAGAAATGTCTCATTCTATTTCAGATAAACGAAAAACAAAAACAAAATATTAAACCATTTTGATTGAGATGTTATATAGTTTTTTTCTATATACCTACCCTGTACACATTCGAAACGCCAAAATACATATGAAACGCCAAAATACTCACTTCGGACACGGCCCTATTTCGGCTAATAAATTTATTGATATCTTACAAACATAGTTTCCCCAGTAATTTCTAACATGTTCCAACATTTTAAATCATGTTCAAATTAATTTCATTCACAAATAACAATATTTCAGCTGTCTCAACATGTGAATTATTTTGTTCCTCTATATCTTTGCGTTGTAATACAAATTTACGTTATTTTATCGCGACGTCTTTACGTAAATAACAAAATATATCTTGCCTTTAACATGCATCTTTAAGTACAAAATCAATGTATCTATCTTGCCAAAAAGGAATGTACTTAAGGGGTAATTTCTAGTGTACCGGTCTCTAGTTATCAAGACTAATATTTAGCTAGGTTTTGGTTCAGTTGATATTTGAAAGGAACGGTATAACCTGATGTTGATGTTTATGATGTCTAGTTTTTACAATAAGCTCACAGCGAAATTAAAGCTGCTTGCTGTTTGTTGCCGTTGATTTTTTTGATTTTTTTTTATAAATTGACATACATATGCTCATAAATAAATATAAAACTTAATGCTGGAATCAAGATATAAGGAAAAATCTAGGTAGGAATTTGCAAAAATCGATTGAAAATGTCGGTTACACAGCACCGCTACACTATATGTTTATACTGGAATTTCAAAAACGTTGAATTTGGTAGCGTATTATTTGAAAGTTAGAGATATACATGACAGGAATTTATACTGAAACCTTTTTATATGACTATATGTTTTAAGATCTGTTATTTACATACAGTTTCAAGAACTTTATTTTTTTACCAAAGTCTGAGAGCGAACAGCGAATATGTTTCAACTTCGAAATTCATACTTGCAACAATCGTGTAAATTAGTGAAATGCAAATTTCAAACCAGGACCACATATGAGTTTGTAGGTCGCTATTCGAACTGGCAATTATTGCGAATGTTCAGCAACAATGAATTGCAAACTATAGACAATGTACCTTGTCGTGACTCGAGATTCAAATTGTAAACAGACCAGTTGCCAGTTCGCAATTCAGGATCCGTATCCGAGAGCTGTACCGTAATTTCCGTACAATATGCCGCTTCACTTAGTTGGTCGCACCACTATATATTTACGACTGAAGAAACAAGCAAAAAATGAAGTGGCCGATGCTTGGGGTATGGACTCGCCTACGAATCTAATACCGGTCCCATATATAAGTACAGACTTGAAACAACTCTATTCCTTCTTCCACATCTCAGGGATAGTGTTTGTCATTTCTAAAAATAGTAAACTATACGCACCCAGCTACGCTGTTATACGATCGAATAAAAAGGTACCAGTCGTTTTCATAAGTTGGTCAGCACAGTCAAGTATGCGTCGTTGAGGGTTGAATATTAGCTTATACATATATAGTTAAGACATTTTTGTATAGAAAACATACACAGACACATGCAAGTTTTGATCGCCCATAATGTCAGTTTTCCGTTAATTATTATCACAAAGTGGTGCAATTTTTAGGTCAGTGTGAGAACTTTTCAATTATGCCGTCGGTTTAGTAAAATAAAGAGAGAGACAGAGGCCCGTATTCTAAGTCAGAACTCAAACACATACTCCACTTGAACTCACTGGAGGAATGCTCAAGGAAAGCTCGAGGAACACTCAATTGAGTGGCTGTCAAGTATAGAATCGGTATTCATATTCGCCACTCAACCTTGACTTTATGGAGTATACTCGAAGTTGACTTACTACATGCATTCAGTAGGCAAAGCGTATTTTTTTCACAGGCTTGGATCTTAATTGATTCAAATAATTGGTGAAAAAGAAATTATCTGTCACAGAAAACAAAGGATGTTGAATATATTAAGTAAAATAAATTGGAGTTGCACATTGCTTGCTTGTGAATGGATAAAAACTAATTTCCAGTTACGGTACATTTCAGCTGCTGAACCACCTGTATTATAATGCAAAACAATGATTATATGCCAGTATTTATTTAAATATTTCTTTCTTTAACTGAAAATATAAATGTTGCCTTTTATTATGCATATTTATCACGGTCGAAATAATGTAACCCTAGCGATAGATGTATACCGCCTGTGTATAAAAAAACATACAATACATGCATTAATGCTATTTTTAGTAAACTTTCGAAATTGGTTGTTATCAGAAAATCAGAAAATAGAGCGACAGATTCCTTAGATGGAGTATGTGTCAAAGAAAAGTCACAGTGACTTCCTCAATCGGCGCAAGTATTGGTCAGAACTCAAGGAAGCAGTCATTTTCAGTTGCAAGAACTTGTTATACAGTCGCTTTAACATTTAATAATTAAGTTTAAATGAAATACTATACAGTGTAACTTTTTAAACGATCACCTGAGGGACAAGTAAATTGTTAAATTGTTAATAAAACGATCTCTTCGTACAACATATTTTGTTTTGAATGATTCAGGTTGGGCTCAAAATAGCGGTCCCATAATGCAACAGGTTTATCATCATCATCATCATCATCATCGTCATCATTATTATCGTTATCATTATCTACAGCAGCAGCAGCATCAGAAACATCATCATTATTATCATTATCATTATCGTTATCGTTATCATTATCATTATCATTATTATCATCAGCAACAGCAACAGCAGCATCAGAAACATCATCATCATTATCATCATTCTTATATATAGTCAGCAAGGTACAGTAAACAAATAAACGCTAATGCGAACCTTTGAAACGACCGAGCAGGTGGTGGCGTATAGTCATGATAGTGGCATTGGTGAAACGCGAGTGTGTTTGAACACTGCGCTAATCGGTCTCTCCAGTAATTTTGACTAAATCAAAAAGTTGCCTTACGAAGTACAGTAAACTCTGCCTTTAACGAACTCCTCGGGGCCTATCAAATTTGTTCCTTATATCCGGAGTTCCTTATATCCATATATCGAACACGTTCCTTATATACGATGTATATATATCGAACTAAAATATATATCGAACAAGTATTTTTATAGTCAAATGTAATAAAATCAGAATCATCAACTTATAGTTGCTTTTTATTTTCTTACCTCCTTTTGTAGAGTTATAAAGATCTATAATTGTTATCTTTTTCTATATCCGTAAATCTAAGTCAAATATTTGCAAGGATTAATAAAACGGTTCATGTTTTAATTGGCAATACTTAAACAAATACAATTGAAGAAAGCTGATTTTTGGTCACTTCCATAACTTGAAATATTTAACACAGTATTTTTTCCCAAAATGGGATTTAATCCGGTCTGCATGATTTTAAAGAAACGCTCACAATTATTTACGTAAACTATTATCACTTAAATATCGTCCTTTATTATCCTTTTATTATGTTTGTATTATCATTTAACTAGTTTACCAAAAGGTTACACATGTGTTATGATTTACCTTTATGAATAATAGCTACAAGTGCGCTATGAAAAATACATGAAAAATGCAAAATCAACAGATTTTTTTAACTCTTCAAAACATATTTGCAGTTCGATATATACGATTACTTTACTGTACATTTTTCATTGTTGGGCCAGAAAATAGTGTTCTTAATATCCGAAGTTTCCTTATATCCGGAGTACGATATAATCGTATATTTTTTAATTAAACAAAGAAGGGAAAAAATCGGGCCAAAAAAACTGTTCGTTATATCCGAAGTTACGTTATATCCGGAGTCGATATATACGGAGTTTACTGTAAAACGTTAGTATAAGTTTCCGAGTAAGACAACAATACGGCTATTGTGCATTTGTTTAAGCATATTTAGTTAACTTTAACATAACTGGGGACTACACAATCAATACTTCCAATGGCGCCTAGAAATCCTCCAATTTCTCGAAACTTCCTTTGCACCTGAGCACAATGCTGTTAGACTGGAAAGGTACTGCCGTTGAGAAGCAACTGCAGCAGAGACACGTCGATTCTTGATTGTGCGATAAACAGAAATACACCAACTTCCTGTTATCAACATCTGGCCAGGAATGCCTCGGTTTGAAATAACATTTAATTAATTCCAATCAGTCCAAAAATAAATGACACCATGGGATTAATACGAGACTTTTGGAGCGCGAGTTACCCAATCCTACCCACCTGCCTACCCCGTGTGACAAAATTTTGTCACCAGAGTACATCTAGGGTCATCAATCATACAAATGTATTATATTTTCACTAATCAGCTTGTTTTAGCCATGTGATGGAATTCTAGCAGCAGAGACAATCTTGTACAGTCAAAGATAATATATTTATTTCTGTACCTTCTGTGTTGATAGCATGTGTAGTTAATGCAAAATGGGTAAAATGCGAGTTGATAACCTAGGCATATGAGTGAGATCCACATGGCAAACATTTATACACATGCATCTTGTATAATATATATCTTTTAAAAATTGTGTAAATCAATTTTATGCAATAAACTATTTGTATTTTATATTATATATTGTATAATACATGTATAAGGCTGATAGGCGAAAATGTTTAACTTAAAAAATTATCGTATTCACAAACAATACTTGAGTGCATCTGAAGTGGCCGTGATGGTCACTGAACAAAATCTAACTATTTGGAGTGAACTCCAACGAAACTAACCTTTATGGATACCAACTATGACTCACCTGAGCGATCCATGGTACCGTTAGGCAATAACACCAACTTACAACTACTTAACTCACTGAGGGTTAGTTTGAGTTTCGACTTAGAATACGGACCAGAGACAGACAGAGACGCGGCGGCCATTTTTATATTCAGCACTGCGAGGGCATACACGTAGATCACGTGCTTTTCTATGTAATATATATTTTTCAATATTGTAGAGATTATCACCTAGTTACTCTCTGAAGACCGCAAGGTCACACAACGGGCGTCCGTTCTCCCAGGCATAATGTATCACACTCCGATCAGTACTGGTGCCATATAAGGAAGTACGGCCGTGACCCCAATGGGGCTCGAACATGCAACCTCCGGGATGAGCGGCAGACACCTTAACCTGTACACCACCGCCCCCTTGGTAACTTGTTAAATCTATATTGCATTCATTGAAACTGACTTATCACTGTTACTAATTTGGTTACGTTCTATCACAACCGATATTAAAATTGATATCGATGCGTCTACTCTTTCCAAAAGAAAATGAAAAGCTACACAAAGAAAACCCCTATTCAGAAATCCAGATTCCCATGAAAATGAAATTTGGATTTAGATCAAATCACAATACGAATCGAATTGAAGACTATTTAAGTGATAGACTCTTTTATTGCGTTCCTTTTAATATCAACAGTTTAGAAGTACATGTATTTAGCAAGCAGTCAGAAACAGACAAATATATATACATGCAGAAATCTGAGGTAGAACTATATTTGTTAACAGATAAAATATATGCCTTACACATATTAACAATAATATTATAGTACTTCGTCCGCCGTCTTTCACATCAATTTTAATCTTATTCTGAAGACATACATGTATATATGATTCTTACAACTGATTATTTCTAGCAAGAACAGTTTTTATGTCTGTTTCAGAACTGCAGGAACAATTGCTACATTTGAAATATCTCCTGAGTTGCCACTATCATCAACTGCTCGAACAGCAAATACGTAACTCTTTGCGAGCGCCTTGACACTCCAAAGAAACATCTCAGTTCGTGTAGCACTGGTTTTCGCGACAACATTTTCAACGGAAACATGTCCGGTTCCATCGTACCTTCCGGTAGAGGTATATTGTAAAAACAAACAAATATTTGTTATACCGTATCCAATGAACAGTTGATATGAGAACGCTGAAAGCAATAAAAAAACAACTATGTCAATGTCAACAATAAAAATAAAAATTTCACAATGAAAAGATTTAAAAACAAAACATTTCACAGCGATACAAACAAACGCCTACTATTTTGTATTTCAAAGAATCTCCATTCTACCCAGTACATAAAGAGAGTTGTTACAAATACTAGTGAATAATTTTATTTTGAAATTGTATGGATACCAGATAAGAACAGTTGCAATACGCACGTTTACCATAATCCAAATCGTCTCCTGGTGCGGTCCATTTTAGCACAACTGTGTTTCTGTACGGTATATACCGGACCGCTTCGAGATCATTAATCCTGGATGGCGCAATAACGTTGGTGGCGCTAAAGTTTGTCTGTTGAATGAAAAGCGTTCCTCCGGAAACCTGTCGCTGAATGTTCCCATCTATGGGTACTCTCGATACAAGTTTTTTCAGGGGAATATTTTCTGTAAAATATATCTGATTAAATTCAATTTAGCTTTACTTGGTCTGCTTATGTCAGCAGTCAGTTCAGAATATTGTTTGTTCAGGAAACTTGCATGGTATTGCAAATCTATGAAATTTCAACGTCCAATGTAATAGCAATACATGTACATGACATATCTGGAACATGATATTCTATCATAAGATTGACACTAACATGGCCATCATTCTGGAACTATTTGATTTGACGAAATGCACAATGTTTATTTACAGTAATTTTACTAGATCTTATCCTAACAAGATATATTACTATTTACTAAGACGACAACAGAATGTATCTCACCATCTTTTGTAACTGTGAAAGATTCCTCCTTCCTACTGGCGTTTTTTACGTTACCAGCAACCACAAAGGTCACGTGGTATGATCCGTTTAATTTTGGGACTAAATAGAAGCGCAAGTAGATACCATCACTCTTCGAGATATCTGCACCTGAAGCGTGATATAGAAAGTATTCTTAGAATTATGCGTAGAGATAGCGACTGTAAGCGGATATAACGAAAATCTGGATATAACGAACTGATTTTATCTGCCCGAGTTTTTTGTCTTTATTTATTTAGTATGAAAATATTATATGGATATAACAAACTCCGGATATAAGGAACATATTTAAGTGGCCCCAAGGAGTTCGTTATACACGGAGTTTACTGTACTATTTACTATCAAACTATATGTTTCATGTAATCACCTATAGTACTGCAGCCTGAACTGCCCATAAGTGTCAATAATATTTTTACTAAAAGTAATACATTGCAAATTCTAAATAACTGATTTATACCTGCGCCGTTGTCAAGAAGTTGTACAGAGGAGATTTTTTTATTTGGCGTCTCTATTCTAGCGGTGACATGCAGACCTGTCAGGGGATGAAAACCTTGAGTAACATCAACATGAAGAAGAAGGTATCTCATTGAAGCGTCGGTAACTTTCACTGACGGACGTATTACGACAGGATCAGATATTGTACTGTCGTCTTCAGATATAACAGTAAGTCGAACATTCTGAGAATTTCTGGATGACTAGCTTAATCTGTATGTCCACCTGCCTGTCTGTGTTAGATAAACAATAATAAATGCAAAATAGACTACAAATGCTACTGAACAGCAGCGCTTTTTGCCTTGAAGTTTAGCGCCCGTTTCAACAATATTTTGAAAATTTAAAACATAAATACAAGAACATCTAAAAACATCAATTTTCTGTTTAAAACTGTATTAAACTTCCAGCCACCTATTTAGAGTCGTTTAGTAAACGGGCTCTGTTGAACCGTTTATGTCCCGGAACGTATATATCACACGAGAGAAAAATGCGACCGCATATGTCACACGTGTGATATATTCGGTCGAAAATAGTCTTCGCGTGAAACGTATATGGCACATAATATGTGATGTATACGTTTGACTTCGAATTTTATAGGAACACGAAAACGAATATCTCACATGCAGAAAAAGGCAAATAAAAACGAAATTTTCAACGAATACGTCACATTTTGATCAATTTGAAAAAAAACAACATATTTAAAACAATCAAGTTATGCCGCATAGATTCTGCTTAACACAACCAAGTATCCGATCGGTCCCAACACATTGTATGGGAACTAGACATTCCCACTCGAAGGTGTGGTCTGTATTATGTCTTTAATTTGTATAAATAATGTTTGGTCAAATTTCGATCGGGTGTTCTTGAAAGTTATAAAACATCACTATACATTTTTTCTGTATATTAACACAATACATTTTTCACAGATTAAACACAGATCAAACTTGATATATTTGATGGCCGGTGATACAATGTAAAGTAACCGTAAGATGGTAAAGACCCTCGATCATTTTTGTCGAGCCCACTTGCGGTGAGCTCGACATAGTCGCCGCTTTTGGCAGTCGGTGTATGTGCATCCGTGCGTCTGTGAGCCCGTGCGTCCGTCCAGACTGATTTTGTCCGGACCATAACTTTGACATGCAAGAAGCAATCGTGTTTATAGTTGGCATAAATATTAACCTCAATGAGAAGGAGTGTCATTTGTCGAATTAAGAATGACTTTGTCCGGAGCATTTCTTCTATATACTTGAAGGGATATTGATGTAACAATGCATAAATGTTTACCTTAATGAGACGGTCAAGGTCACAGTTTGAGGTTAAATGTCAAATCGAATAATGAGTTTTTGTACTGAAGGATGTACTGAAGGATTTTCATATCATTATAAGACAGGGCGTATTGTGCAAGAACCAGTTCCCTAGGTCTAAGGTCAAGGTCACGCTCAGAGGTTAAAGGTCAAACACAGGATTGAAAATTGTGAATGAAACAATCGTATCTCTTTTTATTTCCCTGCAGCTACAATATCCTTTGTGTAACATTTAGTTTCTTCGATTCAAATCCACCTAAAATCAGTCATAGTTCCTGGGGGGTCACTATTCTTCAAAAAAATAATGACCGGGGTTATTATTCTATGGGGTTCCTAAACATTGTTACAGCGGCTCCGGCAAACGGCCCAGGGACGGGTAGGTTGCCACCAACTTCCTATAAAAGTATAATTAGTAGTTTTATACACTAAAGTATCACAAATAAGTTTCGGTGTAAACTGTCAAAATGACCAGAACGAATATATCACCCGAATTTATCACACGTGTGAAAAAGACATGTACGTTTCG
The DNA here is from genome assembly GCA_022818135.1 of Saxidomus purpurata. Lineage (NCBI taxonomy): Eukaryota > Metazoa > Mollusca > Bivalvia > Venerida > Veneridae > Saxidomus > Saxidomus purpurata. The sequence goes on from JAFMSR010000011.1 coordinate 3,843,492, forward strand.
GTGTAAACTGTCAAAAATGACCAAACGAATATGTCACATTAAACACGTGTTATATTTACGGTCGAATATATCACACACGTGTGATATATACGTTCCGGGACATATACGGTTCAACAGAGCGCATTTTGGCGCTATGATTCGTAAGGTCCGCTTAGACAAAGATGAACGTTGAAACAGTTATGTTTTAATACGCAAATGTAGAATAATCATAACTAGTATGGATAAATAAAAACAGATAGTGATACCCATAATTTACAATTATGTTAAAGCGTCTGGGTAATATACATGCGCTATTGTACCGGAAGCAGACGACAATGGAGCGCAGACGAGAAGGCCAGTTAAAACGTTCGGAGAATTTGAGAAAACACTATTTTTGCGGAGCAGAATGTAATATCGGGGCAAGCGGTGATAATCAGGGGAGCTGTGATAGTCAGAGCAATAGAGAAACATGTTAGTTTATCTTTGCAACGTAACTTAAAGAAGATTCAGGATAAATTATGCACACACATGCGTCTCAAACGCACGTAACGTGTATTCCATCAAAAAGTATTAATAAAGCCCCTGGTGGAAAAAAATTACATGATATAACAACGAACAGTAGAGAAACAAACGGAAAATTGAATAATTTAAATTGTTTTATAGCTCGTTTGTTGCATAATCATGTTCGCGCATAACCATGTATAATACTCTACTGACATCATGGTATGATCTTAAGAATCAACTGATCATATGAAAATATTGTTCAAAGACATAAGTAAAAGTTTCTTTCTTTCTCTCTTTCTCTCTCTCTCTCCAAATGTGTTCATTTCATAATTCATGATATAAAAAAAAATATTTTCGACAGTCGCTGTATTTAAAGATAATTTTACAGTGAATTTATCTCAAAATTAAACACACAAGTACAAAATCTCTCCCTCACGACTTTAATAACCAGAAAAGGTATGGGACCATTGTGTCACACTTTTTTGCAATTAACAACAATATTCACACTTTTTTGACAAGTGGAGGATACAATTGATAGAAGCCATAACTTATAAAAACACGTACAGGTGACATGTCCCATCTTTGGGCCTTTAAGATGTCAAAATGCAAATACACCTAGTTATGACGGTTAAACCGATTTTATCCTTCTTTGTTTAATGTGAAAAATGTACCGATACATCGATTATTGGAAAAATTGAAAGTTCCATATGTCGGATGGTATGATCTTAAGAATCAACTGATCATATAGTAAACAAAGTTTCATGGAAAGTAGAGATACGCAAATGATAAACAGTGCGCTTTCAATACGATTAATACGCATACCATACCATACCATATCATACCATACCATACCATACGATGGGCTTAAAATCTATTTCTTTTTGGCCCGTATCAATCGTCTCTGTCCTCCAACGCAAATTTTCTGAAAAACACACTCATACATTATTTATCCGTTTGTAATTGTATTTTCAGTAATCAGTTCTACCGCACGACAGAAAAATGTACTGATTGCAAAAGCGACCTAGTTCTGAGAACAGCGGTGAAAAGCAATGCCTGCTAAATACAGTGCTTGGTATCAATGTGAAAAGTTGAAACTTACACAACAAATCACAGACACAGAATGAAGGAAAAAACAGTGTTTCACGAGCCAACATTTGGATCATTTTTCTCTGAAATCAGCGAAAGATGTCGTCTGTGCGCCAAATTAAAGAAAAGCTCGTGAATATTTTAAAACTTAACATGAAACTTATATATCCTTTAAGAGACAGACAGCAAAGAATTCTCGAGCAATTGAAGCACACCCTTTCGTTAGCACGCTAGATTATTTATGTAAATTTGATATTTTCGAGACGCCGAGCTATAAAGTCTGTAATTTAAGTTTTGCACCCAGTTGCAGCTTTTACCGATTCTTATTATAGCAGCACCGAATTTCATTTACTGAAAATTGCCAAACAATGAAAAACAAGGATAACTTCATCAAATTCTGTCGTTATTATATCATTTGGGTACCTTGTTTATGCACAAATCCATATTCGATGAATGTTCTAAATGTATTGTGTATCATGCTTTGTAACCATGAACACTGATCGAAGGGCGCATTTCATACAATCAAAGCACTCCCCATGGCTCAAAATGCACACTGTCCACTGTCTGTGGATCAATTTCTGTACATTAACATGGTAGGCTGATTTAGGTATACTCCAAAGGTACTGGTGAACGTCAGAACTGATAGCCTTCCACGACCGATACTCTACGGACAGACTTTTCGAGGAAGGTAGAAGTTGCATTGTCCCATTTTTGAAATATCTTTAACATTTATTTGGAGGTTTCAACGTGCACCCTTTTTTGTAGCGAGTCAAAAGGTGGGGCAACTACACTCAACCGGTGTAGAAACGCAAAAGTCGCAAAACACTTATTTCAACAGCGTTATCGTGTTTCAAATTTATTCATATACCATACACAACAAAAACAATATAAAATTGAATTCTTGTAAAAGTTTCAATAATTCATCGCAAAAAATGACTTAAACAGAAAAATATAGCTTTATTCAAATATAAATGTTCAACATGGGAATAGAAGTCTTTGCGTCTCTAAATCGGGTGTTATAAGTGTAATTAGCAGAAATCTGCCTAACTTTCAATATTGTCTTTAGAATGACATGAATTCTCGATAGTGAAACAATGCGTGCAATATCATGCACTATTTATGGAGCATCATTTAGAAGACTTTTTATTATTTTTTACACGATTGTATCTAGTACTGTCTCTGTCTTCGGCCGACCTGCTATCGCTGCAATTCCAACAGACTGTTTTCCTTTTCTACATGTATCTACGAACCCTTAACTGACCCGTAAACACGAGTAATTTTGGCAAAAAAACTATTTCAGAGAAAAAACAAACTTACTGAGAACCTTTATGATAATAATGATAATAAAAACAATAATAATGATAAAATAATAAAAATACTTTATTTTGTGAAGTTAACACACGAGACATGGTAAATCAAAACGTATCTGGTTTATGTAAGTCCGAATTTCCTTATTATTTGCTATTCATTTTAACCAGTTTTACAGTGGTCAACGGATATCGATATTGAAATGACAAAAACTCGACTCGATGTTCAGCAGACTGGATTTTTTTAAAGTTCCACTACTAAGCGAAAATTAAGTGACAGATATTTCAATGGCAAGTACATTACCTTATGCAAGACACTATAATAATGAAGATTGTCAGGTTAACTTTACGAAGTGTTTGGAACACGAAGAAAAGTATGTTGTATTACGTTGAAATCTCAGTGATTCGACAAAATGACCACCCAGGTCTTTTTAACTTTATTCATAATGCATAGAAAAATATTGTACATGTACTGTGGTTTATTTAGAATTTCTATTACCAACTTTCATTTTTTTTAAAATACTTATTTCTGTGTTTTTTAACTATATTTAAATTTTCCTTTCGTGATCCTTTAAAAGAACGCTTCGTCACAATCTGGGGATGTGGTTAGGCCAGTACTTTTAAATATTATACAAAATTTTCAATGACCTAATTTTAACATAGTTATGAGATGAAGAATGACCTCTAGAATTTTTCCTAGTAAAATACACTGGTAAATGATCTCTTACACGGCAGTGTACCAGATATAACAACTTTGCTATGATGATTACAAAAAAACAACATGTATAAGATGTAATTCTAGTAGGATCTGTAATGATTTGTTTAGATGAAGCACACGTAAAGAATATCGTCTAAATCTAAATCTCGTACTACATTATGATAAAATTTGACAGGAATTAAAACATTCAAGTTGAGCTACCTATCTGTTTCATATACTAAAAATCGCGCCGACCATCTTTTTTTAAGGACAGTTCTTGTTTCTGTTGATAGCAAATGTTAAAATCTGAGCCATTCTAAATCAGATCTAAAATTGGAAAACAGATCTTCAATTTTATCGAAATATTTAGACTGAGCACGATAACAACTACCAATTATGTCTTACGCAATAAAAGTTCTATCCATGTAGCTTTTATATCTATACAATTAATGTCTGTCACTTCTGCATAGGTTATATCAGTTCTAATATAGGTACAAACATCACCACCACATCAGTTTCTGTGCTTCCGTACCACATTGTAACCGTCTAAATGAATTTCTGATACTGTTACAGATTCATCAATCCATGTTTCAGCAATTGAAGAAACTGCTGTCTTAGATTTAACACAACATGTTTCAATTGCATTAATTTAGGAATCAATGACCTAAGACAAGTGTAAACCTGAAAAGTTTGTGTTTATTAAACTTTTTTATTCCTCTTATTAAGTATTAGGAAAACTAAAACCATCAGAATAAAAAATCTCACTGTTACAGATCAAACTATTAAAGGGTAAAATCTTAAAAGTACAACTATCAACATATATATATAATTATAATTCATCGTGGATATTGCATGACAGCGATGTACACATACAATACATTTCGAACTCCCCTCGTAAATCAGAAATAACTTAAAACATGTGCGTGTCAGTGATTCGGAAAATACTTCGGTAGTATGGCAGGGTAACGCTAGATATTTTTATTACAGTAATAAAAAATCAAATCAAAAACTAAACTTATAGACAATTTAAGATTGAATCAAATATAACGCAAAGAAGTACAAATAAAACGAATTATATTTTCTAAAACGATGTTTCACTACAACCGACAAAATTGCATCTACAATGTCTTTCAGTAATAACGTATGGAAATAAAAAAAAAGAAATATTAAACTGACAATGTTTACATTAAAGTTGTGCGGTAAATCTTTCCATAAGAAATTGAAAAAAATATCTCTCTTTTATTAGCATCGGATAAGCTGCTCTTAACTGGTCAATAAACATTAATAGGTTTTTTTTTCAAACCTTTTTTTGTTATCAGTATTCCTTACAATACATTTTTAAACTGGGTGAAATGTGTCAGAGAGATGTTTGAGCATGAACTTAACCTTGGTTTTCATTTATTAGTGATCACTAATCCAGTCTCATTCTACACAGAGATGTTGGCTTATAGTAAATACATCTTTATTAAACGGAAAAGAACCATGTTTATGTTTTATCAATTTACCTAGTTTGTAGTGCACAGGTGGGAGATTTTCCTTAAAATACCGGATACTTGGATTTACTCTATCCGATGCAGTATGCATATAATGTATATTACAGACGGAAAGATTAAGCCACGTTAATCCTATAAGCTGTCAGATGTACGTATCATCAACCGCCATGCAAACTCTGAAATAAAACACTGACACTCAAATCGTTTACAGATATACTTTCTTACTAGATCTATGTGGTAAGAATAAAATTGTTTCAGGCTCAAATGGAACCAATATCTCAACAGACAACGTAATTTACACTAATTTGTGTTAGCTGAATTGCGAAGCAAAGATCATCAGATGACAATTTCTAGAAAGATTACTTAACAATTTAATTGTGAACTTAAAGGTCCATTACTAACACCAAATCGAATTTTTTTTTTTAATCTGGAATTGTAACAGGGAAATACAGTTTGAGACTGGCTTCTAAAACTTTACAATAGCCGTGGAGTTTTTCTCAGTTTGAAAAACTGCTGCAGAAAAAACGAGTGAATGTTTGTGTATTTCCTTAGATTGACCTGGGTGGTCTTTTTGTCCTACTTTCGCTTTATTGAATGTTGTAAACAGTCAGAGATATTGGATGTAAATTTCTTCAATTATAATTCAAAACATGCATGCTTATTTATGTACAACCTATTTACATGTACAGCCTCTCTCTGGGAAACATCTGGAAAATTACATAGATATTTAAAAGCTGGAAACCTACTTTCGTTTTTGAAAAGGCAAAATATGATTTATTAATTCTTTTTTTACACTCAAATGTTCAACACAATATGGTCACTTTCGATGCAGTATTTCATATTTTCCCTTATTAGAAGACGCCCGTTACGATTCAAGATTTAAAAGAAAATTCAATTTGGTTTTAACAATCAAAACTTCGATTGATGAAAATTAAACCTATAAAGACTTTCAACAAACACGGATAGAAGGGTTCGGTAATGTAACTGAGACGGGTGATATTTTAAGTCAACATTTATGTCAATTATGAATTTCATTACTCCAGTCAAAGAGGTCCTTAACATTAGCAGTATTCTGAACTATGGTTTGCTTTAGAGAGGGTATAAGAAATAAAGAAGGATATTTTACTTTTCACGATGTAAGGGTCGGTCGACAGTTTGAGCATCATAAGTACCATACTGTCAACACTGTTTAAGGAGTTTTTTATGATTTTTTATGAACAGGCCGGATAGATTAATCTTTGTTAATTTTACGTATGTTTTAGAAAGTATTCATTTTGCAAAAGTGCATTTATGTAAGTACTTACATAACGTAAAAACTGATATCTCAGAAATAGAAAGCTCTTGAATTCCCAAGATCGCATTGAATTTTCTGATGTAGTAACATAAATTCATTGATAAAACCATGTTCTTATCACTCTAAAACAATGTTGACATTATGCCTTTCTTTCATATTCAAGTTATTTCTTCAAGAAAAAGAATTGCCAAAAATCCTTTCTTGATTTTTGCAATATCATTGAAAAAAAATACTGCGCTATTTTTCTAATAATGTACTTATCGATTCAAAAGGCAAAGTTAGGATTGTTTTTGGTACTCATTTTTGTCAGTAAGACGTCTGTCTTGATAAAATGAGAGCTACTTGTGAATGTGATCTAAAGACTTTGAATTATACACTATAATATTTTATGTTTAAGATGACACATTCTGGCACATGACGATGCCCAAAGGTTATAGTAGTATTTCTAGACGTTTCTCTAACAGCCCAAAAGCTAATGTCAATTGATATTACTTCATATAGACATGAAAGTAAAGTAAACTAAGACCTCAATTGAGATATAAGGCATGTTTATGTTATACTATCTATGTATTACTGTTCTCCTATTTCTGTTTTGACTTGCAGCAGAGGGACACAGTTGCATACAAAGATTTCAAAATAAGTTGACAGCATACAACGAAATATCTCATTTTTAGCCGCCCTTGGAGCGGAAATGCCTAGTCGGATTCAAGTGGTCGGTACTGAAGTACGTTTGACACGGCTAAAAGGTTTATTATTATAACACCATTCTAAGCTGAACACATTTTTGTCAACTCTCATAATAAACTAAGATAATGATGAGGACTACATGTATGTATATTCGGATTTATGTATGTTAAGGTATTGGGGGGTCTAACGGACACTATTCCAAAACATATTAAACTTAATATATTTATAATCTACATCTGTTAAATTAAAAAAGTGTGCAAAATTAGCAGACATTTCACCGTTTAGTTATTACACAACATTGTTTGATCCTACTACTGTAAATACTTTAAAAATACACTAAAAGTCGAAATGGGTATGTTTGAAAGCATTTAGTTATATTTGTTTTTGTTCTAGGGTAAAAAGGTATTGAAGGCAATGTAAAATTACAAAAAATGTATTAAACATCTACAAGTTAAACATGTGTAACAAAAATATGCAATAATGCCAAGAAATAGGGGATACAATTTTCTTAATTTTGTCCCCAAGACATATCACACAGTGTAGCAGAGGATTCAAAGTAGGGGCACTACAACTGATTATATTTTTTAATTTTTATAAGTAGTAGGATATACATGTATGCATTGCAATACAAGAAAACATGAAAATGTTTCCGTTTACTTTTTGAGATATTGAACTTTTAAAAAATGTCAAGGTCCACTTTTATATGTTCATGTAATTGCACAGCTTGATGAAATTACGGAATATGAGGATACAGTTCTAATATCTTGTAAAATGACATAAATTTTCATGTTATTCAATTTAATTACTATTAAAGAAAAAATAACAAACAAAAATTTGGCTCCTATGGGGATTGAACCCAGGACCTCTTGATCACAAAGCGGACGCTCTACCACTGCGCCTCAGTACAAAAAAGGTATAGCTATAAAATACAAAGTATTCCAAATGGTCATTAAACAGGAAGTACACGTTAGACCCCGAAAACCTTAATGAAAAAAACAATTCATTTATCATTCGTTACAGTGTTCTCTTATCTGCAGCCGCCGGTGAATCTCTTTTTTTTCAAACTTAAATCTTTTTTGAGTTTTTTCTATCGAATAAAGCATAACTTTGTTGCAAAGAATAATGCAGCCATACATTGAACAGGCAGCTCATGTAAAACCGTTTTCGTTGCATAGACTGATTGTTCTGTAAACAATGTATAATTTAAACACTGGATGTGTAAATTGTGTCAACTCATAACATATGAAGGATTTCTTGTTAAGTTATTGTGCATCTGGCTGTGTTGTATACGCCCCTTACTTCAAACAAGCAGTCGGGATAGAGTTCCATACGCACAATTTAGCTCTGAAATGAAGTAGTTTATGTATTTTCAAACTTTTAAACTTGCTAACAAAATTAATATGCAGTAGTAGCGTCTTGCAAAGTGCAAAACAATTCTTTTAAATCAAACATGACTCCTAGTTCAAATATCTGCAACACTGAATGTGCCTTACATATAGAATCCTTCAAAGCAAACTGGTTATATTGAAAGCAAAGACCGCTCACTCTTAGGCATACGTATACATGTAGATAAAAGCATATGCAAAACCTTACAAAATTTAAACGTGCCCAAACATAGGAAAATGTAGGAGCTTTTAAGTCAAACTACTTTGATGAGAAAAGGAGTTCGAAAAAATATATTGTTTCGTCATATCACATCATATAAGGGGTAAATAAATGCAATTATAGCCTTAAATTTGGTCACTGCCCAAGTGAAAACAATCACACTCTACGAATGGTAGGAAGGAGGTAATACCTAAATGCACCAAAATATATAATGGTAAAGTTAGGCGAAACTCTGGAATTTACGTGACCAGGTATTAAAGTACAAATTGAAAATCCTGCTCTGGATGTGTTGATTCTATGGCACAGACCGAAAAAAGTAATTTTGCGTGGAATCACTGGATGTCAATGTTAGTCATTGTCTGCCAACTGTGATAGAATGTACTTAACTCCCAGATGATCGTGATATGATACCTGTCCCGCCTCTTATCCGTCAGCGTAATAAGTTGTGTAGATGTCAAGCCGTGTGTCCATACCGTGTGCGTTTCTGAAAAGTCTACAGTCGTATGGCATAGATATTAAACTAGTTTATTTTATAAACGAAACTTTAAAATCTCCCCTGATTCTAAAACCGACCTTCAAGATGATGCAAATAAATGTATTGTTTTAAACTGGCAGAGAATATCAGAATGAAAGTAATTTTTGTTTTCAGTTTTTGTTCACTAACCCGGGATGTGATGGATAAACATAATGCATGAAATTTAAAATGTATGTTTACCTAGTCATAAGTAAGGAGGATGGATATTTCATCTCATTAGAATGATGCATTTCGGACTTAAATCTTATGAGTGTATCCTGCATAAGATATATAACAGGCGGATCTTACATAGGTTATAAATAAAAAAGCTATTATCATGGGTTGATCCTGCAAGCTGTCAATGTGGATAATAAAAACTTTAATTAACCACTTAGAAATAAAATTGCTCATACGATGAAACGCTGACAGGTAATTATAAACAGGTTCCCTGATAAAACTCAAATACATAGAAAAAGGTGATGAAAAACTGTATTTACAGATTTCTGAGTATAGTTGCCTCATGAATTTTTTTTCAGGCATCAATGGAGTTTATATCTCAAGTGGAAGAGATTCACACACTTTTGAGAGTGGCTAATTTATGACAGGTCTGTACTTTAAAGATTTCAAGAAGTTTTATTAACAAAAAATAGAATGAAAAACTTTCTTTGAAACAAAACACGAAAAATACTTTTAGCAAACACTTAAATCCACGTGTATGATAAGGAAACATATTCACGGAGGAATTCACAGTAAGTTTATTATTTATGTCTGTTATTAATTCCTTACAGTTCATATCAAACGGCGCACTGAAAGACGGTTTGTTTTTGAGATCTTAAAGAGCATCCAAAATATTGGAGAGGTTGTTAAAATATTTAAGACATGTAATTCGAATAAAAGTCTTTCATTAACCAAAACAAATTCTGCTTCAAAAAGAATCCGCACTTTCTGAAACTACTTCTTCTAAAGTTTTAGAATGTAGAATGTGCAGGATGCCCACTCACTCATACAATCTCTCTTCCGATTGCTCATGGTTTATGTCGCAGATTGTTTATGGTTATTAGTCTATTTTACAAAAACTGGTGAGATTGGATATCATCGCACACTGTCAGTTCTTGGTATCTTAAATAGCATTTCTGCACATATTATTTATGACCAAGTATATTGTTAAAATCAATCAGCCCAGGTTATATATGGACTGTAGTGTGTACTTTGTGTGCTGCATTTTCTCATAGTTTGTGTATGCGTTATTTTTGTTTTGTTGTTGGTGAGTAATGTGCGTGAATGTATTTGGGTATTAGTTTTCTTATTGTACATTTCGATGGTAATTCATCGATTAAGACACACGTATTTTATGAAACAAAATGTTTTGCTATAGAATATCTTTAATCGCTTCCCCTAATGTATTACGTGCCTTTCTTTACATGCAATGGTCACGCTATGAAGGATATATGTGTCCGACAGACCTGATTAAGGTTATGTTTTTAGATTTTCTTTCTATGTGAGTCAAAGTTTCTATGCATTTCGTACCAACTAACTCAGAGCAGTAATTCAATGTCTGCTATAACAGGCAACGAAAAAAAGCGGAGGGATACTCATTTGAAGTTGTCCGTCCGGCTGTCTATCCGTCAGTCCGGAGCCATAGCTAAGAAAATGTTCGAACTATTTCAATAAGAAACGTTTGAAATATTCACCGAATTTCCATCGGACTGCCAAATATCAACATAAAAATTAAAAAAAAATTGTCTATGAAAGCGACTGTCAGAATCTATTTTTAAGTAGTACAAATAATCATCTAATTGGTGTTGATTAAAAGTCACAAAATGAGGCCCCTAGTGGGATGGGCATCTTTTCCCTGTATAACGTAAAGAGACACTTGAAATAAACATCTTCCTTCAAATCACCAGTCAGAATTTTATTGGGTTTGGTTACATTTTTGAAGGTGTGGCCAATATCAAAACTGCTGAAAGAAAACTGATTTCTTCAGAAATTAGGTCCCCATTGTAAACTTTAAAGTGCTTTGTATTTTATCTTATTTTATTTTAACTTCAATCAAATTATACAACAACAATTTTTTAGTAAAAATATCCCTTAAAATTGTGGGCCGGTTCCGTTTATAATCTTAATAGAAATTCAAACAAATGGTTAACATAATGTAATTTACTCTTGTCAAATGAATACACTCATGGCACTGCAAAAGAAAATTCTTCTATTATTTAGGCATTCAAGTACAATGTATAATGAAGGTTTGAATTACCTGTTTTCAATGCATTTTCTTATAGAGGCGATTTTGTGGAGTATACTACTGTCCAACCTGTGTTTACGGTCACCTTCGAATAAAGTCCAAATAAATGTCATCAGGGACAAGATACCTCAATATTCAGCTGTTGCTGAAACATTTGCGAATAAAAACCACCTGTCACAAATGAGCGCCTTAGCTTCATCCGATCAGTGGTTTTTGGCCTGGGGACTGAAAGTCCCCTAGGCCTAAGTTAGCATACCACATTTCAAACACTGCAGACAGTGTAGCTGTGCTATGTGCGAATAACAACTGTAAACATGCGCTATGGGAAAGTAGTGCAAGACAGACCAGATCAATCTTCTGTTTGAATGTCGCATACGATAAGAACATATTACAAATAAAAACAGTACATACAACTTCTAACGATTGCAGAAAGGTCTACAGCTTACGGGCTGCATTCCACAATTTTTTCTGTTTTAGAAGTTACTGCGCTGTTAGCTGATTACGGAAGATAATCATATGCATATCACGGAAAAGTACGGATATTTACGGAAATTTACGGAAACGTACGGAGCACGATAGTTTGATTTTCAAATTTCTGATGTTATTTCATTGACAACTTTCTTATTTACGAACGATTACATATATAAGTTTCTTTAAAAAAAAGATATAATTTACATACATTCCCGAGAAGGAACTCACGTAATCAAAATCACCCGCCATTTATCGAGGACGCTGCATGTCAAGGCCCAGTGAACAGTTTTACCGATTACAACTACAAGGTAACCAAGAATCATTTTAGGTTTTCCCTGTTATACACATCGTACAGTACTGTATTTATATTTCATTGCTGGTATTGCTTTGTTTATTTCTGTTTCAAGGTCTTGTCCTTGGTACACAATAATTTTCGATCCACATCATCAGATATCGCTTGAAGTTGAACAAAGCGCAGATCGAATTATTTTGATTGTTCTCTCAAACATTTGATATTGTTGGCCATGTGATTATCTTTCATTTAACGTACGTTTTATAATAAAACAAACTTCCCTGCCACCCATATCTATGCGAATCATTCATTCTGTGTCATATACTAAATTTCGTCCTCTGCACATTTCGACCCGCGCTTTAGGTAAGGTTCAGCGCAAATCAAGAAGGTCAAAAGTTGTTTTTAGGGGAGTTAATTTAGAGCCCCAAGGCCTTCAGTGCTCACAGCGCTTTGATTATTCACAGGCTTTGCTGTATTACAGTGCAGTATTATATCAATGGAAATACTACCAAAGACTCACTTTGTCTTTAGTTTTACTTTCATAACCATTTCACTCGTCAATTTAATGATAGATATCGTTAATCCTCTCGTTGTTCTAAATATTCCAAATGTCACCACCTTTACAAAAATCAGAAATTAGGTTTATAGACCTTCTCTTTCTTAAACAAAAGGTAAAATAATAAGTAGTAAAACGCAGAAAGATTCATTGACACGTTAATAAGAGATAAGTATACAACAAATGCAGACACAGACGGAAAAAAGAAAAACAATTAAGAAACCAAAACAAAGTAATCCTCTCAAATATTAATCGACTAGACAAGACAGGAAATGAATTGTGGTTTGTGATTGAAATATGAATTTACAGTTTATTAAAAAAAATGTAAATCGATTCAATCAAAATAGAAATCAGTTGGCCTGATTTCCTAGTCGCTTACATTAAATATTTAATATCACATGTCAAAACCGGATCTTCGAAAGAAGTATTCCGAAAATACACGATTTCTCTTATTCAAAAGACTCCAGGTATAGCATCGATATTTCGAAATATTCCTGCAGGTGCATAGCGTTGGTTCGAAGGATAAACTTTATTGAGAAACGGTATCGAAGAAATTTACTTTATTGGTCTGTACGTAGACAAAATTAAATTGCATGTACTAGTAAACTTGCTTGGTAGAAGAAATAGTCTGAATTTTATCTTTAACAAACTATTGAGCAGCACTACTGTCAGTAGAATGTACATGTATATTGCTCTGAAATGAAGAAGAGCTAAGATATCAAACCGACGTAAACATAGATGAGCGTTTATATAACTTGACTTAATAATTATAATTGACTTCTGCGTTGTTGTTTTTTTTTAAATTTTGTATTTACTATTTTGACAATTATCATGAAGAAAATTTTATTTTGTTAACTAAATCGATTTAAAATATAGCCACCAACGGACACCATAATAATGATAATATAATGTTTAGCTGGCCTGAGCCTATGTTTAGCGTACGTGTAATTTATTTTAACATCTTCGCGTCTGTCTGGTGTCTGTTCAGCACTTACATCAAACGAATATCCTCCTTAACCACTTTTTCAGAACTCGTAAGTCATTGAAGTTGCCGTCTATTAGGTATGTTCTAGTTCAATTCATGCCCCTTGAACAAAATTAAGCCCAGCCCGATCCCCAAGGTCACTTGTGTTAAGTGTCATGCAGAGAAGTAACTTAGATATCGGTTGATATGTGGTACTAAGTTCATTTTCCATACAGTCATGACAAAGGAAAGAAGACGTATAATTATTTTGAATAAATAATATTTCATACAATGTATTATATCTGCAAGAGTGAACACGTAGTCCTTTCACTAAAATTAATTACGATATACCTGATAAAGGTAATTGTTGTGTATTTGACTTTCCGTTGACTATTTCCAATCGACATTATTCGTTTATTTCCTCCAACGCAAATATTCTAAAACAGAAAACCTCATACATAATTTATCCGTTTGTAATTGTATTTTCAGTAATCAGTTACAACACATGTCAGGATAAGAACAATTTCTCACATTGGAATGCTGATAGCAGAAACGGCTTGACCAACTGTAGAAATGAAGCCTTGCAGTTTTTACTGTTCAGTAACATTAAGATATGGTTGAAACTTGCGCAGCCACGTGGACATAGACTTTAGAAAACCTTTTTTATTTTCCATAAATCAACAAAAATCACTAGCGTTTCAAATATAAAAAACCTACAGAAGAGGGTTTCTTTTTTTAAAATGGACTTGAACACTTAATGCAATGACGCAGTGCATATCGAAAGTGTTTTAGTTACTTATGCAAATTTGATATTCCAGAGACGTCATTAGATGGAATAAAGTAATTCCTTTACCAGGTTTGAATCTGCTCGATCTTATAATATCTAAAACAAATTTCATCAACGGCAAATCACAAAATATACAACGTGATCGTTATGCAGTCACGTTTGTTAGAAACTAGTGCTTTACTTTTTCTTCGAGTCAATTTGTGTATTTAAGATACATTTTAAATGTTGTCTTTTATCACCTGGTGTTAATTTTTTATTTTAGTCTGCCTTATCTTCATTCTCCACCCTCTCACTTTTCCCTTCCCCTCTCTGTAACCTCCGCCCGTACTAGTCATCGGCTATCCGTTCTCATGTACTGTTCGACGAACATTGCTGTATATTCTTTTTCTACTGTGATTTTCATTTAGCACCTGCTTTTCACCTGCATTTCAATTATCACTTTCTCATTTGGCCCGCTGATTCAGAGCATGCTGAAAAATTAAACCTATTCGGCAGTATAGTAATAGAAACGTTGAATAGTTTTACCAAAATGGTAAATAGTTGAAAAAACAAACTGGAAAATATACTTTTAAAGTTCAACTAAATGATATAGAGAAAAGTTATCTTAAATAGAGGAGATTTGTTTGTTTCGGTGAACTATCAATTTTTAAGTGAACACCAAAAATGATATTTTCATGAGTCGCGTATTTTCATTAGTAGCGTGAATGAAATTGATATTTCACTGAAATACACAAATTTTCTTTTTATTTTTTGAATTTGAAATCATAGATTTTCTTATTCCCCGTTGAAAACACCATAACAATAATAACGGCATTGTTACCATCATTATTGATAAAGCAACAAAAAAGCTCTAAAATTTATTTCAGATAAAAGTATTTAAAGATTCTATATTGTATCTTTAACATCCAATGAAATTGAAACATAATTTATATCAATTGTTAAATAAACAAGTCTGCTCTTCCTTACACCAGGAATCGCAGAGTAATACTTAAGTTTAAAAACTGTGAATTATCTCTTTGTTTTCACTAAAAAAACTCTGGAAAACATAAAATGAATTGAGTTATTTGTAATCTTAATGCTGTTCACTACATATTCCCGGATCCCGGGTGAAGAATATTATAACAGTCGCACAAATTTGGTTTAGTGGTAAAAAGGCTAGGAATAGGTTTCTATGAATGAAAGTTATTATATAATACGAATGTTCTAGAAAGAAAAGTAAACTGTTCCACTTTAGTTTCTTATTTGAATAAACCTCAAATTATTTTGTTAAACTTGTTAATACCTAATAATGCGAAGTGACGATATTAAAACTTACCATTTAGAAAGGGTTGTAACTCTGTAAAGTGTGCGGTCCTGAGCGTTTTGCACTTATTCAATGATGTATGTATAACGCTGATGATGTATGTGTATTAAAAAAAATCAATCACAGAGCACTTACATGAAACATATTAAATATGGATAATGTCGAAATAAACTGCATGCAGCTCGAAAACCTGGAAAATCTAACACAGATTAAGACCGTTTTTGGAGACTTGTGCTGCCAGGACGTGTATGTAGGACCGTCTTCAACCTATATATACAGAGTCTTTACAACGTGTGATATGAACGCCTGCAGCCACTTTGGGTTAGTTCTTTGTTCTTGACTACATGCCTCAGATTTCATTTCAACTGTTAAGAGTATCTTTATGCTAGAAATGACATAAGTTCAAGGAAGACGTACAGCAAACTGACTAGACCCACTTTCGGTAACGAATACAGCATAGCGTATAACAGTATTTGGAAGCCGTTTATAATACTTTATGTGGAGTCTGTTGTACAGCATTGTGACAGACATACCGTTCAAAAAGAATATCCAATTTATTTAGGCAAATTTAATTCAAATGTCCGATAGTTTTATAAATTCCTTGCTATGATCAACAAAAGACTGAAGCAATTTGTTCTTATGATGATTTGTTATCTAACATTTTATATTTGTTATATGTAATTTTAAACAAACATATTCGGTCGAATTTTCAACTACACAAATGTAGGCAAGTCAAAAACAAACAAAAGTAGGTTAACAATGTAAATTGCATTCCCCTTGTTAGTGATCCCGTAATATATGAACTTGGTTTTGTCATAAAGTATTACCCATGTCCGTCCGTGCGTCCGTCTATGCAAAAGTTTCGTTTTCGATCTATAACATTTGAAAGGTTATACGAATTATTGTAGGAATTATGGCCCCTTTTCGACTTTAGTTTCAGCAAAATGGTAGTTTCCTATCAATAACTATTAAAAGCCACGTAAACTTAGTCTTTGTTTTCATTTTTGTGACCACTCATTCAGTTTCGCCCTGTATTGAAGTACATTAAACGTAAACGATTTTAGATATTTTCAGTGTGGTAAATGTTTCTTTGTATATCACATATTGGACTCCTATTTATTCGCGTATAATGTATATCACAGACGGATCGTACGTAGGTAAAACATGATAAAGCAATCATCGTTGGCCGATTCTGCAAGGATAAACGTTTAATTGACCACTCAGAAATAAAACTGGCCATATGTTGAAATACTGACAGGTAATTATAAACAGGTGCGATGATAGTACTAACCTGTATTTGATATGGCGAGAGAAAACTGTATTTATAGAATTCTTAGTGTAGCTGCAACATGAAATCATTGTCCAGGCATCAAAATAGTAAATGACCAAAGTGGGGAATCCAAACTTAACAAAAACAATTAGAGTAAAAAAATAAAATATTTAATGAAATATGCGTATTATTTACGCGCTTAAGTTATGTTTTGTGATTGGTAACGAAACTCAATAACTGTGATATGTGAACATACATATTATGGTGGTGTGGTGGCCGAGTGGTTAACGCTCTGGACTACTAATCCGGAGGTCCCCGGTTCGATTCTCGGCCGGGGCACTGGATATTTCAGAAACGCTTTTCAGTGTTTCCCACCTATCTGAGATGAACTGGTTAGAAACCCGTCTCGCGTGTATCGGTGCTATACACCGGGCACGTAGAAAAGAACCAAGGGGTCTATTCGTAAAAGAGCTAGGGTCTGGTAATATATTTTCCGCCGGTTAAGCGGACCGAATTAGGCGGGAAATAATTTCCTTGAATAGGTATAGATCTTTTGTTGTATAGACCAATCAAAATCTTGTTTTGTTGGTATTCGTAGTAACGCGAGTTATGCGAGTCAACGTGTTGAAGGATTTGAATTGTATGGTCATTCAGCTTTGGGCATCAATGCTTACAGACATATTATTTTTAAGTTTAAGATTGGGGAAACTACTAGTATTTGTTATTCAGAATATACATGTTTAGAAAGACTATTAGTACTCTGAGGCAAATCGCGAAGCAGAGTACATTTGTCCTCACGGACACTGTATTATAAATTGGTTAAGCCGGTTTAGCCAATCATATAGTGAGATATTTTGTAAGGGAGTAATTGCATTACAAATCTGTCATAGTGATTCTCTCACTGTAACTTCAAATCCAATGCTATTTTTATTTATTGTGGTATAATATATAAGTCAGTTGTTCACTTGTAAATGTGTCATTGTAAATGTGTTATGCACATTAATTAATTAATTAAAACGTAAATTTGCAAATGATTTATTTATTTAATTGTACAGTATAGCACTTCTTAAGATTTATTTTTGGAACTGTTTTATGTGCTATTTAATTTAAAGCCATTAAGTAAAGCATGGTTATTTTTTATTTTTGTGAGTGCCATGAAACGAGAACATCCCGCCGTTTCTTGTCCGGAGAGAAATCCAAGCCAGCCGCGAGTACAGGGTTCCAGAGCATTTCTCATCAAGAGTTTTATTTCTGGTTGATGGACATTTCAGGCACATATTCATTCATAGCTAAACGATATTGCGAGTCACCGATGTCTATAAACTATTACATAGTCATTTAGTTCAAATATTACATTATATGCATAATAGTACATACATGCACGAGTTGCTTGAATATATTTTGGTTACTGATACCTATAAACTATTTTGTTTCAATATTACGTTACATGTACATGTATATGAATAGTAGTGCAAACAGATTGAGTTCAGTGCACTGTTTATACATTTGCGTATTAATGCATTACGATGTCGTCATAATATAATCATGAGTCTCGGAATTTGTCTTCATTTTGCAAGAAGGGTAGTTAATATGACATATGCTCACATTGATGTGAGATGAAAGACGGCTCCAATGATATATGGAATGACATGTTTCAGATATGTTTGATGTTCTGTTGTAATATGATTTATGTTATGCCAGTATTTGATTTTTGTATGTAAATGAAATGGATATGATGAACATTGTCAGACTTAGAAACATTGTAAGCTTGCCCAAGTGCTCACTACAATATACACTATATTGAAAGCAAATGTGTTTGTTATTCTTCTTTGAACAAAGAATCTATGTAGGTTTAAGGAACCCAGATTCCCTTGTATCTGCTTCTGTCTCTAAAATAAAGGACCACAATGGAAATAAGAGCTTGCTCTTTACTGTGTTAACCTTGGTACTTCGCACTGAAAAAAATACAAAACCATTCATTTCATTCAACCTGTCATTGAAATCCGCATGAAAAAGCGCACTGAAGTATGCTTTGCAAAGTATCAAAGAAAAGGATTTGGCTTTTCAGTTACTTCAGAAGTGTATGTCGAATAGCAGGTAGAGCATTTAAAAATCCCTGTCTCTTACTGATAAAAATTGTATTTCTTAAAGGATTGTTTTACTTATGAAATTAAAGCATTGTTCAATGTTAACTTGTGGATGTTTTCGAGACGAAAGTTATTTCTGGATATTTATTAACATTAATTACTATGGATATACGTCTTTTGTATTACTAAAACGGACAAAATGACCTTTAAACTTTAGTTCGATGCAACAAAGCGTTATGTGGATAAGGTAATAGAAGCAGTTACAATGCTGTAGCACTGATATATATGACGCCAGTGTAGCGCATGCGTGTTTCTATTTTATTTGTTCGATACAATGAAGTGTTACCTGCCGAAGCCAGTAGTTAGTCGCTACAATGTTATAGCACGTATGGAGTATGACGTCAGTTTCGCGCTTTTGTTATAATTTTGCTGTGAACAGTCGCCATATTGGAACCGGAGTTCCCTTAGAATTCGTTCTGTCGATCTTCTTAGGTGAGTTGTTGTATGCCGAAGAAACTGTATTATCGATATATTGATAGCGTTGTGGCTACAGAGTATAGCCTGTTTGTATTAACGATTTTTGGGCTTTATAATAGCGACCACGGTGATGACCTACATTACCAATGCAAAATCAATTAGAGTTGCGTCCCTTGAATGAATCTAATGAATATTTATGAAGCGCTAAATCAGCCCAAGAATGGTGCCGATTTATTTCGCTTTAGAAATGATTAAAAACGGAATTGCCGGAAAACAGTCTAATTTGAATATTTAATTAAGACCTTTATACCTCGGGGAAAACCCGCAAATTATTCCAAAGCCGTAATTTATCAGTACAAAAACAAGTGTCAAAAGTTTGACAACTGTTGATTTTCCGTTTATGTTTTCACTCATAATTATAAACAAAATCAGCCGGACAATGAAGGAATCAGTCCGAACAAAACATGTTGACATGTACAAAAAAGCCAAAATGGTGGTAGTTACGAAAATTAAATCCCTGTCAGACTACATAATTGTTTAGTCTGGAAATTTTAGTGTCTTTTCCATGCAGTAACAGTGAGTTAGTTATGGGAGATAGAGCGGTGGTATGCGTAATATGACGTCATTTTTAAATAATGAATATGCAGGAAAGAACAATAGAAAAATACAATTTTTTTAATATCTTTTGTTAATAAATATTCTGTGAAAATTTAACTTGCGCTTTTTCTTTGAAAAAGAAACGTTATTTAAAAAATTGTACTTTTCGATTGTCTACGTTTTAGTGCCATCGGACTGTTTTAGCTCATTCGGGGTATATACCCCAATCGGGAGATATGCTCAGCCTGTCGAAGTACAGCCGTGGCCATTATTCTGTACACTGTAATGTAATACAGTAATCGTCTCATATAACTGTTAAGTTATAATTTTCTTGTTAAAGATTGTTGATCTTTCTTCTTTCCATGACAAAAAAGCAACATATTTCTTCCAATGGTCCGTATAAGAATTGATACTATAACAGTCGGTTGATCTGCGGGTGTATCTTTCTCGTTAGCTGTATAACTCCGGATCACACGAATGGCGGAATTCAAAAGACACTACCCCGCAGGTCAAGAGGCTGTTATAATATTCTGTTTGTATTGTGCTATTTTACCGAATGTGATTAATTGGGATATAAACATCCAGTGTCATTTTTGGTATCTTTAATTGCTTTGCTGAAAATATTATTGATGACCTAGTAAATTGTTAATTAGAGACACAGATGTTTCTGATTTTGGGTGAGTTACTTAAAATTGATTATGTTTTCATACTTTTATTTTATATTAGACATTTTTCATCATTTAAACTTCACAATATATCAAAGCGTACAAATGTAATATAGTATGAGTTATGTTGTTTGACCAACATCAGGTTTAATAGACTGTCAGCTGATAAAACTTTGGGTTTGTCTCCATACCAAAACTCGTTTGGTTGGTGTTATAGCTGTCGGCAGACCTGTGTTAGTTGACGATATTTTGATATTTATTTCATGTAAATCCATTAGGCTAAACAGCCAATGAGGCATACATATACAAAATTTTGTGGCGAACAGCAAATGATAATAGTGTAAATACATATGACATGATACTTAATATTACTTTATCAAAGTGGAGAAGGTTTTACAACATTTTGAACATTTCACATACAAACAGTTATTTCATATTCACTCCAACCCAGTTTTGGCGTCAACCTTTCACAAAACAAAACAGAAAGGTTAACCAACCGGCAGTTATAAATCTATACTAAATCTATACGTTTATGCCAGAAAAGTTTAAAAACAAAACAACAACAACTGATTTTGATAATTCAGAGATAATGTTTAAATACCGGAATATTTTAATAGCACTGGATTTTACAAATATGAATTAATTATTATTACCGTACACAAGTTCAGTACGTTTTTTGAAAGCATTGTGTATAAAAATTCCGAGGTTTCTCACAATTATTTGGTTATCATTATTCAATTAATTGACAAACTTATACATATTAGGTCTTCTCCAATATTTTGATGGTATATATGTTTGTCTCAATTCACTGAACATGTTGCATTGTATAACGAAGTGATATTCACCTACTAGGACATTACAAAATTGACATATTCTTTCATTTATTGATGTAGCTACAGGTCTAGACCAACTACCTGATTCAATATGCAACCTGTGAGAGGAAACTCTTAACCTAACTAATGATTGACAACATTTTTTATTTGTAAAATATTCTAAATAAGGCTGAAATCTAAAATTCGAAATATTTCTATAAAATAATGCTCTGCTTGAATTTTCTAGTCTATCGTGCCAATTCTGTCTAAACTGGTCATGTAACCTATGTTTAACTATAGATAAGAACATATTTGTATTACCGACATTTTGTTGCAACCACACATCATAATCAAAGCGCTGAAGACGCTGGATTTGTTTGTGTATTCAAAATATATGTCCTTTGTTTTGTTGTGACGGCTATTTCAGTCTGTAATCTTCATTAGTGAAGGCTATACCAGTTGGTAATAAGATATGAACAGAATGCAACAGTTATAAATCGTATTTTGGATCGAATTGTCTCTGTTTCTATTCCCGGTACACATAGACAGCAGGGGTTTTCACTGTACTCAACAAAATGTTTTCGAAGTAACGATGTTCAAATGTTTTACTGCAGTCATTGATATGTATTTTAACAAAATAGCTCATTTGATGCGTTTCAAGATAACGAGGTCTACAGTCGAATATAGGGTAAATTGCCTTCTACTTAAAACAATCACCACCTATGAAATATAACAAATCGTTTAAACATCAACATTAACGTTTTCTGCTTAAGGTGCCCACGCGTAGGAACAATACATCTAGGAACACAGACTAGCTCGCGCCAGGTCCGCAGAATAAACATATCAGCAATAAGGAAAGTTATAATTACGTCCCTTGCCGCGCATTGAATAAAATTTATGAATGGATGGATATAATCGTAAAAAGAGAATGTGTAAACATGCGCGTAAATATTCCTGGCTGTTCAAAATATTTCATTCTTTAAAATGACGATCAGGGTTAGACTTTTTGTTGTCACAGAAACTCCGAAATATATGTTTTCTTTCCGCACAAGGTTTAAGAAATGACCGGCGGGTTAAGAAATCGGAACTATTTCTATAGGGTGTATATTTATAGTTAATCGTCCCTTATTTTTACGCATCATTGTAAAATGAAATACATCCGCGGTTCTTTTTCGAAAACAGATTACTTTCGTTATATTTACAAAATTTAGCTGATGCTGCACGACTTTATAACATTATATATTTAAACAATACAACTTTCATGTCTGCAATGGCCATATGGTTTCAAATGAAGAATCATAATTTGGGATTATATGCTGACTGACGTGCCGGAGCTACTTCCAGATTTGGTACTTAAGGAGTAGGCTTCGGAAAACGGTATGTAAATTTGTTTGCTTCACAAACAAATAAAAACCAAGTGTACATAACAGATCTTTCACAAAATAACACAAATTTGATTTATTTAGTGCAATGTCTAATTCATTTTAAGCATTTTATACACTAATAACACATATTTATTTTCACATGTTTGCAATATTTTAATCCAGTATTTTATGATATTTTAATAGTGTAAAGTCTTAAAATTTACCCTACCTAATTCACCATAAATAAAATCATTCTGTGTGGTCTTTTTAACTCCGAGTATGTTCTTGCAAAACTGTAAATGAACTCTTTCAATAGACAATTTTTTGAGAATCCGCAGACTTTACTTCCATAGTTCAGTATCGGAGCGACTTACTTATCAAAAAGGTATAACTGTTGATGTGAGAGATATTCCCTCTTCGAAGCCAGTTTTTTTCTGCTCAGGATATAATTGTATGTCATAAATACCACCTGAAACTAATGTCTAGTGGAACTGCCTATACTCGGGCTCGTCCCTAATTTTCTTTAACGTTAAGGGATAATGGAAGCATTGCGCTACTTAAAGTCGTGTATTTTCGTTTTCCTTCTCCTTTCTAAGACAATTTCAATTAATTCATCTCCGTTTAATTTTTCTCCAAAAATAGTAAAGACATGTTTTTTTAATGTTAAGAATAACACAATAATCTTTGAATATGTCTGATTGTTTGGAAAACAATTTGATAAACTATTAAAACTCTCAAAATTTAAAAGCCTCAGTCTCAAAAATGGTTCCGTCAAAACAAAACAAAAAGCGTGAAAATGATAAAGGAAAACCATTGAGAACTGTCAATACCGTAGAATAATGGCCAACAATTTATGAACTTGCCAATGAATGAGCACTCCTTCTATTTAAGGTGCTTCGTTTTGAAAACGCAAATATATCGAAATTCTGCAAATGGTATTAATATGCCACAACAGAAGAAAATTGGGATCTCGTACTTCTTCGTGAACTTGAAAGATTCGGTTAAATAACTTGGAATCTTCATTATTTTCATATAACTAGAATTCATTTTTCAGTGAAGTTTCATGATAAATGTCGGTTGTATGGATACGTTTCGCCAATATCGGAAATTAAAACTTTAAGACCTTCGTATCTCATATATTTGGTAGTCAATAACATCAAGATGTGATTGAAAAACGGATAAGAGATAAGAAAACAACAACAGCAGACACAGAAGAAAAAAAAGATGAATTGTTGAGAAACCAAAACAAAATCATCCTTAGACTCTTAAGTATAAATCATCCAGACTAGACAGGAAATGGATTTTGGTTGTTTTTGAAGAGGAAACATAGATTTTGTACAGATTAATTTAAAAGATACTAATCTTTCAATAGAAGCAGAAAATCTGAATTATTTCACTGAATTCCTCAGCGTGTTACATAAGATATTATGTATAATTTAGTTGACATTTAAAACAAATGTAATACACATGTTCATAAAACTACACTAAGTATAACTGCGAGGAGGACTTCCAGATTAAGCTTGTCACGACACAGTTAAATAGAGATTTATTAATTTTAAAATACTTGAACGATGATATTCTATTGATATATTATTATGATTTGCCTGATGCTAGATTAACAGACACCATCGTTACGGTTTAGCTCATTTGAGCCTGTACATAGGGTTTGCTTTTTAGCTCACCTGGCTACGCCAGGGTGAGCTTTTCTGATCGATGATTGTCCGTCGTCTGTCAACATTTTGATTCAAATGACATCTCCTCTGAAACCTCTAGGCCAATGTTGATAAAACTATGCAGGAATGTTCCTTGCATGAAGCTCTACCAAAATTGTTCAAAGAATTCCATTCCATGCAGAACTCTGGTTGCTATGGCAACAAATAGGAAAAACTTTAAAAATCTTCTTCTCTGAAACCACAAGGCCTAGAGCTAAGATATTTGGCATGTAGCATTGTCTAGTGGATCTGTACCAAGATTGTTCAAATTATGACCCCCGGGTCAAAATTGACCCCGCGCGGGTGGGCACTTAGTTTTTGCATAGGCATATATAGGGAAAACTTTAAAAATCTTCTTCTCTGAAACCACAAGGCCTAGAGCTAAGATATTTGGCATGTAGCATTGTCTAGTGGACCTCTACCAAGATTGTTCAAATTATGACCCCCGGGTCAAAATTGACCCCGCGGGGGTGGTCACTTAGTTTTGCATAGGAATATATAGGAAAAACTTTAAAAATCTTCTTCTCTGAAACCACAAGGCATAGAGCTTAGATATTTGGCATGTAGCATTGGCTAGTGGACCTCTACCAAGATTGTTCATAGTATGAGCCCCGGATTAAAACTGACCCCGCGCGGGGGTCACTTAGTTTTACATAGGCTTATGTAGGAAAAATCTTCTTCTCTGAAACCACAAGGCCTAGAGCTTAGATATTTGGCAGGTAGCATTGGCTATTGGACCTCTACCAAGATTGTTCAAATTATGACCCTCGGATCAAAATTGACCCCGCACGGGGGGTCACTTAGTTTTACATAGGCTTATATAGTAAAAACTTTAAAAATCTTCTTCTTTGAAACCACAAGGCCTAGAGCTTAGATATTTGGCATGTAGCATTGCCTAGTAGACCTCTTCAAAGTTTGTTCAAATTATGCCCCTGGGGTTAAAATTGACCTTGCCCGGGGGGATCATTTGTTTTACAAAGGCGTATGTTGAACCGTATATGTCCCGGAACGTATATATCACACGAGAAAAAAATTCGACCGCTTATGTCACACGTGTGATATATTCGGTCGAAAAAAGTCTTCGCGTGAAACGTATATGGCACATATTATGTGATGTATACGTTTGACTTCGAATTTTATAGGAACACGAAAACGAATATCTCACATGTAGAAAAAGGCAAATAAAAACGAAATTTTGAACGAATACATCACATTTTGATCAATTTGAAAAAAAAACAAACATATTTAAAACAATCAAATATGGTTGATTAAGTTATGCCGCATAGATTCTGCTTAACACAACCAATACAAGTCGATCCGATCGGTCCCAACACATTGTATGGGAACTAGACATTCCCACTCGAAGGTGTGGTCTGTATTATATCTTTAATTTGTATAAATAATGTTTGGTCATATTTCGATCGGGTGTTCTTGAAGGTTATCGACTGCGTTCATGTGGCCCTTGAGTGGTGATTATTAACAGGAAATTATCTCAGAACAGCATTGATTATAAAACATCACTATACATTTTTTTCCGTATAACACAATAAATTTATCACAGATTAAACACATATCAAACTTGATATATTTGATGGCCGGTGAAACAATGTAAAGTAACCGTAAGATGGTAATGACCCTCGATCATTTTTGTCGAGCCCACTTGCGGTGAGCTCGACATAGTCGCCGCATTTGGCAGTCGGTGTATGTGCATCCGTGCGTCTGTGAGCCCGTGCGTCCGTCCAGACTGATTTTATCCGAACCATAACTTTGACATGCAAGGAGCAATCGTGTTTATATTTGGCATAAACGTTAACCTCAATGAGAAGGGTGTCATTTGCCGAATTAAGAATAACTTTGTCCGGAGCATTTCTTCTATACACTTAAAGGGATATTGATGTAACAATGCATAAATGTTTACCTTAATGAGACGAAGAGTCATACAGATGAACAAATCCCTATGTCTACGGTCAAGTTCACAGTTTGAGGTTAAAGGTCAAATTGAAGAATGAGATATTGTACTGAAGGATGTACTGAAGGATTTTCATACCATTATAAGACAGGGTGTATTGTGCAAGAACCAGGTCCCTAGGTCTAAGGTCAAAGTCACACTCTGAGGTTGGGTGGGGGGGAGAATATTCTTCTTTAAAACAGTAGACCAAACAATTTAAATACTAGAATTTAGCTTGTAGAATTGATTGTCCATAAGTCGTGTATCAAATCTGTTTTTGTTCAAATTGTGTACCCCTTGATCAAAACTTGTCCTGTCCTCTTGGTCACTTGTTTCATCTTCAAATCACGTTAGGCGGAATCGACCTTGTTTCTCAGAACTTTTCCTTTGGTGATTTTCTACAAAATTGTCCGAACTATATATACTGGTCTTTAAAAAACTTGGTACCAGCAAGTCTAGTTATTTCCACTATATTGCTATGCTAAGAAATAAAATTAATCACAACGCTGTTTAGCATAGAATTTTAAATACATGGAAAGACAGTTTGTGATTCAAGAAAACATGATACATCAAACATATCTCAAAACTTATATTCTGAAATTTGACACATGTTAGTAAATAGTACACACAAACTCTGACATTTAAAATTATTTTTCTATAAAAATACGTAGAAGGTTTTCTTTTTGTTCTATGTAGATTTTAACCAATAGTTATTGAATAATAACGTTGGAGTAAAGTCAAGAAATTATTTTAATCATTTACTGTTATACGGACAATATCTTCCTGTCATGCACGAGAAATATAGCTTTAAGACAGTAATACTTGAGAAATAATCAAATCACGGTGACAAAACACAAAAGGCCTTTCCTTTATATAAAAGAGGCTATATTTTTTTTAACATATTCAGTAGTTTTCTTCTTAAAACCGATGACCACGTAAAAGAATGACAGTAGAATGACTTACTTCACTCTATCCTGTGCCTCAGAACTGAAATACAGTGAAAGTAATTTACAGTAAACCTTGTCATGCGCTAAAATACAGGCTGTTTTATTTACTTAAGAACACAGATGCTTGAGGTCTGGACCTCACGTCTCGCCCCTGCTCACTTGCAGTACCTTTAAATACACCCTACAACTGCGTGTAAGCTAACCAATTACATATGCAATTCCTTATTCTACTTACCTACTAATCACATGTTTATGGTGACAATGTAAATAAATACAAGATTTGAAACAACTCGATTTCCTCTATTACATCTCAGGTATACTGTTTATGTCATTTCTAAAAAAAAAACCAAAAAAAAAAAAAAAAACCCCCCCTCTTTTTTTTTTTTTTTTTTTTTAAAAAAAAATTTTTTTTTTTTTTTTTTCACCAAAAATTTTTTTCCCCCCCCCCCCCCCCCTGTAGTACTCGCACAAGACAAAATCCGCGCTGTAAACGTTCTGGTACCCTGCGCACGCTAGTTCATATACTGCGATGCGGGAAACCTATTTTTAAAACTTCATGTATATACTAAATATGATTTGCGCAAAAGTGACAGAAGTGTTTTTCCTCGAAATTCTCTTAATTCAACCGTATTCGATGTAGTTTGGAGTGGGATTTTATTCAGAAAATTGTTTTGCTTTGGAAAAACCGGTTAGTTAGTCCTTTCTTACACACATGCCTTAATATGCGATTGGAGTTTTCAGTTGTTTCAAATCTTATATATATATACGTTCCGCACAACATGGAACAAGTATAGATTGGGTGGCGAGTCCATACCCCGAACATCAGTGCTTTTTGAGCATAGAATGTCGATATTGTACGTTGAAACTTCATGAATCAATTTCTTTTTCTTATTTAAATATGTATATAGTACATAGTTCTTGTTACAACATTTCTGTTAGAGATGTTAAATTTTTGTGGAATGGCTATGCACATTTTAAGCAGGCAAGCCAAATATTTAATTATTTGATGTATTATTTAATTAGAAAACCCATCCAATTATTATCATGTTTTTTGAATCGCTACATGTAACTATATACCTATATCAGATACTATTACCTGGAATTTGACATTTCTCTCATAGAGCTTATAAAATTATGTGAGCTGTTTTAACGCTTTCTTATTGGTCATATTAATTGTTTTATTTCCTGATTCATATGTAATGTATTGAATAATGCAGAAATTAAGGAGCCGTAACTAAATAACTGCATAAACCAAGTAAATGAACACTCTTGATATTTTCTCATTTGAACTGCGTATTAGCTTTTTCAGATAAACCACGGTCTTGCTTCAGCACAATGCCTATGAAAATAACTTAAAAATCCGTAAATTTTGTTAAGATCTCGGACATACGCAATATCGGAGTCATTCAAGACTTAATGAAATGACATTTGATATTTTATATCGTCAACATCTCTAATTTTTCAACTTTCATTATAGTTTTCATCTCTCTGCTGACTTGTGACTAACTTCCGCTTGACAGATATTCGACGCTTCTGATGTACACAGTGTCTAGTAACCTAGCAACAGCCAAATAAGAGCACAATAACTTTTAATAAATGTACCATGTTGTACCAGAGTTAAGACTGTATCAAATAATGAACGAGACACATGAAAAATGTCACAAGAAAATCACGTGGAAATGTTACTGCGCCGCATGCAGTAGATGTCTGTGGAATATGTAGCAATAATTTGCTAATGACTATTGGGCAGGAGATTTCGGAGAACTGGGAAATGGCGACAATGTGAGTAGCTAGCGGGGAAGGGAAAGAATAAGGCGAAAAGTAACTGCTGTGCGTAGACACTAATTACGCGCCTAGAGACAATGTTCTAGAGTATATATTTTTTGTCTTCGCAAACATTCCGTTAAAATTTGAACTGCTAGATTTTCTCAAACATTAAATGACCATAACCTTGGTTGTGACAGCTGATTTTGTTTTCTTGAAAACGTTTTGATTATGACTTTTTAGTAATGGAAAACAAATTCCTTCCCCGACTCATACAGGGACTATAGAATTGAAGATATGATATAATTTGAAAGCACTTTGCCATATGAGATGGGCTATTATTCAAAACAATCTGTGGACAGCTGAAGTTGAATGAACTGTAATTAACCATGCAAACATGTCTCAAGGATATGTTAGACCGGAACTAATCAAAAACGTGAAAACGTTGAAAGCAATATTTCGTAATTTCCTTCATATTTTTTAAGGAATGCGTCTTATTATTGTGATTAGTGAATCGAGCAGGGCCATAATGAATCTGTGATTGGATGGTGATTACCGGGACATGACTTGATTGATTTTTACCGGTGGCAGCGTTCAGTACTCATTTTTCTGTTTGCTCGATTAGCTAACTACTTTCGGTAGAACCAAATAAACACTTTGTTAACGTTTTCAGTCACTTTTACAACTGTTGAATTAATTGAAAATTAGCAAACCGTGTGAAGTAATACGAGCTATATTGGACAAATCACGGCCAAGAGGCATTGAGAAAATAAGCTCCATTAATGCTTCGCAAAAAGCAGAAGCAATCACACCCATATGATATCCGATTCCTTTTGGAATACATTAATTTAGTTTATCACCAGAAATTCTGAATGTGTCGGTATAAACTGACAACACCTGATATAAACCTATCCCCGTAGATCTTCATCATCGCAAACTGACAGGTTAAATACGTTAACTAGATCACATATGTTACAGCCAGACGAATATAAATGGCATCTAGAAGTCTCAATATATCCTATGATATGTAATATGTTTCCACCATTTCAGTTTGCAGCAATAAATAAGATTTTTCATTTTTTTACCATATTGTTTAAACATAAATTCTAATTCTATCAGAAAATAGACTGCACGCCTGATACTAGAAATAATAAAAAAGATAATTGGCAGTAAATCTTTAGTGTTTCATTTTTACATGTTATTTCTCAGCAGTTGAAAAAAATATTTCTTTGATTTAAAGTAACTTTTGTCATTTTAATACGGAATTTTCGAAGAATTGTAACCTTATAAAAATTCATTTTTGCACGCTATTTTTACTTTAAAAATCTTTTCACTAAGAATATAACTTTTTCATTCTAACACGCTATTTTCCAATCTTAAATCTGTAATATTTGTTATATCTGTAATATTAACCATTACTGCTTTTCATTTTTGCACGTCATTCTCCAATTTTTAAAATTATTTTTTTCTATCAAATAATCTTAACTGTAAAATAGTCCGGGAATGAATACATACTCTATCAAAAGTCAAATGAAAATAATTCCTTGAAAATTCACAAAGATATGATTATACAAACGCCGTCTAAGAGCATTAAAGTTTTCATAAGCATTATTACTGTATAGTTACCTGGCAAAGTTCGAAATAGCACCGTAAGATTTCCATTACCTTGCCAGGCATCGCAGCATAATAAGATACGATTTACTCTTTAGTGATTCTATAGTGCACATACCATTGACCGTTATTGCGTGTACTGTAACAAAAACAGGAAATACCATAAGGTATATAATTAATCCGGCGTCAATAAATGGATAATCCAGTTGCTTTGAGGCTCGTGAACAGAATCGCAATACTTATCAACTAGAATAAATGAGGTGAGGCTTATACTAACCCTCGGTAATGACAATAGTTAGCACAGGTATATGACAGGCTTTTGAGATTAATACACAATTATTTTGTGTTTTGGCCTACATCGTTGCGTGTGTTTCGACGATGAGCGGATATCTAAGGATAATGTAAACCGATTGCAGATTATATGGATTGCCCGTAACCTTCTGAAAAAACAGACGGCTAATGGATTTCTTTTATAAACTGTACGGAAATGCTTGGAGAGCACTAATTTCTGTTAATGGCGAAATGAAATACACGAAATTAATTTGTTTTGAGAAAATCATAAACACGTAAATGCAGTAGTCGGTTTCTTTGGTATCTCTATTGTAATGGGAAAATATTGTCTTTTTATGAGGCAAGAGTGTGTGAGCTGATGTTCATGTATACATTAAGTTTATAACGGCTAATTCTGTAACTTCCATAATTCCTTACTTATTTCCCTTCAACTTATGTCTGGGGTACTAATGATTCATGAAATAAGGACACAAGGCGAAACTATCCAAGTGAAGCATGGATGATTACAAAACGGCACTATCTTTTGATAATAATTGTTTTTCTCAACAACTTTCCAAATTTCAAGTGATGTCACTAACATCGATAACCATCTGGCACACAAAAAAGTAGGATGGAAGTGTTATATCACTTGTGTGACAAAATTTGATTTTACGGCGTTATGCGGATGGAAATATGTCTCTGGTACAAGCTTTTTGACAGGGTCATTGAGAAGAAAATGTTGATGCATTTTCATATGAACCCTCAGCCTGTAGTACAGGGGTAGCGATTTCCTTTTACAAGCGGGGAGTCAAGGTTGTTATCCGCACCACTGACATAATCATGTCGTTAAACACAGTAATTTCATATTGCCTCGCTGTCACTATCTTTGAAGTTGTTTCCATCTGGAGTTAGTCTTGAGATCAATTGATCTAAGCTGAAGAGTCATCTTGCTCTAGCTAAATTTAGAGGAAACATCAATAAGTCATGTATGTTTTCATTGAAAAAATGTTTTCTGCAGTAGCTGGTTGCAAGAAAAAAAATCTAATATATCTCAGATTAAAAGCATTAAAAACACTGAGCACTCTTTCTTTATCACAATCATTGTGTGTATATCCCCAATTTAAACAGTAGAAAGATTTCATTTAGGTTATAGTTCCGAAAACGCACTTACAATAACGAGTATAATAACTGTAGTTACACGGAATCTGATACCGTGTTGTTATCCAAATATCGTTCCGCTAGTAATCGATACCTGCGATGTCATATTGTCGACATTGGTACAGTAAAGGCAGTATTTTTAAGACGTTGCATTCGTGTTTTCAGAGGAAATGTCGTTCTCATTTATACCAAGGTTGTCACTTTCCAGAAAACCTTCTCCCAAATGATCATTAATCTTTGCAATGAAGCCGGCCTGCAACGAGAAACTCGTGTATTACACGTGTCAATTACTGTCGCTGATTGACAGATTGAGATAATATATGTTTGTTGATTACCAGAAAGAGGCATATAAAGGACCATTCGTTATTTCACACACAGAGGATGATGTGAAAGAAAATTATAACCAATACTACAAACAAGCTTGATAGATGATAATTTCTTTTATTAATGTAGTGTCATTCCTGGTTTGCTTGGGAAAAAGTGTATGAAATCTAGAATACAAATACAATTAAATGACTACAAATCTCGATCAGAGCACATGGTTTGTATTTACAAAGACTACAATAAGACAGCATTACTAGTGAAGTTATACATTTTGAGACATGCGTGTATTGCTTGACTAAAACTGTAGAGAAGTTGTATGTTTTTCATCGTCTTCCTGTGGTGTTTAAAACAGGTTGGTTTCAAATGGGTTATGGTTTCTATTTATTTTTGATGAGAATGGGTCCCGCGAGAAAAGTTGATGCTGAGAAAATAATATATTCTCACACGAATGAAGATCAATACTGAACATACTGTAAAAAGACAGACGTATAGACAGACGGACAAACGAACGGACAGAGTTGGTCACATTATCACGGGTGTTACAGCTGGGGGTTCGGTCTCTTGGCTGAGGTCATTCAACGGAAAGACCAAGTTTTCACCTTTTGTTTGTGCAGATAGTTTAATCGGATTATTTTTATTGAACACTTCTAGCACTTAACTTTTTTAATATGGCAAATTTCAATACTATCACAGCATCATGCCTTGTAAAGAACACCTATCCTATAGATCTATATGGATTGGGTTAAATCTTACAATACTTAAAGGCAGTATATAATATATGTTATTTGGTCTTTGAAGTGGTATATGGGGATAATTATATTACCCGCCTAGACTTATACTACCCGAGCATTTAGGTAATATAACCCCATATATCACGTCAAAAACGAATAAAAATTTTATTTCCCTTCCTTTTCGTAAATTGTGAAAGATTCCGTTCATTTATATTTATTTAACGGCTGAACGTAAGCAGACATTCAAATGCTCTTATGATACCTCAATGTCACTTCGTGACGTCACCAATTAGCACGGACTAATGCATTGACATACTGTTTAGCATAGGGTACATTAACAGGATATGTCAAATGTATATTACCGGCTTGCCCGTTAATATCAATATATATTTACGGATCGTTGACCAATCAGAAGACCGCAAATTTTATGGAAGAGTAAAAAATATAAATATGTTAATAACTTGAATAGCTAAAATGTGTACAATTTATATATGTAAGTTATCAAATATTATGATTTAACAAACATAATATTGAATGTATAGAACAGTATGATGACAATAATAATAATAATAATAATAATAATAATAATAAGGATAATGATAATAACAAATTCTTAGTTTCCAGAAGGTAAAGCACATTAAATGAATGTACAGACATCATACTTAGTAATACTTAAAATATGGCCTTCAAATAGCATATGAACCAATAAAAAAGAGATATAACACATACCAGCCAAACACTCTTGGATTCATAAAATAGTATTTGACAATACAATTACAGATTCAAATGGAATAAATAGTCAAAATTTAAAACATTTACATACACAGTACTATTGTCAACCAGTTTCTACGACAAAACATTCAGATAGTATACATATTAAATGTATCACACGTCTATATAGTTTATGAAAACTGCAAATTTCACGAACTTTTCTTGAAATATTTAACAAGTGCAATGAATTTATCTCTGGTATAAGCAAAGGTAAATGGTTCCAAATATGACAACTATGATGTATACGTATAGTTATGAAAAACAACATCACGTCGTTTCGTATATCTTTAAATATAATTCCCAACGTATGCAAACGATAACAGATCTGAAATATTATCAAGAAA
Source organism: Saxidomus purpurata (assembly GCA_022818135.1). Taxonomy (NCBI): domain Eukaryota; kingdom Metazoa; phylum Mollusca; class Bivalvia; order Venerida; family Veneridae; genus Saxidomus; species Saxidomus purpurata. The sequence goes on from JAFMSR010000011.1 coordinate 3,878,125, forward strand.
TTATTTATTCTTGCATTTAAAAACCATCATTGTTGTATAGTAAATACACGTTTTCTTGAAAGTTTTGAAATAAATCTTTGGAGTGCATATTAAAATGACTTATATAAATGTTTCATTAGTATTGTTTTATATTACACGTATTCAATTAACGTAAAAAAGGTCATTTCTAAGCACGTGTAGTTGTCGTAAAATAGCAAATACTAGAGTTATTCCAAATCGATGTCTAAAACATAGAAAGTTAAACGCTCGGTTGATGTCTAAAACATCGATGCCATTCCAAATCGATGTCTAAAACATAGAAAGTTAAACGCTCGGTTGATGTCTAAAACATCGATGTCATTCCAAATCGATGTCTAAAACATAGAAAGTTAAACGCTCGGTTGATGTCTAAAACATCGATGTCATTCCAAATCGATGTCTAAAACATAGAAAGTTAAACGCTCGGTTGATGTCTAAAACATCGATGTCATTCCAAATCGATGTCTAAAACATAGAAAGTTAAACGCTCGGTTGATGTCTAAAACATCGATGTCATTCCAAATCGATGTCTAAAACATAGAAAGTTAAACGCTCGGTTGATGAATTGAGTTATTCCAAATCGATGTCTAAAACATAGAAAGTTAAACGTTCGGTTGATGAAAGTTTTGATAGATACAGTTAAGCACTCACAGGACTAAGTGTATCAAAGAAACTCGCCACTTTAGTGGGTGATACAGGGGAATGACCCAAATAACAGACACTGCCACACGTTTTCAACGACAAACGCTCTAACAATCAAGAATGCATCAGTACTATATTGTTTTGTCGTAAAGTACTTGAAATATTCAAGGCTTGAGCGCTTAATTTAGCCCAAACCCAAATAATACCATATCAACATTAATGGCAGTATGTTGTGCCAGGTCAATAACGTTCTCGTGCATAATGTAATATCAAACTAGAACTATCACTGAAGGTGATGAATACCCCCCGAACATCCCACTGACACAGTATTTAAAATTTACATGTATGTAGTATTTGATGCTTTAATTATTGGACCTGCACATCTGTGAAATATAATTAAATTTTGACCAGCGGGTTTGGAGATTAAAAGCACACAAGATTTTACTATCTCAAGCCCCTGTGACCTTTGATCTAGTGACCCGAAACATGGACCATGCACAACTAGTTATTGTACTTATCACTTCTATGAAATATCATTAAATTCTGACCAGGGGTTTTGAAGATTTAGCGTCCACAAGATTTTACCATCTCGAGTCCCTGTGACCTTGACCTTTGACCTAGAGACCCGAAACCTGGACCATGCACAACAGGCATTGTACTTATCACTTGTGTGAAATATCATGAAATTCTGACCAGGGGTTTTGGAGTTTAACGTCCACAAGATTTTACCATCCCGAGCCCCTGTGACCTTGACCTTTGACCTAGAGACCCGAAACCTAGACCATGCACAACTAGGCATTGTACTTATCACTTGTGTGAAGTATCATCAAATTCTGACCAGGGGTTTTGGAGATTTAGCGTCCACAAGATTTTACTATCCCGAGCCCCTGTGACCTTGACCTTTGACCTAGAGACCCGAAACATGGACCATGCACAAGTAAGCATTGTACTTATCACTTGTGTGAAGTATCATTAAATTCTGACCAGGGGTATTTGAGATCTAGTGTCCACAAGATTCCGTCTACAGACGGACAGACGGACGGACAGACAAGCTGAATCCAGTATACCCCTCCTAACACTTTGTGTTCGGGGGGTATAATAATGTAGGAACGAATGACCAGATATTACTCCAGAACATACTGTAACTACATGTATGTGTACATTCAATACTTTAACTTATTTGTAAATTTGCTATTGTATCACAGTTGAAAATATCAAAATCCTAAACATTATACGTGCTATCACCTTACAGAACATATGTATTTAAATAAAGGTTAGATATTTTGCAGGCGGTTCTATCTGAACTTCAGAAGTTAAGCAAACGCTTACATTATTAGAAAAGTAGGTAATCGGGGTTATTGAGTTTTTTATTGCTAAGAAAAAAGCACAGTTCATAAAGTTCTTTTATTGATTTAGGATTAATTGAAAATGGGTTTACTAGAAACCTTTTCCGTGGCTTTCTTTTCCGTTTGAGGTTATCGTGTTGATACATTAAAAGGATTTGAGAAAACGTTATACTTCAACTTTACCTGATTTATTTTAACGTTTTTGACAGAGATCACTATCATAACGTAGGACTTACCTAATATATGTAAATGTGTTACTGGAATGCTTTTAATGGGCTTCAACAAGTTACAATCTCAGGTAAGTTGAACTTTTTTAAATAATGATTACGTAAATAATTTATTTAAACTATATTAACCTGTCAATATCAGCTAGAAACATCTGAGTTCTTACCACTATAAATGTCAACAGCAGCGTTCGTGTTGGATGAAATCTGTGTATATTGAAAATAAACGTGTATATTGCGTGTCTGGCCGAATCTTAGACATTAGACGTATTCTTGAATAGTTCAAATACATAAGTACAACAAAACATGAAAATACATTTGACAGAATAACTTCGATCGGGTTATGAGAAAAAGAACTAATTATTTACTCCTAACATGCATGTACCGTGCCACATATTACTATAAAGTATTTTATAAAAGTTAATTAAATAGTGCTAAATTAAACGTTTAAACAGTTTAATAAATAATACGCAAAATAAACTAAAATCTCCCGACAACAGACTTCCCACGATTTAATGAAGAGCGTTGGTTACCGTCAACAGTTGCGTTTTTTGATACAGTATGTGTAACTTTGCAAAATCTGTTTCCTTACAAAAGCTTACATAGTATTACTTAGCAAATAGCTTTTCCATTATGTTAAATATAAATATATTTGTATGCTCAACAATTTGTTGCCACAAATACACGGTTAAGTTTTGAATCTCAATTTACATTTTGTACTTTTTACATTACATTTGACTATAATCTAGTCGTTTGGTATCTTTTACCATAATGTATGCACTTCTTCGAATGTGTTTGCACATGAAATACTAGAGTTATCTCCATAATCAACTGTAATCTGGAGTAACAAGGACTTGCGTAACTTCTAACTATTGTCCACAACAAAGCAAAAGTTAATTAACGTCACGTAAAGTGTTCATGAATAGTTACCTGTCCTCAAAAATAAAGGTATAACGCATATGTAAACAGAATTATTTCTTAGAATGTATTCAGTGGAAATAAAGAAACTAAAACATAGTTAACACCATTATCAACATGCCTTTTTAACTTTTCTGTATAAAATACATAAATTGTAAACTATCTATAAAGACAATAGGAGCGTCTTGCAGTATTTAACATGGCTTCGTAAACATTTGTTTTACAACAAGAGTATGTTGATAATGGTATAAACTATGTTTAGTTTCTATATTTCCACTGAATCTGTAGCAGAGTCTTTGTTCGTTATTTCGTTAAGTTGATTATTTACATATCCGGATATGATTTTCATAACAAAAGAGATCATATTGTACATAGCACAACTTTGCGTTTCAAAAAATAAACCTCTGAATTCCAAATCCATTCCAATCTATGCATATTGATTGTAAAACTGAATTTGCAATATTGAAGACAAATATTCTAGCGATTTTGGAAGTTAATGACATTTTCCGAGCTTGGTTGTAGTTTACTTTTGAGAAATGTCTGCAGGATGTTACCTTAAGGATACGGAACGAATGTTATAAGGTAAATGACAATTTATATCTTAAAGTGATGCAAGCTTGCACAAGTGTTTGTGCTTCTGGAAATTATTGTTGTCTTATGGTTCGGTGACCTTACTATGAGAAATAAGCAGAAACATATCGGAAACAGAAAATCTTTAAGATAATATTATATTAAATACTTCTGAATACGGGTAATATTATTTACATGAAAATGCATGAATAATGCAACATAAAAATTCAATCTTTTGTCGTTATTTGTAGCAAAAATGATGATAAACAGAATGGGTAAACATAAAAAACAGTTTAGAAATGCACGGTTAGTTTAAGTTTTGTAAACAAAATAGAATGTTTTTATGAAGAATATGTGATCTTCAACTTGCAAAATGTCAATCTATTTGAGGGTTTGTACAGGTTGTAATCGTACGTCCGCTGTACTTCATACACGTCTTTTACAACTTATGCTTGTAGATTAATGGCTATATTCAGAAACGTTCCTCGACTCAACCTCGACTAAGGAAGGGACAATTAGGCAGATCTGATTGGTCAGCGAAATATTAAAGCAATAAAGTAGCTAAAATAATCAGTTGACCAATAGACGACAAGTAACAGATCCTTCCTTGGCGGAGGTTGAGTCAAGGAAGGTTTCTGAATATACCCATATATATATTTTAAAGAGCAGTTTCTGATGACTTGGTATATTTGTAATCTCTTTACTTAAGTATCATCGTTTAACAATAATTATACAGTGCATGATCCAATAACGAACGTCTTCAGCATTTCTATCACACTTCTTTTTAGTTTTATCATTGTGACATGCATAGTCTGGTTAAATTCTAATCAGTAATATTCAGTTTAACGGAAACTGTTTTAAATATGCATTTCTAATTTGACATAGAACATTTCCCCCGAATGCTTATTGATACGCCTAAATTGATAACCGTCGGCATGTGTACAGACAAGATAAATATTTAATTTACTTTTAAATAAATTAAATAGAATGTGACAATAACATATTTTCGAGAAACGATCAAAGATATTCATGGTCAGAATTAAATACACTTACGTTTGTGTAGATGGATGCAAAATACACATAAAACCATGTTGGCCCCAATTTTGGAAACAAATGTTTCCGCGCGTAAAAAGAAAATAATCAGAGAAAGGGATATCAATGCGAAATAGGCTCTGACAAATGAACTATTATTCAGACAATACAGCTTTACCGTTAGGCTTTGTATGTTGATGTTCAATATGGACACTGTGGTGTATGCTAACAAAGATAATTGAAAATATGAAAGAGGAATGAAAATACTTATATCCATTTGCGCATTTATTTTGCTTGTATGCATTTCTCAACAGAATTTCAACAAAATCAAGGATTTAATCATTGATATTAACATAAATTTTGTAAAATATGTTGTGTCCGTGTAGGGCTGAGATAAGAGATAGGAGTCCTCTGTATAATGGTGCGAGTCAAGAAACTACTTTTAGTAAATTTCATGAAGGCAGAGAAGAAAACGCCTTGTAAAAATCAAGATTTATCTTAAACAAAATGGCTTGCTCACTGCCAGTCTCAAATTACGTCAATCAAATGTCAACTGATTTCATAGGATGAATGTGTATCATGTTTTACATATTGTTTTTTGATGGGCAATGGTTTTATAAGATGCCGTGCTGGAATATTGACGAACGATTTAATGTTTAAAATAACGACTGTCACGTTAACATAGAAGACAGTGCATTTCTAGTGGTATGAGGTTTCTCAAAATTCGACATTTCCTGGAAAGTAGTTTTTCGGCGTAAGCTTTTTATGCTGAGTTTTGACCTACTTTCTCACATTATTACTTTACCATCAGTTTTTTTGTTGATGTTCATTCTATATGGACACTATGGTGGCTGTGCTAACGAAGATAATTAAACGAATGAAAGAGGAATAAAGCACCTGAATCAAATTACGTATGAAGCATTTATTTTGCTTGCATGCATCGTTTGCAAATTGTACTGGTTTGGTGCATTTTATACACATTTGTATAATGTATTGGATCTTTGATTGGTAGATATAACAGTTTACTTGGCCTAGCATACAGGCCGTTGTATATTTGTACGAGTCGTGAAACTTCTTTAAGTAAATGTCATGAAGACAAAGAAGAAAATGTCTTGTAAAAATCAAAATATATCACAAATACCTTGCTTACTGACCATCGGAAACGAGTATGACATGAGTGCATCCTAAATTATTGTCGTACGTTATTGATATGACGGGTTCGTTATGCAAGAAAACGTAACTTTTATTTGCGTCTTCTTTTCAAACAGAAATAACCGTCCTTCTGGAATAATATGTTTACAGAAAGTCGTTAGAACTGCAATTTTGCAAACATAGTTTCCTCTGAGATGGAGATTTCTATCAGAAGTTCGTCTATTTAGTAGATATTCACATTACTTTACATAGTGATATACAAAGTCACATTCCGTTCATGCATTATGATATTCCGAGGACAGGGCTCAGTTGTTCTAAAACTGCAGTTTAATACCCTTTACCGTCCTCACAACTTTATAAACCTACATTGATAATTGATTGCAGTACAACAGCATCTCGTGCAACTGAACTGAAAGCAAAGTCAGATGCATTATTTGAAATCAAACGCTTTTGATCTTTAACATCATGAATACAATCCTTTAATCATTGTTATATATATTAGGTAATGACTTTGCACTTGCAGCGGTTTTTACGGCATTTAAATATTGCAAATTTAAGATGGCATATAATTTTTGATGACTGCAATGTTGACAATACGGCGGCTATCAAAGTGTGAGGTATGGTATGAATTCTTATCATAGTTTTGAAGATAAGAATCAATGAACAATAAAGGTATTTTTTAATAGTTTGTCTGTATTTAGTGCTACTACAGCTTGACAAAAACGAAACACACAGAAAGCTTTATCACGCCTATTAAGTAATCAGTTTTTCTTCGGTCAAAGTGATCTTATCTTTGCGTTGAACATTACCAAGGCAAACGCATTTACATAAAAACATTAAGGACTTAGGTGTATTACGAATCTTCTTAAATAAACTCCTCATATGATAAAAACATTTCGTGATTTACAGATATTTCAACTAAATGATAGTAAATAAGTAATAGCTTTTAAAATTACATAGCGTCGATTAATACTGTGGAAAATCAAACTGCAGACACATTCTTAATAATTAGGTTGTGGGATGTAACGTATTAGAACACTTAGCGAAGAAGAATATGGAGATAAAATAATAAATAATACAATATGATTGGAAGACACTCGCGTCAATTTAAATCAAAGTTAACAATTATACCTAAATACAATATTTGTCACATTCTAACCAGAATGTAAGGGTATTTGAATATTTTTATTATTATTATTCAACCTGCCGATAAACAATTTAATCCACAACGGCAGTTCGTTTTTAATTTTTTAAAACAAACAATTACCAGAAAAGGGCGAATGTCAGCCAGACGTAATGTTCTCATAATACAAACTTCAGGTAGTCCATCACACGAGGAACCGATCTATAAATTTAGGTGAAATGCAATAAAAAATATTGTATTCTTAGCATGTGCTGCATGACATATGTTTTCTTATTCAATCTGAGAAACGAGATTTGTAATTTGTAATTGTTTAATTGAATTTGTATTCTAGATTTCATACACATCTTTTGAAGAAAATCGGGAATGCCACTACATTAGAAAAGGAAATTGTCTTTCATCAAGCTTGTTTGAAGTAAAGTGCTATCATTTTCTTTCGCATAATCCTCTGTGCGCAAAATAACGAATGTTCCTCAATATGTTTCATTCTGGTAATCAACTAACATATATCATCTCCATCTGTCAATCAGCAACTGCAATTGACACGTGTGAAGCATGTGTTTCCTTCATGGCATGGATAAATGATCAATTGGGAAAAGGTTTTGGGAAAGTGGCAACCTTGCTGCAAATGAGAGCGAAATTTCCTCCGAAAACACGAGTGCAACGTCGTAAGAATAATTCCTTTACAGATCCAATGTCGACAATATGACCACGAAGTTATTATCAATTCCCATCACATGAACACAGTATGAAATTTTGTGAGACCACGGTTGATAAACTGCATTGCACTGATTCATTATTGTGAGTACTTTTTCGGGTTTCATGTTTTGTCAAATTAGATATTTGAATATCCGAACTTTAACTGAAATGATCCTATTGTTTCAACTTGGGCTATATACACACGCCGCAATGAATGTTCATAATTTTTCAACTGATTCTACTTAACGTACTGTAATTATGTATAAATTAAATACTTTAACTTCGAAATCTGCTTTGGCTACGTGGTTGAAAGTATCTATATCATAAATACTATACGCACTATCACCCTTTAGAGCACATGATTTTTAATATAGGTTAGATAATTTGCAGGCAGATCCATCTATCTAAACTAACGCTTATCCATTAGAAAGGTACATAATCGGGGTTATTGAGTTTTTATTGCCTAGAAGCATCGCAGTTCATCAAGTTCTTTTATTGATTTAGGATTAATTGACAATTGGTTTATTAGAGACCTTTTCCGTGGCTTTCTTTTCCGCTTGAGAACACCGTAAAAGGATTTGAGAAAACATTATTCTTCAACTTTACCTGATTTAGTTTGACTTTTTTTAAATAGATCACTATCGTAATATATGACTTACTTAATAGATGTGAATGTGTTTGTGGAATTATTTGAAGCCGATTTAAACAGCAAATACCTCAGGTAAGTGGACCTTTTTCAAGTAATGACTCCATCGATATTTTATTTAAACAATATTAATTTTAGATGAACTGCACTTGTCAATATCATCAATAACAATTCCAGTTCTTACCTCGATAAATGTCAATAGCAGCGTTCGTGTTGGAAGGAATCTACGTTCATTGAACATAAATGTGTATATAACGTGTCTGGCTGAAATTTTGTAAAATGTATGTATACTTGTATGGATCAATAACACAAGTACTGCAAAACATGAACATGCATATTATGATAGAATAACTTAAATCGGTTTATAACAATAAAAGCCAATTTTATTCCTTACATGTATGTACCATAACACAAAACACCTATCTGATATCATATGAAGTATTTTATGATTGTTCATTAAGTAGTTCTTAAAATCAACTAAAATCTCTCAACCATAGACGTTCCACGGTTGAAAGAAGACCGAAGGTTATCGTCAACAGTGGCGTATGTTTGATTCAGTGTGTGTAACACTGTAAATATTATTTCTTAACAATAGTTAACATAGGATTACTTAGCAAATAACTTTTACCATTTTTTTTAATATAAATAGCTTTGTATTTTAGACATTTTGTTATTGCCACACAAACCGTTTTGGCGTTTCTCGTCTCACGGAAAAGAAAGAAACTGTGAAAACTTGCTTATATTATATTTTCATAGCGCGAAAGTTTGTTTCATACAGTAATGAACCACTCGTTGAATTTTTAATAAACATACAACGCTACGTAACAGCTTCAGTTAAGCTGATTATTTACATATCCGGATACGGCAAATGGCGATCATGATTTCCATTACAATGGAGATCATGTGTTAAAGCACAACTTTGCGTTTCGTGAATTAAAGCTCTGAATTCCAAATAAATTCCAGTCAATTTCTATTGATCGTCAAACTGAATATGCAATATTGAGGACAAGTATTCTAGCGATTTTGGAAGTTAATGACATTTTCAGAGTTCGGTTGTGCTTTTAGTCTTTTATAATTTTCTTCAGGACTTTACGTTAAGGATACGGAACAAATGCTATAAGGTAAAGGCTATTTTATATCTTAAACCTAAATGGAAGCTTGTACAATATACGTGCTCCTGGAAATAACTGTTGTGACTTTACCATGACAAATAGCCAGAGACATTATGGGAATAAGAAAAATCTTTAAAAAATAAGATTACTTCTAAATAATGGTTAAAATATTAACATGAAAATGGATGGACTAAAAATGCACTTTTACTTGGAACTTGCATTTTAGTTACAATTAACTATATTGTAATGATTTATAGCAAAGATAGATTTCAATTAAAGAAATATATGCTATTATTCAATAATAACCGAAAGGATAGACATGCATTAAGGAAGGCACTGTAGGGGAAAGTTTTGTAAAACAATAAACGTTTTCAAGAAGAATATTGTAACCTTCAACGCAAAAACATCAATCCATTTGAGAGTTCACAGGTAGAATTCTTCCGCATACTTACTTATGTCTATGGAAATATATGCAAATCAGACAATATTTTAGACACGCCACTTTTCATATACTTAATTTTAACCCCAGTTACTCATAATTGTTTTTATGATTGTTTTCATCTGAAATTGATAACATTGATTCAATGTAATGTAGAATACCATTTTTAACTATATTTTTGAAGCTGCTAATTTTAACTTAGCAATATTACCTACATGAATATCTAATAAGAGGACTATGACATCACAAATTCAACATGACCGTCTCCATGATCCGCGGAATTTTGGAATGTTCCGATCTCCAATATCTTGACATTTGATACTCCGATTTTAGAAATTATGTCAACTGTGTGTTCTTTTGAACAAGTTTTTTCGATTTAAATTCAAATTATTTTTTGACTTGACATCCCCTTCATTTTTTAAAGAGCGTATAGTAGTTACTGATTCTGATGACTTCTCATATCTTAAATCAGTTTACTTAAGTATCAACTTTTACCAATAATTATACAGTGCACGAGTCAGTGACGAAGCATTTCTCTCGCACTTCGTTAAAGCCTTATCATTTTGATAAGTAGAGCCTACTCTTTGCCTTCCGGTGAAATTCCAATCAGTAATTTACAATTTAACATAAACTGTTTTGATTCTGATTTCACCGAATGCTTATTTATGCACTTAAATTATAAATATCGGCATGTGTACAGACAAGATGATTTCGATAAATTAAATAGAATTTGACAATTATAATTTTTTTTAGAAAAGCTTCAGAAAGAAATGTTTAGAAGATTTTTTGTATGAAGTCGGGCACCACTTTAAGATTATATTTTATCTTCTTTGTGTACACAACAACCCATGTTTGTTTAAATAACGTAATGTGAAATTGATTTAGATTCTAATGCAAGTGCAGCCCCTCTGTAGCTTCTGTGTTTTAATGGAAACCTTTCATTATGCCTTTACTTCTTTCTAGTAACAATTCGTTGACGACTTATTTTATTACATTAAGCAGGAGGCTAACGTCCCGCAACTGCAATAGTGAACAATGCATCTGAATAAACACAACGTACGATATTATTCTTTTATAATATACACCCATGTAAACATCCATGTAAACATGTAGAAAACTGACATTTGCACGTGTGGCAATACATATCTTATTTCCGATATCATATACCATTCATATACTGTAATCACCTTGAACAAGTCTTTATTATTGCCATGATATCATAACAAACAAACTGGTTCACTATTTGTCAGTTTTCTGTAATTCTTTCCAAGCATAAATAGTTCTAGAACTGGCTGTAAAGGATAATTGCTTTCGTGTAGAACTTGTCTTGATTGGCTCTTCTTGTAGCGTACAATACACATTTTCCCTAATTTTAATAAAACAAATGCTTCCGCGCGTAAAATGAAATAATCAGAGAAATGGGAATGTGAAATAGGCTCTGACAAACGAACTATTATTCTGACATTAGTACTTTACCGTTAGATTTTTTGTTGATGGTCATTCTTTATGGACACTGCGGTGGCCATGCTAACGCAGATAATTGAAAGCATGAAAGAGAAATAAAGTACATGTACTTGAATTCAATTATGAAACATTTATTTTGCTTGCATGCATTTTCGCAATTTGAACTGACCTGATACATTTTCTGACGGAATTCAACAAATATCAACGACTTACTCATGGATATTTACATATATTTTGTATAACGTGTTGTATCCTTGGTGGGCTGATATAGCAGTTTACAGGCCGCTGTATATTGATACGAGTCATCTAAAGATTTTTTCCCGAAAACAAACTAGAAGTCAAGATTTATCTCAAACAAAAATGTCTTGCTCACTGCCAGTCTTAAATTACGTACATCAAATGTTAGCTTTTTTCGACGGATGAATGATTATCACATTTTACATAATGCTCTTTGATGGGCAAAGGATTTATAAGATGCTGTGCTGGAATATTGAGGAAGGATTTAAAGTTTAAAATAACGACTGTCCATTAACATAGCAGACAGTGCATTGCTAGTTTCTATGAGGTTGCTGAAAATTCGACATTTCTTGGAAACGTGGTTTTTAGGCTACACTGACAATAACGGTATTTTACAACGCCTGGAAACGGTATGATATGATGTAACTCAAAAACACGGAAAAAAATTTCCCCCGTTTTTATAAAAACTGAAAATAATCTGGAATGCGTAAACTGCTAATGTAATGCTATGTACATTTCTTGTGTTCCTGGTTTGAAAATTTTGATGCGGTACTTCAACGTTATAACCTGATGTCACAAACATCATTTTACAAAATATCACCGGCATTAAGTGTACAACAAGTTGTAAAGAATTTCCAAAAATAACATTGTCAGAATAACAGAAAATGCGCACTTTTATCAAATTTTACTACTTACTTATGTACTCAAATACTAAAGAGTTAGAGATAATAAAATAGATATCCACAGAATAGACCCATCCCCTTTCATAAGTATTCGCGTAGAATCTGTCATTAAGAGACGGCTAATTTCCTTTTAGTAGATGCGATAGGGCATACCTGTTATAGTTAACGTACGAAAGTTTGGTTTAAGCTATCAAGGATGTTGACAGTGACAGGCGGGTCAATATGCGGGAGATTTAGAAAATTTAGGTGAAACTGGGTATAGTTATGGTACTTTGTATGGTACAAAATGTATAATGAACATTACCAAAACATTTTCCAATAAAAGTCATCTCCAGGTAGATTCCTCGCGAATACATAAATAAAAAGAAAGTAGATAACCGAGTACAACACCAGGCCCCGTGCTTATAAATGTTTCTTGAGCACAATCTCATGCTCAGCACAAAATCATGCTCAATTATGATGAAATAAAGTTTGGTTAATATATTGTTTTACAAAGTCTGATTCCATAACACTAATCAGAAGGTCTCTTCTTGAGCTTATATGTCCCTATAGTAAACCCAACTGTGTACATAAATATAACTTGGATTGACTTCATATAACTTAAGCATGGTTTCGTGTTGAGCATGAGGTTGTACTCAAGAATCTTTTATAAGCACGGGGCCAGCACACGTCATTCAGAGTTCGTTGACGTTGACGTTTCCCGCCTTACTGTTACATGCCCGCTACTTTTGTGTGTATCTTGAATGTTTTTCGTACAATTTTAATGAAATGTCAAGGATGGTTTAATGGAGATTGAACATCAAATTGTGTTACTGCAACCTGTCCCAATCGAAACAGTCCGGATAATTAGGTACAAGAACGGCAATGCCGCCAAACCAGATTTTCAACGGCCTCATTCAGAGTTTAAAAACAGTTAATAAAAAAACAATTAAAAAAAAAGACATGAAATAATCCCCCCCCCCCCCCCCCATATCATATCTTTTTAAAAATTACCTCCAGAGAATGACCTTTGCCCGCCAAACTGTTATCATGTAAACGCAACGCTAATGTATGATGCCTTGCTTGTATCTTGAACAATGCGTTCTGCACGTCTCTTGATGTGGTAAACTTTTCGATTTCATAAAATTTTTTAAAGGGTTGAAATGTACAAGGATGGTTTTAATGAGAGATTGAACATCAAATTGTGTTACTGCAACGTCTATTGGTAAACATGCAAAAAAAAAAAACCCCCCCCCCCCCCCCCGCCCTCCGCCCGCCATAGTAATCGAAACAGTCCGGATAATTGAAAGGAAAAACTCTTTAAGTTTCTTCAGAGATGAGATTTCTGTCAAAATTATGTCTAAATTGAATAAGTACTGTACATAATGATTCTGTATACACAGTCACACTCACTTCATGCATTATGATATTCCGCATTCTACGTATTCCTAAATCTGCAGTTTAATACCATCTGCCATCACATTGCATTCTTGCACACAACTGTTTAACCTACAGTGATAATTGTTTGCAGTATGACAGCATCTCGTGCAACTTAACGTAAAGCAGATGGAGGCGCAAATGTTACTAATTTTGTTATTGTTGTTAACCAAACACTTTTGATTTATAACATCATTCATGTAGTGCTATGAAGACGCCAGTGCAAAATCATTGCCTGATATATATTAATTACTGAATTGAAATACGGCAATGTTTAACATTCAGCAGGTTTTTTACTGCATTAAAATAATACATAGTTTAAAAAGAACAGTATTTCTGATTTCTGTAATGTTGAAATAACGACGTCTATTCAAGTGTGAGGTAGCATTAATTCTTATCTCAGTTCAATGAACAATAGAGGCTGTTTGCATTTAATGCTACTAAATCCTAAGGAAAACAAGATACGTAGATAAGTTTAACACATTTCACATAGATTTTGACAATGGGATCTTTTGATTTCCAATTTAGCCAAATACATTTCTTTAAATATTTGTGTTTGCAGAGCTGTACACAATTTAAAGAGACATACCCTACATCTAGCAAATTATATTCTCGAAACATAGATTATGTGTTCAATGAACGTAAAATGATAGATATATACAATTTTAAAGAACAACATATGGCGAAAAATACCTCATTTTACCACAATTGATCAATATAGAGACCTTCTGTAATAAATCGCTATCAGCCCATTAATTGTACAACATCAACTGAATACTTAACGGTACTGCAACATATTTTAAAACGCTAATTTTATCGATAATGACTTGAATGCATAGCTTAAACTTTTAGGCTAAGTTATAATACTTTAGAATATTCTATTATTAATGTTTTTGAGATTACTTAGTTTGACATCAGTTATAGGGTATATCCCTTTAAATACTGATTTGTCGCCTACTTCTAAGAGTAGCTATTTGAAAACGTATATAATTAAAATGACACTAGGCACAAATGGGTTAATGTCTCCCATAAAGTAATTAGAATTTCAAAGGAAGTTTGTTCTTCGGTCAAAGTGATCTGTACTTTGTGGTGAGCATTATCAAGGCAATAATTAAACATTGAAAATATAAAATGCTTTCGTTATTGCGAATATTTACAAGGCATTTCTTAAAAACTTCTCATATGAGGGGTCCTGTGGAGAAATCAATAAACAACTAAAGTACTCACACATATTATTCTTGAAGTTTCGTTTTCGTTGTCAATTTTTTATGGCTGTAAAGAGATTTTCAAGTGCGACAAAATCGTATGCCAATAACTGTTATGCATAGTTTACCTGACTTTTACTCTCTTTTCGATGTTTTCGATACTTTCCTATACAGTTACGAATTTATTAGTCTAATGCATAAATTGTGCCCTCTGTAATGCACCCATCACAGATAAAGATGATGTGAAATGTTATGAATAATGTATTTTGTGAAAATCTAATAGAAATATAATATTGATATCTACAATTTACATCTACAGAATAAAAATACAATTTTAATATTCTTCTCATTAATTTGGTAATTACAGTAAACATCTTTTGTATAAGATAATGTCATATGATAATTTTTTTACTATTGAAAATTTCATTTACAACAACTTAAACTTTTAATACAGCGAATATAATAAAAGTGTAAACAACAAAAGGAAGAATCTTGATATGGAAACTAATTAATAGATAATTATATATCTTTGATATATGTATATAAAAAGTCAAACATACTTGTATAAATTGTAAGTAATTAGTTAAGATCTATTTGTTATTATGTTCTGCTATAAGCATATATGTGTGATGCTCTCCAGTTTGGATGAAATTAAAGAATTTGCGGGTAATAACTTTTTAAAGGACAACGCCTCGATTACTACTGTGGAAAAACAAATCAAGCTTCACATACATTTTGAAAAAATTGCGTTGTATGATGTGAAGTAATGGAACACTTAGTAAAGAAGAACCTGAGACTAAAAGATTACATTCTGATATTACAAGACAATCAGGTCTGATTAATTTAAAGAAAGTTACTACTTATTCCGAAATAAATAATTTGACACATTCCAACCAGAACAGAACGTAAGGGTATTTAAACATTTTCATATGCTTATCACAACGATCAAACGGTCTAGAAACAATATAATCCAACGAGGGTAGTTTTGTCTTTAATTACTACCTTTTTGAAAAAAAACTTTAGCAGAAAAGGGTGAATGCCAACCAGAGAGAATAAAAAACTTCACTTTGGATATTCAGTCACGCGAGAAACCGATACATCAATTTAGATGAAATACATTGAAAAATCTTGCTTTTTAACACGTGTCGCATGACAAAAGAGTTCTGTCCTGTTTAAACATCTTTGCAGTTTTATAGAGCAGAGAGAAGAACTGCCGTGAATATATCGATTTGTTCCACAGTGTAAATTACAAGAATTTAACACTATATCTTAAATCATTAATTTTGAACGAAGTCTAGAATTTAGAGAAAACAACTAACTACCATCCATAACTACAACTAACTACACCACCATACACAGTACAAATAATCAGACATACAGTACACTGTTACCATAATACAACGTTGTCATTCGTCCTAACAAACAAAAGTGACTTGTATTGATAAATTTTCTGTAACTTTTACAAAGGATACTAAAACTAGTTGTAACGTACAGAAGCTTTCGTGTAGAACTTCTTACAGCGTACAATACACATTTTCTCCTATTTTGGAAACAAATGTTTCTGTGCGTAAAAGAAAATAATCAGAGAAATGGGATTGCAAAATAGGCTCTGACAAATGAACTATTATTCAGACGTTAGAAAATTACCATCAGGTTTTTATTTTAATTTTCATTCTATATGGACACATCGTTTGCTATGCTAACGAAGATATGTAAAAGTATAACAGAACAATAATGTAATTGAAGTAAATTAATTCTTAATCGTGTTTTTCTCACTTTCAACGTTCGACATTTGAACTGATCTTATGCATTTTGACAGAATATAGCAATTACCTTGAAAAAGTATTTCTGGAATGGGAGTTGCACAAAAGTATTTACATTAAGTGTTGTTTCCATGATTGTCTGATTTAGAAGTTGACCGTGCCAAGATTATAGACTGTTGTTTACTGGTAACAGTCAGGTAACTACTTAAAGTAAATAATAATAATGTTTTATTAAAATGAAGAAAAACAAGAGTTTCTCGTGAAAGTATTTTTTCTGTCACAAAAATACCTTTGTCACTGGCAGCTTCAAATTACATTAATCAAATGTTAGTTTATTTCAAAGGACGAATGTTCATTGCTCTACGATGGGCTAAGATTTTATTTAAGACGCATGAAATTTAAGTTTAAAAGGAATGGATGTTTCTTTTCCACGGCAGGCAATGCGTTTCTAGTTTTACGAGATAGGGTACCCTTTATATGCATTTTCTTTGTAAACAGATCGGTTCGTCTCTCCGGAAAACTGTGTTGACAGAAATTCGTTAGAAGTGCAATTCTGCAAAGTTAGTTTCCCCCGGAGATGGAGAATTCTATCAGAATTTCGTCCATTTAGGAAAGATATTAATTTTCTGTACAGAATGATGTGCACAGACACAATCAGTTCATGCATAATGATATTCCCAAGGACAGGGCCCCGAAGCACCTAATACTGCATTTTGTACCTTCTCCCGTCACTTTGCATTTTTCACACATTCTAATAATCTACGGGGACCAATAAATTGGAAACAGCGGAAAATTCAATTTTCAACTGATTTAGTTCAATTTTGTAATTAAATATTTTTTTTATTATAACGTCAGCTAAATAATGTTTCTTTGGTACGCCAGTACGACGTCATTTCCTATTTTGTATTTGATCACAGCATTAAAATACTGAAACAGTTGAACAATTCAGTTTGGGAAACTGCTTTGAAATTCTGCAATGTATATACAATCAGCAATTTCGATTAATGCATTGAACTACTGCAACGTTTAAGCAATAGTGCACTGAATTACAGAAATGTTTACAAAAAGTCAGCAGTTTTATTACTGCAACAGAATACTGCAATGTTTAAACCACCTGTCGTGCTACATACATCTATTTTTCAGTAAGAGGCACTGGTCGCGCAACGATTTAACAATTTATCATATGTTTAAGGCGTATTAAAGTTAAGAAACGTCCTTTTATAGCACTCGTGAGTTGTATCCAAAGCTACAGAAACTTTACAGCATCAACGTACTGTAGTCCGAATTCATTGACCTTTTAAATGACACTATTAAGTAATTAGAATTTCAAAGACAGCTTGTACTCCGGGCAAAGTGCTCTGTACTTTGTGGTGAACATTACCATGGCAACATATTTTATCTAAGTTACAACCTAGTTAAAGAAGCCATTTCTTTAATACTCCACATGTGATAAATCTTTAGGAGTACAATCGTACATGTACTAAATGCTTAGGATTATCTGTTGATGTCTTCTATATTTATCATAAATTTCAGCTTATATGCCACTTTCTCTCAGTAGTATTTGCGAAAATGATGTAAATTTCTTTTTCTGGTTTTATCATAAAATGCAAAATTGACGAAGAAATTATCAAATAGTCTTAAGAATTTCAAACGATTAAATTGGTTTGAGAGTTTGCAAGCAAATGTGTACTCTTACAGATTTATCATATATAATTGAAGTAATAGTTGAGCTGATGTCTATAAAACCAAAAACTAGCATTATCACCAACTGACAGACTTCTCTATGGGAATACACTCAACCGGTTTAGAAACGCAAAAGTGGCAAAATATTTATTTTAACAGTGTTATCGTGTTTCAAATTTATTCAAAATTCATACAAAGCAAAAACAATATAAAATGGAATTCTTGTAAAAGTTAATTCATCGCAAAAATGACTTAAATAGAAATAAAATAAATAGCGTCATTCAAATAAAAATGTTAAAAAGGGGAATTTTTTGCGTTTCTAAATCGGTTAAGTGTATGCATCGCACTTACATCTTTGAGAAGGTATTTTTGCATTGCTTTTCATCAGAATGGGAAATTATTTAACAGGATGGACAAATTCAAGTTCAGCTATCATCAGGAAATTGTTTATAATAATTTGTTAAAGCTCGTTGGGAAACAAAATCTGGAAACTTATGAATCGTTCTCGACACACCACATTGAGGTCAAAAGTCTCTTACCGGAAAAATATATGAATATTTATTACATGTACTAATTTACAGCTGGGTGGGCTGCGGCACATGTAGCATCAAGTGTCTCTTCAGGTTACCTTACCTGGGATCGAACCTTTGTCCTCTGAGTTACGACTATATTACACCGCTGAATCCCATAACTAGAATATCATGGCTTATCACAGAAATGATATCATTTGTTTCCGTTAACCCACCATCGGCTTCAAATGTGCGGACTGAGTTATCCTTATGTATAGGTTATCGCTCATTCTGATGTATTTACGAAAATAAATTGGTCGGTGTATGGCGCTAACCTACTTCGTGTTTGAAATTATTTTTGTGAATCAGCAGTATTTCCCCATTTACTGATTCAGTATAAAAATATTGATTTACCCAAGTTTTAGTACAGCGAATACAGAGCTGCGATTGGACAAAAACAATTTCAAACACTTATTCATGTAAGAAGACATGTAAGCCAAGTTTAAGATACCTTTTAACGTCTTGTGACTGGTAATGAAACGCCAGCTTATATCTTGACGAAATTGCTTTAAAAGAGACAAAGCATTCGAGAATAAAATAAAGGTTATTGTTATTGTTCTCTATCTATAGAAAACTTTTATTCAGAATACAAGTTTGGTAATATTCCTTTTGCTACTGTAAGCGCATGAATCAGTGGTAAATGTCTTTTTTAAGATATCGGTGGTCACTTTGAAAGTTAATATCATTAACTTATTTCTTACATGTTTTCTAGAATTCCTTGTTTTAGGCGTGTTTCTTGGCAAAGTTGAAATAGAGACACTTTGGACAGTAGTATAAGTTTGAGATGTCTGCGGGGTTTATGATCCGTTAAACTGACAGAGACAAAGCTGATCCACTCAACCTGGTATATGTGATAGCTTTCTATCACGATTTGGACTTAGGGTATTATGTATTATAAGAAGGGACAGTGTCCTGGCTCATTATAAGAAGGGACAAGTGTCCTGGCTCATTATAAGAAGGGACACGTGTCCCGTAAAATCAAAATTAGGGCTAAGTATTATATGAAATTCCAGTACGCGAAAATGTCACGGTCACCGGTGATAAAGAACGCTATTTAAATATGTTAAGTTCCTGTTGAGAGCGAGTCATGATTAATTGGTAAATGTACAGCTATTCGCAAATTACCGACATGATTTAAGAAATAATCTATGGCTTGGAGTGCTTTATCGAAATTGAAGCATTCCCGGAGGTGATGTGCCTGGCGGAATAATTCACGAGGGCGAAGCCCGAGTGAATTATTACGCAGGCACCATACCGACGGGAAATGCTTCAATTTCGATAAAGCACTCCAAGACATAGATTATTTCGATTCTTAAAGCCGATTTTTTGAAAACTATCGTAACTACTACGGACCTTTTTTCAGTTCGGCGGTAATTGTAAAACAGCATAAATAGTAGCTGTTGGAATTCACCCCGTATTCCGGCAACCATTCAAGATATCAAACATAACTATATTATACAAACTTATTTTAGTTTAATCATCTAATACATAAAATATAAAAAGAAATACCTAACTGACATTATGCAGAAGACGTCAGATTAGAACCTAACAAAGCAGCCAATCGATTTAATGCGTACCGTTAATTTGAACTGTACAACGTTTTAACGTGGAGTAATGACGTCAGTGTGATGACGTAAACGTTTTCATTCATAGTTTTGTCTCCCGGAATCAAAACATTGTATGACTGTTAATCCTGAATGTCTTGGCCTTTTTTAAGGAAAATAATGTGAGGGTATTCTAAGGCTTACTTGACGCAATCAAAAAATAACATTAAGGTTCTTAAACAAATCTATTTCATGCGACTGATGTATTTATACTGATATTATTTCCATTTCTATGTTTTATTTTTGCGCGGGAGTAAATTAGAAAAGTCGGAAGGAGCTACTTCCATGTCCAAAACTCCGCCTACTTTTCCGAGTGCTTTAATCATATTAATGCACTCGAATTGACTATAGAAATATACCGTAGGCATATTAGAATATTTGGTAAATGTACAGCTATTCGCAAATAACCGACATGATTAATTGGTAAATGTACAGCTTTTCGCAAATTACCGACATAACTTTCGTAACAAAGTGGACAATTCAAATCATTCACCCATTTTTTAATGAATATCCCTGTACTCAATTCAAATGACTAACGTTGTAAGTTGTGGTTTTTGAATATTTTTATATATATTTTCCCATGCGGTTATTCATATGATTTGTGTTTTATATGCAATGTTGTTGTAAAACGAGATAGAATGTATAATTCATGAAATGAATATATCAAATCAATCTGTTTTATTTATAACATAATAATGGAAAACGTCTCTATTATACATGTCTTAATGAGTGTAGAACTCTATGTATTAAACATTTAAATAAATAGAAGCAAACTTATGATCTATGTATAGTTTCATTTTAACAGCGTATATGAGGCCATATTCACAAATGTATTTTGTATACATTAACGACTAAATTTGAAAAATAGATATTTTGTGTCAATCAAGTAAAAGAAACATGTAGCAATTACAATAACTGTCGAATGTTCTTTTAAAGTTCTTAAAAGTACTGATGGAAGGTGTATCTTGAAAGATGTTAACAACCCTGCACGGATCATCAATGTCTACACCATTTTTCATGATAATTGAGACCTGTATTGTAGATATAGATTATGAAACTCATAACATTTTGCCTTATTCACTGCTATCAAGTTTGCTATCAAAACTTGTGTAAATCAGTTGGTTGGTCATAGATTTAGCCTCAGGTTATCGCCGATTTTCTATGCAAACTAATATAAATGTACGCGGAACGGTGAATAATTTGAAGAAAGTTGTAACAATCAATATGAGCTTGATGTCAACACATTCTTCAGTCAAATTGGCTTGTAAGTTCAGCGGATGTATCTCACTCGAAGTTTTTTGGGTTTTTTTGTTGTTTTTTTTAAAAACTCGTAGAAATACAAGTTCTGCCGTACCCAAAACATCCCTTACTTTAATGCATTAGAGAAATTGCGTTAACGCAAAATCACACCTTTTCACACCCTTAAACTTTGTGTATTTCGAATATTCTTTCAGAGCTGGACTAAATGCAGTTTTTCTTATTTTTACGAAACATCTTTTCGACAAAAACGTGAATATTGCATTACATCGAACAAAAAATCTGTTCAGTCTCGAGTTTTGTAAGAGAATGTTACATGCGTAATAGCCGTTGTCATATTGGAATCTGCACTGCAAAACCGGGAAAATGACGAGCGAATGCTTGCGCTCTGCGAAACATTTTTTATTGTAATTGAATTATATAAAATGTCATCTATAAAAGAAGTTTTAGATGACTATATGCTTGAATGAAACTGAGCGTTCATGTTAATTCCTTAACTACTAACTTGAATGCTAACGAAATATATTGAATCACGGATGTGTGATTTGGTAAGGTGAAATTTGATGTATTTATGTTCTTTCACAGAAAGCATAGTCATATGCAGAATGTGTTAACCTTAATAAATAAATAAATTTAGAGCTGACTAATACATTTAACACATTTTCTTCCACATCTATGATATTTTTTAATTGTCTACCGTTGCATCTCAAATGATTTCTTAGATATTTTAAGTTAAGCCCCATACGTGTTATAACTAGTAGTTATATTTCTCTCAAAGGTCAAAGACTGTGTATAATTAAATCGCCATTATTAACTTTAACTGTGTCCTTTGAAGATGTAATAAATTTCAGACGTGCTGCAGGACACAATGTCCATCTTTTAATTATCTTCTTAACGAAACTGTTCATTTAAAGGTAAATATTGATACATGTCTTAAGGTGAAACTGGGATATCGCCTTGATGTACAATTGTAAGTTTTCTTTCCCTTTGCTAATTGGTAGGGAATATTTTAAAGAGATAGATGAATATCATTTGTTATCTTCGTTCGCAGTGCAAGGCGTGCAAAAAACGTAGATGTCATTTACAACACATGAAGGTGATATGATTTTAACCACCAATAATAGCATTGTACAGTTCGTTATTGTTGAACCAAAAAGGAAATTTAGGTATTATTAAGAAAATAATTCTGAATAAAATATGCTATTTGAAAATAATGCATGGGAACTTACAGGATCGGCGAAACAATCGTCTAAAATTGTATCTTTATCCTCTATAAAACCAAAGGCAGATACCAAAGTTGACATGTGCTTCTGTCTTTCTTATTTATTGTAAATCTTCTTTAATACTCGAGACAAAATAAGCAGACGTCAATTCATGTTTTTCAAATTCAGTAAAGAATACTATCATTAATCATGTTCACTGAAAATATTGAATTAACGTAAGTACAGACGTCATTTTAAATCAAATATAGGAAACAAGTGTTGTCATTTGTTATTGATTATATAGAAATACGTGGTTAATACGTTTTTTTGTAGACACTTGTTACAATACATGGGAAACAACCATTAAGCTATTGCAAGAATAACCCATCTATTAAAATGTACGACTCAGAAGAAAGGATATTGCCGGTGAAGCAATTGCAATTTTTCGACATTTTTAAACTCAGATCACGGCCTCACGTAAATAGGAAATGAACAATACTTTATTTAATTAATGCTTATAATGCTAAAGATAAGGAAAACACCCGATTAAAACAAACAAATTGAAGAAAGTGATTCTAAATTGTTTGCTTGTTCAGTAAATTACAAGAACACAGCTACTGCCTTTGTACATTCGTTACTTCAAACAAATCGATTTCTTTGAGGTTCAGTTCTTGATATATCAGCACTGTCACCCTATGTAATATATATAGCTGAGAAGCTTGGGGCTATGTGTCATATTATATGTGATTTCTAAACCTGTTTAATCGCGTTCCCCTCACAGGAATTACATATTCTAATTCATAAACAGAAACCAAGTCGCGTGTTTCGTGTTGATGTTCTATATAGATAACTTCGATTTTTTTCTCATTATCAATCGATCAGACGTCATAGTATTACGTGAAATCCATGTTAAGAACACAAAGAAATGGAACACAAAATATGTTTGTGCCTCAAGGTTTCAAAATGTAACCTAAGCATTAGATGAAGGAACGACTACTCATTGCAAATCTTAAAGGAGCCATCTTTAACTTATAAAACGGTCTCTGAAATTATTCCTTAGTTGAAATTTATCTCAGTCCTTTATCTGTCTAAAAGACATGCGGAATAGATGCAATGTTTGAATAGTAGGTAGAGTATAATAATGTAACAGAATATGAGAACATTATGTCCACACGAGCACTGAGAAAATATCAAAAAGGCAAATACAGAAACATTTGAATTCAAAAGTCCAATATTACTACTAGGGCGTTTGAGCTAGGTATCTACATTAACAAAGGACTAAAAGTAAAAGTTTATTCCAAAAATATGTTCTGAAACTCTAAACATTCTTCACTCATTATGTAAAGAAAAACTTGGTTTTAATCACTTTCAAAATGATACAACATTTACATCAACATAAACGTATACCACACTGGTTTCGTCAATTTAAGTTATTTATGTTACCGTCTTTTGCACCAACGTGTTTTTGTGGTGGGGATGGGGTCGTGTGTTGTTACACGCTCAATGATAGAAAGATCCATACAAAAAAACGAAATTCGCTTTCTCAGAAACTGTGTGATTTAACTATTGTATCTTAAGGTACACAAGTAAGTTACTTTGTGTAAAAGGTTTATTTGACTACTAATTTTAAGCTTCGAATATGTACATACATTTAAATCATCTTTTGTAACAACATGTGTGTCCTTAAGCCACTAAATGCATTAAATATACATTGAACTGAGGGTTTGAGTAATACGCAATAATTAATGAAAAATGTGTGATATTTTAGAATTTCATTTTCATTGTGAATATGTAGGAAAAATTGCCTACCATTTAACCAGTATATGAATCATATTTCTACATGATAGATCAGTTATATCATTCCTCTGGAACAGCACAGTTGGTTACCAAGTCTTCTTGTGCTTCTAACACACAGGAAATCCCTATCCCGCCTCGAGAGAGATGATACAGAAGACAGTTACTTTTTATCTCTCAGGGCGTACAAACAGTTATAATCTGCAAATCGAGAAATAAATATATAACAAATACAATAGGGAACAAATTGAAACGTGTTGAAATAACATATTAACAAATATTTGAGGTGCAAATATTCTATAAATAAAAAAACAAATTAAGAAGTGTGAGACGGTTTAATTGGTGAAAAATGTACGACTTGTCAATAATAGTAAAACATTTTTACGCAAAGATTTGAAACCTTTCAGCAATATATGATTAACAACTCGGTAAGGACTTTTAAAACTCGTTCTACGGTCAGTGAAGTATTCTAAAACTTGCAACATTTTACAGTCAAACCCCAAACAGAGACCCACAATGTGATTTTAAACTTTGAGAAATGCTAAATGCCAATGATCTTCGTCATTTAAAAACAAATCAGAAGTAAGAAACACTTATTGAAAGGCTTTAAAAATTTATATATGTAAAAGTAACTGTACATATCTTTTCTTGTCCACAAACAGATTGGGGAGCACAATCTTATTCAAGTTCAAACATTATTGCTTTTTAAACTAAATTGTCGATGATTAAGGTGATATTGGCCATTAGTGTAGAAACATTTCAAATGCAAATCGATTTTTTGATCAAAGTCCCCTATGTTTTATATAATCTAAAAATAGTTGTGAGTTCCATTTTCACCAAATACCTGTTTTTTATGTTTGAATGTTAGAAATTAGCTACCTGCTGTTGAGATAGCCCTTATATTGCTGAGAAAAGCCACACACATAATTGTAAACAAACATACACTGCAAAAATAATCAACTGTTTTGAAGGAGATTACATAAGTGATTACAACGTCTTTGAATAATACAGCAAACTGTTTAATTATTCAGTGATTTGCAATACCAGAAGAACAGAGGGTGTTTTACTGGATAAAAAAGGTGTTTTACTGAACATGCTTTACTTCAAACAAATCGATACCCTTGACATCTCATCGTCGGCAATTTATGCTTCATATACATCTAAAAGGCTATATTTCATTTTGTATACGATTTCTAGAATCCTTTAAATATTTCATGGTGAGATGCTCAAAGAAATAACATTTTAATTATTAAACTAAATAAGAGGTCATATTTTCTACCTTATGTTGCAACTGATGAGTTTTCTCCGCATCAGCCGTTCATATGTGTGAAGTCTAACCAGGTGCAGCAATCTAACGAACTTAACAAAGATGTTCATTTTAAGAAAGTGGATAAAACAAAAGCTCACTTTACAGGATGATAGAGATTGCTTGATGAAGTCCCGGCTACCTGTTATACAAGCTCAGTTGCATACCATTCAATGATAACTAGGACTGAAAGAAGTTTCACGGCAAAAAAACAGACATGCCTTTGACCATGTCAACCTACTTTGATATTACTCTAGGCATTTTTTCTCATTCCAAACTGCATATATATATAAGTAAAAATGACTTGATATGGCTTCCGCAGCTGAAGTAGATGGAGATCCTTCGTTACTGCTACAGTCTCCCTTTTTCCTCTTTGATGCCATATCTTGTCCCTTTGTCCGGGAAAATATATAGTCCTAAGGTTAAAAACCCTTTAAATGCCGGAAATATATATGTCATGACCTTGTGTGCTCACCTCTGACTTCTATATTACCCCGTTCACTTTGCCTCCGAGAGTTCGTTCAGTATTTTACATTACTTCAAGTGGTTCGAATTCTTTAAAGCACTCACTAACGACCTTACATACGAACATTATTGGAACGTTTATCAACGGAGTATTGAGTGTGAAATGGAATGATGTTTGCTATGGGGTCATTAGGAAGAGACAACATTTTAGGAATAATCTGATGATGAAAGATGATTTAGTACAAACTTGCATTCACAGGAAAGGTTTTGCGTTTTTCGAAGCAAAATGGCGGACAGCAACTGAATTTTCTTCTCATAGAAATGACGTCACAGTTTCAATTAATAAATGACGTCACCATGTGAACATTAAACAAATAAATGATCAATTTTAAAATACGCGATAAAAAATAAACGAGCTTGAATAGTTCAAAAGGTATTTGACAAATATCGTCATCTATTTATTGTTGTATGGAACCAGAATGTCATTTTACTGATACTCATTGCAAAAGTATATATATTTAAAAAAAGGTTATTGAACTTGTAGGGCGAAATATTACTTGGAATTCGTTGATTTTGCTGGAACAAATCGCAAGCTCGTTGTTCCCACCAAATAAACTCGTTCCGTGTTATATTTCGCCATACAAGTTCAATGACCTACAATGTACTTCTTAAAGATATTGATTAAGATACATTGTAGTGGCTTCTTCGCATATCGCTGTACCTAAAATATATTGCTTTATAATGGCATTTTACAAATTCAGACTATCAAAGGCCGCCGTTTGCTGTTACTCAAATTTCACAACAGGTATACTGCAAATTTGCTGCGAGTTTCATATTGCTCATTCAGAGCTCTATTAAAATTGCAAATGAAGTGCTTCTCTTACATTTCTACAATCGGTTATTACGGTAATGTAGTGTACTCAATAAAGAGTGCTGCAACATTTTACACCACAAGCTTAAATTAATAAACTGGAATAAAATCGGTATTCCACAAAGGTTTGAGCAAGCATTTTCTTTTAAATATCCTTGAATCATGTCGTTAGTTTGTAAAATGAATGTCAAGCCTTTGATGCGTATGTACTTTTCAAACAATGTAAACATAATAACAATACAGGTCTAAACGGCAATATGTAAGACATAGGTAATTGTAAAATTTGTGCAGACAGAAGACAGAAAAAAAGTTCGAAACCACGTTTAATTAAGAGATTTCGAAGAATACATTGGGCGTTTTTTTTTTTTTTTTTTTTTTCTATGATTACTTGAGCAAAGCTACAAAAAACTTGATATTCATACAGCTTTAAAGCATTTTCAGGAGGTTGTTATAAGATATATAATATAGTTGTGAAGGCTGAATCAAAATATAATATTAAATTCATTATTATAATCCTATAATAACAATCGACGTACTTTTATTTTTACCACTAATTAGCATATATGGGCTAAGTTAATTATGTCAATAGATTTTTAAAGTGCTTCAATGTATTGACGTAAATACAACCTTTTTATTGATATCGATTAAAAGGTGTCTTTATTCAATAGGAAATGCAATGTAATTAAGACATTATCTATGGCAAGGAGCGCTTTATTTAAAATTCAAGCATTCCCATGATGTTAGGTGCTCAGTAGAATAATTAATGAGAGTAACATTTACATCCAGTCCAGCGACGTAGTTTGTCTTTTTCTTTTCTTTTTGTGCAATGAGTAAATTGTGTTCAAGCCTGAAATCGTAAAAACGTTACACTTTGCCTACTTGCCAAACCGAAACTCTAGTAATTTTCCCCAGTACTTTATTTATATTCTCATACTGGCTTTGTCATATTAGAATTTCGTTTGTAATTTATAAGTCATTGCCATATCATTAGTTTATTACTAAATTTATTCTGCCTTAGGATATTATGCGTATTTACATATTGTAGAATGATCGGATATATCAAGACAAACTCGGCACTCAATGTCCTTGTTAAAATTTAACTAATATTGACTCAGTAACCCCTGGCATATACATGTAGTTTCATCTGCATTTGTGTTTCATCAATTCATCTTACACATTTACACAGAGGAGATAAATAGGAAATGTTTCATTAATTTATTTTGATTGAGTTGTACATACTAGATTTTACCTGAATGAATACATATTTATTAATTTATTTATTTACATATGTTTAGATAAAGAAGAAGTCATGTGTACAGGGTAATCTGACGCCACTAAGTATATTAAGCAAGTCCGAAGCTTCATTTGGGTGACTATTCGGCTGTCCGTTTATCTAACAATTATATTATATCAGTTAGTAATGAACTTAAATTTGTCAGTATTCTAAAGACGCGAGATATTAGCATGTATACTGTCAAAGTCAGTTACTAATTTAATTTAACAGTTGTCTGCAGAAAGTCACCCATATGATACAGCCACTTTTATTCATATCGTAAAAATGTAAAGATATTTTGGTGTTTTATGCTAATACATGTATCTGGGCGTTTCTTTTCATATCATTTTTCTAGATCGTTTTTTCTATTTCATTTTGACAATACATAAATTACTATCGTTTGAAGCAGAAGTTTGTTTCGACATTGGTTCTCACTATTATTGTTAATAATAATCACATAAATCACAAGTTAAAAGTCTTTTAAGATTGTATTTACATAACTTAGAAAGAAACGAAAGCTATTCAACTTTGCAAAATATACTAAATATGCTTTTGAGCCGAGTGGGAATACCCTTATAATTGTATGTGAAACATAATGCCGTTCACATGTAACTGTAAACTTTATTGTTTGGTGATGATATATTTGTATTTTGTCTTTGCCTTAACTACCTGGTTAAATATATATATAGAAAGAGGCACATTGTATGCATATAGCCAATAAACTTGATAAGATGAAACTGAATGCAATAACATATCACAATCTTTATTAGCTCACCTGGCTACGCCAGAGTGAGCTTTTCTGATCGATGATTGTCCGTCGTCCGTCGGCCGTCGTCCGTCAACATTTTGATTCAAATGACATCTCCTCTGAAACCTCTAGGCCAATGTTGATAAAACTATGCAGGAATGTTCCTTGCACGAAGCTCTACCAAATTGTTCAAAGAATTCCATTCCACGCAGAACTCTGGTTGCTATGGCAACAATAGGAAAATCTTTTAAAATTTTCTCCTCTGAAACCACAAGGCCTAGAGCTTAGATATTTGGCATGTAGCTTGTCTAGTGGATCTCTACCAAGATTGTTCAAATTATGACCCCGGGTTAAAATTGACCCCGTGCGGGTGGGCCCTTAGTTTTGCATAGGCATATATAGGAAAAACTTTTAAAATCTTCTTCTCTGAAACCACAAGGCCTAGAGCTAAGATATTTGGCATGTACCATTGTCTAGTGGACCTCTACCAAGATTGTTCAAATTATGACCCCAGGTCAAAATTGACCCACCCCAGGGGTGGTCCTTATTTTGCTAGGCTTATATAGGAAAAACTTTTAAAAATCTTCTTCTCTGAAACCACAAGGCCTGGAGCTTAGATATTTAGCATGTAGCTTGGCTAGTGGACCTCTACCAAGATTGTTCAAAATATGACCCCGGATCAAAATTGACCCCGCACGGGTGGTCACTTAGTTTTGCATAGGCTATTTAGGAAAAACTTTATAAATCTTCTTCTCTGAAACCACAAGGCCTAGAGCTTAGATATTTGGCTGTAGCATTGGCTAGTAGACCTCTACCAAGATTGTTCAAATTATGACCCCGGATCAAAATTGACCCCGCACGGGGGTCACTTAGTTTAACATAGGTTTATATAGGAAAAAGTTTAAAATCTTTTTCTCTGAAACCACAAGGCCTAGAGCTTAGATATTTGGCATGTGCTTGCCTAGTAGATCTCTTTCAAAGTTTGTTCAAATTATGCCCCTGGGGTCAAATTGACCTTGCCCGTGGGGGTCACTTGTTTTACAAAGGCGTTTATAGGAAAACCTATTTGGTATATAACATTATCTAGTGATCTTCCACTAGGCAAGTGGACTTGTACCAAGGTGAGCGATATAGGGCCATCTTGGCCCTCTTGTTTTAATTAAACCTTCAACATTGTTTCAAATAAGATAAAACTGTATAACTTTAGATCTCATTTCTTATTCATAAGACTTTACCAAACCTAGCTCAGTTGATATCTGCTTTTACTTCTTGCTGATATCAGATACAGCGTCAATATCTGTCATGTTGAACAAGAAAATTGTTTTAGATGGCGCCTATGTGACATTACAGTTTTCAATAGAAATGAACTTCGCTCTTAGAATAGAAAAATGTCTTAACTAAATGCTTAATAGTGTTTTCTTCCTGCAGGGGATTTGTTGATCTTACGTACGTCGTCGTTTCATTTAAGTGGTATTAAACTTTATGACTTCATCTTTTATTTTACGTTTTCAAGTTAAATATTTCTTCCTGACATTCGGTTTTCTCATTACTTTGGTATCAGTTCAGAGACCGTTTGGTACTTAGTTTACATTAAATTCCCACACATAATAATAAAACAAAGTCCCCCTTGCCACAATACCATTTATTTGGACTGATTGAGATGGTTTGATTTGTTTGTCAGTCTATATATAAACGCTTTTTATTATAGTTGTATTTGTTTAAGGAAACAATGCTGTAAACTTGGTTAGATGACCATTTTGACTTAGATACAATTTTTTAATGTTTACACTTTGAAAGCAGAGGAAAGCCTACAGCAGACCCGTTTATACATTTCGCCGATATCTATATAATAAGGCCTAAATTATATCAAATGAGATACGTCGAGATGCAGCTAAGGTTCCGGTATAATATTTATCACATTTATAAATCAACTTAATTTTGTTTTTATCTATTAACCCGAGACCAAAACTTGAAAAAAGGAAGCCGTTTTTTCAGATTTATAGGAAACAAGTTCTCGACGTTATATCATTTTCTGGAAGGTATGTATAAACGCATTTTGAAAAAGATATTATTAGATACTGCAGACGTGTCAAAATAATCAGCTAATGTGACGTCATTTATACCTAATGTAATACTCGATGGCTTCCTCTCAAAAGTCTGAATTAGACGTTTGAATTACATGTATATGTAATAACTGGTTACACGTTGTTATTGTATTCGAAATCGAGAATGAAACAAAATGAATAAAAATCTCAGCAAAATAGAATGCGTCTTATTTCCTGTAAATATTTAAAGGACAATAGGAAATTCCGGTAAAGTAGAGTTATATTTTTTAAAGAACTCTTGAAAAGATGTTTGTTATTATAAAGCTTTTTTAATACTACTGACATAAGTTTCGAATCTAAAAATGAAAATGGGAATTTTTCATTCATTTTGAGTGAATACATTTCTAACATAATTTTTGTGTTGAAACGACAAGAATATTGAAGAAAGGCACACGTCAACATTATTTAAGACAGAACATACTTGGATTATTAGTTTATCAGTAAAATTCATTATTTTGTCCAAAGAAATTAAAATAAATGATCGGGTTTTAAAACTCTTGAAAGACTCCAAGCAAAGCTCGTTATTGCATCTTATACGCGTTTATTTCGGATGAAGGAAAATACAGTGAGTGCATTCTGTGTGGGCTAAAGACGAATTTTGAGGAATCGATATCTTTTCGGAAGGCGAAGATTTATCTTAAAGTGTCGTGCGAAAATACAAAAGACTTACAATAGTTTTCAATATTGTTAGACACTTGATCAATATGATGTGCAATCACTTTTCTTGTGATTGAATTATTGACTTAAATTATGTTTGCGTAGATGGTTAACTTCCCATTTTCACATGTTACATAATATTATTTTACTAAGTCTTACAGTTACGTTGCTACTGACATCTTGTTATCAATTAAATGTAAAGGTGGTCAATCACATTTAAGCAACATTTGATGACAGTTCTTACTTTTTGTATACTCTGTTAGAGATTTATTTAAGGAACAAAAAGACTCATTACATAGAGTTAGATCCCTATTAGAAATTTAAGGTAACATGTTTTTTCCTCTTCAGTAATTCACCAGCAGAAGCTTTATTATATTGAGATATCTAGATATGATTTTAATAACACTTTTAACAATACCATTGTAACAACTGAATATAGAAGATTCGAACCTTCAAGAACATTTGAGACAATAGGAAATAATGACCCAGTAAAAACTGCCCAATGTATATGGAACCTCGAAAAAGATTGATAAAATGTCAAAAACTTAATTTGTAGTTAATGTCACTCGATGATTTATGACGATGGTGTGAATGTCAATAAAACTGTATTACATCTTTGAGACAATAAACATGGTTTTGGTTATTAATTGTATTAACGCATTGTGAACATGCGTGTTAAAATATCTATTATATATTTACAGAAATGACATGAAGCAATGAAATGAAACATTAAGCTTTTTATTGACGCTCATTTCAAACTGGAATTTTGCATGACCGGATGGCCAAGAAATTGAGACAGGCCGTTGCAGATATTACAATGCATATTATGTTATCTAAGGTGTGCAATAAGAATGAAACGGAAGATGAATACTCCGAGAAGTTTTCCGAGGGAAGATGAATATCGCGTTACTGTAGTGTTTATAAAAATATGGTTCATTGAGATTGTACGTATACCAAAATGATCATATGCAAATTTCAAAATAATCAAGTATTCAAATTAAAGTAATAGCATCGTTCAAACTTACGATTATAATTTTAAATAAGACATTTATCATTGATTTATTCTTCTTATGTAATGAACATTTCCAAAGTTATAACCAAAATATATGGATATGTATAACATATCTGCACCTATTGAATAAAGAAAAATATTGTAAAAATCGTTTTCTAATATCCTAGTCAAAAATTAGAAATACGTCTTTTATGGTATGTGCATTTATATTTGTCAAAGGGAGAACTTACTCGGCATAACCCACTTATTGCACATTTTCCACATCTACTGTGTTTTAACCTTCATTATTTTACAAGGCCATTTTGAAGGATAACATAATTTTAACAAGCATAGGTCGTCGTTGTCAGTAGCAGCATATCTTAAAATGTTTTCGATAGAAACATCATTTAGATTTACAGACGATGATCTGATACGTTGTTTCAGAATTTCAGATATCTATTGACTGTGTATCTGCAACTAATTTCACTAATTTAGGTAATTCCAGGCGTCTGTGCGGCTAACTTCACGGTCTGCGGGATGGGTTATATTAACAGTTTTTGAATGGTTAACAGGGCTGCGGGAACAACTTCACGCGCTACGTTTCGAACTTGGGCTGCGGGGCCAACTTCCTTACGTATTATTATTATTACTTCGCATAATGTTTGTTTATGAAATAACAAACGTTTTAGCGGTATTCATCGTTTAATAAACAATGATTTGGAGTACTGATACGCAATAAATAGCAACGAAGGCCGGAGGTCTGAGTGGTTAATAACTGCGCATCAGTACGACAAATTATTGTTTATTAAACGATAACAACGCTGAAAAGGATGTTATTTCGATTCTAACATGACCATATATTACAAAAGGTGAATTAATGCAAAGCGTTATTTTCTACGCGAACGCTCATTTGACGTTATGTTTACAGCATATCGGTTCCCGTGTTGTTTATGGTTTAATATGACATAATTTTTCTACTCTTTGTATATAGAGACAAAATCGAGAATCGTGTGAGAATAATAGTTTCTGCCATGATCACGCGGTTCAGATTGAAATATCCGTCACCGAGGCTAACTGTTTTGGCGGGAACGAGTCTCTGCCGAGTACCTGCAAAACAGTTACCCGAGGTGACGGATATTTCCATCTGTGCCAAGTGTCTCATGATGGAAAAATTTTCTTACATTCCGTCTTGCACTTTTAAGAAGATTTATAAATGCAAACTTGTAAAAATGATGAATTTTCATAAAAAAAACAATCGATATTCCGATGTTGTGTTTAGGAAAGTAACGTCACAATGTGTGTAACGTTACGTCATAAGTAATTCACGAGAGTCGTCTGGCATAGGAGGGATGCTAGACCGGTTTTTTCGGCATGGGGAAAATCACCGGAAATGTTGATCCAATATGCAAGAATACTGTATAAAGATCTCTTTAAAGACAGTTACCTTATCAGTTTGTTTGTTATTTCAAGAAACATGGTTGTAGCCATCTATTCAAGATTCGTATAAGGAACCGAAAAATAAATTGCTTCGAAGTTCATTTTGCCTATTCAGAACGCAATCGAATATTTTTAACATTACCGCTGTTTACTCATAACATGCGTATGTATTTGAAAATACAATTGTGTTATACACAACTCGTATAATAACTAAAATTTAACCCAAATGCTCTGTAAATCAGATTCACCGTACGAACATCTGTTTTCACATTGATTCATGCAGATATATAATGATTCATCTCTCAAGATTTCTGAAAACAAAATCAACGACTTACCAAACGAAATAATCTAATGCGTTCAATTGTAAAGATTTTCTGCCACAAGCTCTCAGTATTAATCTTAAGAAAAGGTACAACTGGCATTGGTATTTTGACGTATTTTGTATGTGTCAAATCTACATCAATGTGCCAAAATATACCTTCAAGCATGCACAAAATGTTCAGCCCTAGAATGTCAGAAATACTTTACATGTCTGTGTACATATTCCAAGAGGTATGCAAATACTTTAGGCTTAGTTGTGTCAGCTAACTTAAATTCAAATGATGATTCTAGTATGACTCACGATTTTGTCTGGTTTGTCTGTGACCTGTATTTAGGTCCTTGACAAATATTACAAAAATACCATGATCACTTTATAATGCGCGGACGGATATGACCTCATAAAAGCTATTAGATGTCGTATGATGACGTATATTTAAATATCCACGTAGAAAATAACCCTTTGAATGTATTCACCTTTTGTAATATCAGCGTTGTTATCGTCTAATAAACAACTCTATGTCGTTCTGATGCATCTATAAACTACTCAGCTTGTCGACCTTCATGGTAAATAACTGTGCATCAAATATCCAAATCATTTAATTTAGACGATGAACACCGCTGAGAAACGGATATTGTTTCATAGATACATTATTTATTTATTCGTTCGTTCGTTCGTTCGTTCGTTTCGTTCGTTCGTTCGTTCGTTCGTTCGTTCGTTCGTTCATTTATTTATTTATTTAATTACTCTCGATCGTTCTCGAGATTCACTCTTCATGGAATCAACCCCAAAGAGAGAAATCCAATGCGGAGTTATCTGTGTCTTACCTAAGGAAATTTCCACTATTTAGGCACTGTTACACCGACAATCAGTTATGCTTTTATGATACAATAATACTTCAGTGAAGTGATAGTGGTCAGATATTTTGTAAATATGGAAAACATAATAGGCATCCTTTTTCTCTTGAACACCACAGGCTGTTACGCTAGCTGTCTTTCTAAATTCTTAGAATCTTTAGTCTGCCCCGAGACAGAATACACAGACAACTGTTTATATACTAAACGAAACTACTAACGCACCACATGCCTTTTTCCTTTTTTATAGAATTATCAACCCTTCATATATCTGTCAACTTATTTTAAGCTAAGTGTGCAATAAAGCTATCATGTCTTGCATTTATGAAGCCACTTGGTACATAGTTTCGTGACATAAATTTCAAATTGATCGAATGATACAAATTTCATCCGGAAGAGAATTTTAAGAGTGTGTTTACTAAGGAAGAACATCAATGCACTAATCCATGTCAAGTATACGGAGGTTTAAACGTTAAATTATAAGTCTCTGCCATATGATTTGTATTACTTGATCAATTTGAAATTCATGTAACGGAAGTATCTGCCAAGTGTCACATGATAGCTGCCGTACATCGATAGCTAAACATAAGCTGGCAGATATTGGAAGAGTTGATAATTAAATAAGAAGGAAAAAGGCAGGTGGCGTGTTAGAAGTTAAAAGAAACAAAAACGCATTCAATGAGGTTAAAAAATTGACAGTGTCTTAGACTTATGCAATAAAACTATGTCCGCCATTTATTAACCTTATAGTGTTTAGATACGACATATACACACATATACACGAATTCAAACAAACAAATAAAACAACAAACATTGTCAAGTTCTTATACGTCTTAGATTTTCTGAATAGAACATGTAAATCTGGCATTGTTGAGAAAACATATACAATAAACTCCGTACAGAACGATTCCGGATACAAAGGACAAATCTTCTGGACCGGATTCTTTTCCTTCTTTATTTTATATGAAAAAGCTATATGGATATATGGATATAATCCGGATATATGGATATACTCCGGATATATGGATATACTCCGGATATATGGATATACTCCGGATATATGGAACAGTTTTGAACGGTACCAAGGAGTTCGTTATGTATGGAGCTTACTGTACACGGTTTCAAACAAACACTGTCAAATATGTGGGTCATGACACAGATATGTATAAAGTCTCTTAAGTCGTCAAAGCTAAAATGTTTAATTATTCAGTGATTTACAAGAACAAAGCTAGTACCATTGCACATTCATTACTTAAGGAAAATCGATATTGTTGATTTATCCACATTGGCATGTCATATAAATAAAACTAAAAAACCTGAAACTCTACTTCATATTGTAGAAGGTTTCTTCACCATTGTATGATTCTCAAAGAATAAACATTTTCATTAGTAAACAAAAGACAAAAATTTTTTTTTATGTTCCTTTGCTAAGGTGTTATAAACTTAATATTTTACCTAGCACGAACAGTTTATATATGAACAGTCAAGCCTGTATTAAGCTGCCACCCAGGAACGGTCTATACTGGTTAAAGAGTATTCCCGTGCCAACTTGAGAATGTAACAAAAGGTTTCCACTGAAAGCAAACGGCTGCTTCACGCATATATTATTGTATCAACGGATAGAAAAAAAATCACACATTTTTTTTGAAAATCTACTTACAACGATAAAGAAATTCACTAAAGAAACTAAATTGTGACCGAATCCGTCTTTAAACCATTTTGAAACGAACATCGTTTATTAGACATATACGTTTACGAGGACCTGTGTAAAAGTTAAACATGGGCGTCTTAATATGACATATCTTGTTTTCTACAAAGTTTAAATGTATAATTTTTATATACTGTCATTTCAAGTTTAACTTGAGTGTTTCTTGAATGGTAAATAGTGACGCAAGCAAGTTTTCAATATTAAACAATCTTTCTTTTATTATTAAGATTTATTAGTTTATTTTAGTCTCATTCATTTGCATAATATATATTTACAATATTCATTCATAAAAATCACAAATAATATCAAGCAAATGACCATTCTAGGATATAATTATAAGAGACTAAAAGCAAAAT
This sequence comes from Saxidomus purpurata, assembly GCA_022818135.1. Classification (NCBI taxonomy): domain Eukaryota; kingdom Metazoa; phylum Mollusca; class Bivalvia; order Venerida; family Veneridae; genus Saxidomus; species Saxidomus purpurata. Next base: position 3,916,031 of record JAFMSR010000011.1, read on the forward strand.
AAGCACAAATAATCACAATTGTTATATTCTATTTATATTAAAATGAAATACATCTAGACGTCAATCTTTGCATCAACTTGTATGGAAATCATACTTTATATACAGGTAAGACTATGCAAGTTCTGCTAATCGAAACCTAAAAATAACTTAAAGTGCTACAAGATATAACACTGATGCAAGAAAATAAGCACTTCTGCGATATTACAAAACGTTTTCAAAATAAGTCATATCACCTCTGACCCAGTCAAAAATGAACTGATTAGCAGAATTTACATAGGAAAAAATAAACACATTTACAGACTAGTAAACAATATATTAAAATATCATGGCAGGTTTTGGCACATAAACGGACTAGCATAGGATGTATTATCAAAGTAACTAATTGATCGTTGTAAAACATATCTTGAAAACCGATGCAAACACTACCAGCTTTTCTAAGTAAGCAGCTGCGATTGTCTTCACTGACAGTCCATTGAAGCATTTCATCTTCGAAAACATTGAAAAATAACGCTTACTATCCTCTACCCTCAAGTTCTAATATTTACTTGACTGTCTCAATCCTCAGTGGAGCAACTCCACAACTAAATTTACAATTGTGCTGACATAATTGCCTTCCAGTAATTTTAAACATATAATTTCTGTTTAAATAATTTGCAAATTCTTAGTTTATTTAGACCAGTGCCTGAAGTACCAGTAATACTGTTGATGGAACTTAACCAATCAGTTTCAAAACAATCCATAGTCTTCTGAACTACACTGCTGATCAACTAGTATTATAAACTTGGATATTCTTTGTACACATCTGATCAAAATTGAAGAAAGAACATTTCTTTTAACAGTAAAATAAAACAACAACAGTTTTTACATGTTGTACTAGCTAACCCAGACGCCCAGAGTGCAACACGATTCAGGCATATTGGCAATTCGAGCCCATAACACTGAAATACAATTCCACTGGCGTACGCAAGGTGGTTTCCAAGCCATTTCGCCAACTGTAACTGAGGCACTACATCACGTTTTACCTCATCAATTTTGTTATAAGTATCTGTAATTTCTACAAAAAACCATGTCTTCATAAATTTTTAAAAGATTCAAAGTGAGCGTCAACATCTTTACGAATTCGGTTCAGTTTCAGCATTTATCCTCATGTCCAATAGTAATACAACTTTAGTAATAATACATGAGTCCAATTCAGAATCAAACTCAATAAGTCTCTCTGAAAAATGATCATTTTTAGGTCTGCAAACACTTCAGCTATCAACTGTTCTATTGGTAGATTCGAACTTATACATGTATGTACTTCCTGTACCTCCGCCTCTGTTACGATTACCTTATAGTGACATGTTGTTTTTTAATTATTAACTCAGGAGCAGAAAGCACTGAAGCATGTCTCTTTCTGTCAGAAGCAAGAAGTGAACGGGTCAAACATGTTTATTCAGTCTTAACATTTCTATAGAATGAAGAGAAACCTTTCATTTGCATATTGCACTTTGTCAAAAAGTGGGTGTATGATTTTCTTTTAATACGATTTACTGATTAATAGAAATTAGTATGAATTTACTTTTGTCAGATATATTTGTAATATTATACACAAATATGTTTACCTGTTCATATAAATTATGTAGCCATTTAACAAGTAATGATCTTTCATGTAGGGAATCAGTATCAATATATCTAGCTCGAATGATGTCTCATCAAAACCTGTAAAACGATTTACTCAGTACTGACTTGTAAACTTTAATGCGGATTTGAAAAGTCAGTTTTTATTATTTACACATCTTGCGTACTTTAAAATTCAGTTCAATTTTGCGGAATTATATGATAGTTAAGTAAAGATAAATATTAACCGGAGTTAAGGATTTGAGCAGTTGTTTTTGAATTTCCTTGATTCATGTCATGCGTTTGTAATTTGTATGTTTAAATTTTGCGAAGCTTTAAAAAAATAAATATATGTACATGTGTATATGAATAGTTCATAATAATTGAAAATGATATATTATAGAGCTTTTTCGTTCCAAAAACTTCAAAAAAACGCACAACAGCACCAATACGTATAAAACACCAATGTGACGAATAAGGTTCTGTTCAGATTAAACTACAACATATAGTAGTGTATTTGAGAAACGTCCCAACAAGCTTTGGCGTTTTACTTTTTTCTTTGTTAGAAACGAACTGCAACTTTGCCGAATAGTAAATCCTAGACAGCTTACTGTAAAAAATAGAATTAATTTTTAAGTTAACTTGCAGTAGTTGAATAAAAATTAAACAATTTTAGCATTTAAATATTGCATCAGAATCCATTGATAAAGCTCTTTTATAACTTTGATGCGTAGCCACTAATAAAGTATGTAGGCAAAATCAATTGATTTACCTTCTTCTGTGCTTTTAGGAAATGAAAAAAAAACTACCAACCTTTCTATTTTATCAATTATTTTATGACTGAATTTTATTCTGTAATATATTCAATATAATTAAAAAGTAATCTATGTTTTAAATCTCTGTCTTATCAAGAATTAAAGCATTCCCTTGATATTATGTGCAAATAAGCGTTTATCCGGTAAAACGACGTAAACTTTCACTAATGTTCAGATTCTTTGGAAAGCAAACAAAGTTACTTTACGTAAATAGCAAACAAAAATGTAAAAAAAAAACACTGGATAGGGGTTGCAAACAAAGAGGGAAATTGATAACGCATCGTTTTTGTGCAAATATTTCATAGAACTTTGCTGATGCAAGATATGTTGTAACATTTAAAGATCTGTGGAAATGTTTCACAATCACGCTAAATCTAGTTCCTTAACATCAATTTGTGCAAAACCCCGAAAAAAGATATCGGGTCTTGCTGATACAAGATACAGCGTCATTATATGTCATGGTAACAAGAAAATTGTTTTAGATGGCGCCTGTATGACATTAAAGTTTTCAATAGAAATGATTTTCGCTCTCATATCGAGAAATGTCCTTTTTAACGCTAAATACTAGTAGTGTTTTTCTTCATGCAAGGGATTTGCTTCTCTCATTTTACCCGATACTTTATATCGTGGTATTACGCTTTATGACGCCAAATTTTATTTTACGTTTTTAAGCTAGATATTTCTTCCGGGCATTTGTTTTTCTCATTATTTTTGTATCAATTTAGAGACCTTTTGGCACTCACTTTACATTAAATTTCCACACAAATAACAAAACAAATTCCTTCTTGTCAAAATACCATTTATTTTGACTGATTAAGATTGTTTGGGCTTTCAGTTGTTTCTGGTCGTCAGTCTATATATAAACATTTCTACGATTGCTTATCGTTATTTCTGTATTTGTCTAAAGAAACAATTCTATCAATTGGCTACTATATGACAATTCTGACTTAGATGCAGCATTATTAATATTTACATTTTGAAAGCAAAGCAAACATTGTCGGTAATAGCTTTTGGGTGCAGATACTTGATATATTTAGCCAATATCATGAACTAAGATATTGTAGAAGGACTATGATACAAATCTTATTTAATACGAGCATATTTATGTCAGTTTTATAATTATGTCTATGACGAGCCAGAATGACAAAGTTGCAAAAAGACAGCAGCGGTTATTTCAAATTATAAGAAACACATACACCGCGGGATTTTTCCTCTTAATATGTGCAAAAATGTCAGGGATTCAAGTTATTGTAATGCCAACTGACAATGTATGGATGAAGCCTTTACATATTAAACAGTTTTATACGGACGAATTATTGTGACTGATTTTATTTTAAGGTCAAAATCATTATGAGAGCTAACATTCGCTACTGCTAGCACAACCACCACTACCTATACCATTATCACTACCACTACCACTATCACTACCAATACCAATACTACTTCTACTACTGTTGCGGCTGCAACTGCTGCTAATGCCGCTGTTTGTACTGTTACTACTGCTGTTATTTTACCATTGCAACTGTTAAATGTACCATTGCTGTACATACGACGACTACTTTTGCTACTGCCACTGCTACGTTTTCGAGAATAGATAAGGCAGTGATTTGTGCCGAGATTTTCATCTCCGGTTCAAATGTTAGCGAACACATGGCATGTATCGAATTAAAACGACAGCTTGTGATAGGTATAATAAATAACCATGCATAATAATGAATCCTACAACATGACATTTTTCTATAAATAACATTAACTTAAAATAAAAAATGACGTAGAAAACAAGATAGCAATAAAAATTGTAATAATTTTTTTTCAGACAACGGAACAGTGCAAGTGACATTTAAAGACGTAAGTGTATATATGATCTGTTATAGTGTTCATTATAGTATCTCAGTCAGATTAGAAATTAAGAAGTTGAAGTCAATTAGACAATTCTCTAAAGGTTTTTGAGATGTTTTTGAAGTAGATTGCTGCAAGAATGCTTTTGCTAAATGGATTTCGACCCGTAGCATATTCCTGAATTCCAATTTGATCAAATCATTCGATGCAAGGTTCGTAACATCAGACACTGATTTCCCGAGAGATGTCGTTTTTATCAGCTGTATGGCATAGAATCGAGCTCGTCATTAAATGAACAACTATTTGTTTCTTGTATCCACCCAGGAATTCACATCGGCTTTTCTATAATAGCGACTGACCATCTATTTTGATAACTTCAGTTATGAGCTGTTCCAATTCTAGTTAATCAACAAACAGGGACTTATTCCCTTGTATCCATATGTGTACAACATGCTATAGAGCTTTAATGTCTGATCAAGTGGGAATGAGTTTTTCTGGCCTTTTTCCAATCAATACACTCGTAATTACTTACTGACCTTACAATTGTTGAATCTGCGGTTTCGAAGGGCAATGATTCCGATAAATGCCAAACATTCTGGACATTTTCTGTGATATGACATCATCGCTGTAACTTTTTTCTTAAACAGTCCGACAGAATGTATGGAGATGTGTAAATCTCAATTTCTAAGTAACGTGTTTGCCTGAATTGTTTTTATCTTACTTTAAGTACACTTACACTTGCAGAAACACTATTGTTTGGTCTGAAAATGCACTTAGCACTTAGTAAAATTTGATATTTTTGCACGTACAGATATTGTGTCTTGTTAAAAAAATGTCTAAAATCATTAAAGTGGCCGCATGAAGATGTCGTTCCTTTGTTGTAAAGTCACCCACAACGCTTGATTTTATTTGCTTCAGTACTTTGTCTGTGTCTTAGAATGCTTTATTGTATCAGCTAAACAGTCATTCATTGATCTTGTGATGCCTGGTTTATCTAACTCATTCCCTCCTTGATCACTTTTTTTGAGTAAAAAAATCAATTCATTACATTGTCAAACAACTGGTTTCATTTTAAAGGAATTTGTCCCGAAAGGCTACTGACTTAAACTCATCAACTATTCGATATTCCTGCTAATCCGATCACCATTAAACTTACTAACCTTAGGTAACCTTTTATTGGGTCATCTATTCATATTTCAAGTTCTAACGTAATAGTAATCGATTGATGGATAATCACAATATCTTTGTGTTATCTAGGGACTAATTGAAAAAAAACTGTAAATCAGAGAACACTCTAGTCGTAGGACAACAAGCAAATTGTGTCGACATCCTGTTGTAATTACATATTTGCAAGAAATAACTAGGTTATATATTTACATTACGAAAAAGAAAATATTCATGTCAGGGATTTCAGTTCAATACGTGCATTTTCCGTTCAATATGTGCATTTAAAAAAAACAATGACCATAAGGGTTCTATCAATAGGTAATAATGATTAAAACAGTAATTTATTTTATGTTTTCAAGCGAATAATAGAGTTTTCTCAGTGAAATAAAAGTGATAATCCACAGTTTTGAAACAGTGGATTACCATTTTTATTTTCACTGTTTTTGCAATCTTTAGTCCGGATTTACGTCAAAAAGTATAGCAAGCGTAATTAATGCTGGAGTCCATGCAACAATAACGTCGTTAAATTGACTTCATTTGTGCTATGTTTTTTGATGACGTTTCCCGCGATTTTCAAACAATAACAATTCTATAATATTGTTATTAACACTTGCATGTCTTTGTATAATTTGGGAAACTTAGATATTCAGGTTAATGTTAAAACTATAAGGGTTATTGCAAACAGAAATGAAGTTTTTAAGAAAAGGCTAGAAATACTCCTATTAATTTTTTATTTATATCACTAAGTAAAGCCAGTTGTAAGAACAAGACGTCGTTTCTGTGTCTCATTGCGTTTTCAAACGTTAAGAGAGTCTATGAAATATGTTTGTTAGTCTTATTACCATTTTGTTATCACAGTAAAGGTCTTCTAATAAGACTAAGCTTCGGACCACCATAAAGTGGTCTAATAGCGAAATAGACCTTTTTACTCTAAACGGACCATATAGTTCCAAAATGTTTGGTCTGTTATCGAGGGTGGTCTTAATATTAAGTGGTCTTAATAGCGAAACGTTACTGTAAATAAAAAAAATATTCGCATAACGCATTTTCTTCGGTTTTATTTCTCATTTACACATTAACTGACCAAGCTCATCGACTTTCAAGAGTCCTAAAAATTTTAAAGAATTAATATATGTAAAGTTGCACCAAACACTTGCAAGACAGTCAAATTATTCTATTTTGTGTTTTGTATGTAACATGCGCCTTTCTTAAAAATCATTATGGGCGTGTTACCTTTGTATAAAGTTATCCCTAAAAGAAGAAGCTGATTTTAGAATTCCAAACTTATTCTTATTATGATGTTTGTTTGTAATTGTGCTTATTAGGTCAACCATCTTCTAAAGAGGCTATAATCGGTACGACCCGTTCTTATTATGAATGCTTGTTCTAGATACATGTACCGACGCTGGGCCTCAGAGTGCAAATTCATGTTTATGGTTTCCTAGGTCAATGCCAGAAATAAAGGAAACGTTTCATATTGAGGCTATGTTTTATAATTGTATTCACCCGACTTTTGATGTTACATGTATTTGTATTCTTTGTTTGTGGTTTTCTATATTTGATTCATTTATCTCTCTTTAAATATGTTAGAAAGTTTGAGACTTCACGATGTAATATGTCCACTGTTTTGCCTCCTAGTCAGATTGGCTAGACGAGTATTTGATTAACTTTACGTTGTGTTTTTGTGTTTGTGTCACTGAAAACAGAACCATTGGTTATAGATTCCAAGTAAAGCACGTCTTGTTGACCATGTCATTTAAGCTTGATACCAAGCAAAGCACGTCTTGTAGACCATGTCATTTAAGCTTGATACCAAGTAAAGCACGTCTTGTTGACCATGTCATTTAAGCTTGATACCAAGTAAAGCACGTCTTGTTGACCATGTCATTTAAGCTTGATACCAAGTAAAGCACGTCTTGTTGACCATGTCATTTAAGCTTGATACCAAGTAAAGCACGTCTTGTTGACCATGTCATTTAAGCTTGATACCAAGTAAAGCACGTCTTGTTGACCATGTCATTTAAGCTTGATACCAAGTTCAGTATACATGTAGACACTCATTGTTTCGTTACTGACATTTTCCCAGATGTGAACTTTCTATTTCTATATTTGCGTTATCTTGTCTTGCAAATGCCAGATTTCCAAGTTAATTGCTTTCAACTTTAACATTTACCGAGTTTATACATCCATGGTGATGAAATTGCCGTTCTTTTCGTTTTCCAAATTAACAAATTAAATTGCTTAATTGTGAGTTGCAAAATATACTTAACTAATCCTTTTTTAAGACAAAAATGTAGTTACTTTTAACTTCCCTGAAAGCGTTAATAAGTTAACTAAAATATATTATTGGTATACGTGCAGTTCAGTTAATAAGTTCTTTCTTTTTACTTTGGCATGAACGTGGTCAAGAAAATTGAATAATCTAAATCCCAGCAGCCAACACTTACATGTTGACACAATATTAATTATTTCTTGTTTTTTGTATTGAGCTTAAGCACAATTGTAATGATGCCAGTTATAATAATAATAATACATTCTTTATTTATAGAAGGTATCATGTACAGAAATATGTAGACTAGTCACTAGTCTGATAAAATTTATGTTTTTTCAATATACTATATTTCTTGCACTATTTCCAGTCTATTTTGTATGATTTCGCTTTGTACACTGGGGCAGTTTTATCCCTGAAATCGGCGCTGGATAGTAGACTGGCTCTAGAACAAAACAGTGAAATACTAATTAGTAAAAGTGATATTTCAGGGCCTGGTGACCAGGCTAACAAATATGTAACGAACCTTCATATACAGCTTAGTTAAAACATGGCCTTCTGGGAAAAAAAATACATAAAAGTACATAAAGAAAACTTATGTTTCAACCATACATGACTCCAGCTATACGCCATTCAGAATGACAATCACTCAATAATTTATAACAAACGTTTGAAGACATTTTCTAATGAATTCTATATTCAGTCAAACAAAGTAACTTTCAATGAAGGTAATACCTTTTGATAATTGTCATTATTGTCCTTGTATCTGACGTTTCGGAAGTTAATTTGTGACTTGTAGGCCACCGGCCCATATACAACTTATGTACATAGTTATAACACACATTGAGCTATGTGAAATATCGTATCAGTAATATAAATGTAATGAAGGTTGCTATGTTGGAAATAAATTGTATAGTTTTTGAAAACTGTGTTGATACACATTTTGTCGATATTTTGAGTAAGTATGTTATTATCATGTTAGAGATCAGTTTGGTTCATTGATGTGCGACTGTACTGTAAAGTCATTTGAATACTCCTGGAAATGCCGAGGATAACTGGTAAGTCAGGCTTCATTTAGTGTCATTGAATTTGGACGTTCGATTTAGAACAAACGGTTGCTGTCCACGTGGAACGAACATTTCGTGATTGTTAAATGATATCTATCCTGCTTTATCAAATTGTATCCCTTTATATTGTACATGTATATGGTTTCCTAGCGATACACTTTAATGGATGAAGTGATTGCCTATTGTACAGCTTCAGGACCATGCATCTTTTGCCGACAATTTCCAATCAAACAAGCTCTTCTTATTTACACTTTTCTACGGTGTTAACAAATCCCACTTTTCGGGCTTAAAAATCGTTGTTTGTTAACGTCGTCATTTAATGGGGAGAAATAACAAATGCACATTAAGTTAACTTTATCCAGGGTAGAGCAGACTTACTGAACAGTGGTTGCTGATTTTAAGAAAAATATAACCAGTCTAGTGAATGTGTTACACATATTATATATTCTACGACAACGCTGATTGTTTTGTTGTAAAATCTTGCCACTCGTATCCGAATATATATTAACCCAGACGTTCATGCAATTGTCTAATAAGGCGACAGTGAAATCGAATAACTTATATTTCAAGTGCCTAGGGTAGGGATACCACAGTCGAAGATTTTCTTACGTAAAAAATGGAATTAAGCATATACCTTCAAAACTGCAATAATGTAATTAAAACGGAAGAACTAAACATATTAATAAAATATTTCATCCTTTTCGATTAATTACTGAATATCGCCATGATGTCTTGTACAAAGTCTGAATTCAATCCTATGTCTTTGAAGGCAGACTCAGCTGATATTTGCATGTCTAGCAGAGAAATTCACTTACAATATTGTCAACACAAACAGACAATATCTAATCAAATTTCCTTATCTTCAGATATATCATCTGAACAATACCTTTGCAGGACTGTCCATTAGATCTGGGGGAAATGTACAAGTACCTTACAAGTAACTATACACATTTTACATAATATGCAAAACGTGTCAGAAACATGGAATCTATGATTCTATAAGAGTAATCAGTCTGTCGAGGAAGAAAAGATGTGCCTGTCTACGTTTTCTAAGGAGTCTCCGAGCAAGTCTCGAAAATATGGTGCATAACTGAATGAATGAACTGCAATTCATATAACCCTGTTAGGCACAACCTTCGACATTCACTTAGCATTCAACATATACATATGTATCTACTGTTACAGTAGAAATAATCATTTCTGGCCATTAACTACAGTCAGTTAACGTATCGTTTTGATTTATCAGAATCGATTTATGTTCATTCGGTAAATTACGTAGCGAAATCACTACATCGGACACGTAAACACAAGGGAATAACAAAAAAAGTAATTATTGTCTTCGGCTATTTTTGTTTGCTTTACCAGTGCCGATCGACATACTAGGATAATACGTATCAACATTTTTTGCATTATTATATAGTTGTGTTTTATGTGTTTGACAATGAAATGGAGCAAAAATATTAAATGATGTGCATGTGTGTGAGTAATTAAGTAAATGCTCTTGGTTAACTTAACAAAGCTAATTTTTTAGTAGTTTAGAATCAATCGTAGATATAGAGCTTCAATCACTCATTTAATCTATCTGTCAAAAATTCACAACGAAAAATACATTTTTTGAAAAGATGTTTGAGATTTTGTAAGATCGGTACGGTTGTGTTAATTTTTGCAAATTATTGCTCTTTTACAAAAAGTCAACGAAAATGCAGTAAACATACTTTTGTGATGTAGTATCTATGTCTATGGAGATGAGAAACGACCAAATGGGGCTAGTGACGAGTTCATTTCCGTTTTCAATTATTTTAGATTCTTTGTCGTGCCTTGTAAAGTATTGGTATAGACCATTGTGCAAAGTGACCCAGAAGTTGTGTGTGTACTTTCCTTTCAAGCATGCTTTGCAGTGTAATAATTTACAGATTCTGGTCATCCTAACAAAAGTATTGGAACCGCACTGTGAAAAATAACCTTTTTACTTTACAGAAAGTAATAATAACTGTTTCTAAACTCCACTTAAAATGCATAAAACTGTATATGAGCAATACCAATACTAATTTTGATGCAAGGCATCGAAGACGGAGAAGTACTTTAAACATGAAATATGTAGATTTATACCCCTACCCTCATATCGAAAATTGAAACTTTAAACTGAACGGAAGTTTGTCAATATTAGAATGTTAAAAACCCAGAGGTAGTCTCTCTTGTATCGGTGCTATACACTGGCCAAGTAAAAAAGAATCAAGGGGTCTATTCGTAAAAAGAGCTAGGGTTTGGTACCCGGATTCCCTTGTATCTGCATCTGTCTTTCCTCAACTTGCGCCTGTCAGGAGTCTTGGCAAGTTCACCCAGGGAGAAGACCCTGGGTCGGCCGGGACTTCTAAACAATCAAGGGGGAAATTTTGTCAATATCCAGTAAGCAGTATAACGATTTAACACAATTTTGGAAATAAAGTGTTCAGTATACACTGTAGTGTTACAGTAACAACGCATTTAGTTAATAAATTCCGTCATCTAATTTTCAGTTCAGTACGGGGCATAAATTCCGCTCTGATAAGTTATGTCTTTATACTATTCCAAAAATAATAGCAAAAGTGATGAACTTTTTCTATCTAGATTTGTCAAATAACTTGATCTGAAATAAGTAATTGCCGTATTTGTATATATTTATCTAGTCTTTATTTGACATTTACATTAAAGGTAATTGTAGAATATTCAGTTGGGGTGCTTTTTATGAGTTGAATACATTAAAACAAAAGACTGTCCACGGTGCTAATTTCCTGATTAACATATGGCCATACTTACCGCAATAAACAGGAATCGTGTAGCCTGCAGGTCGGATCAAAAGTGCCGCTAAATAGGAATGTCCCAATGTGTCCACGTGATAGAATAGTTTATTGCATGATTTGGTTACGTACCTGCTTCGTTCCGTTTAAATACAATTTCTTTTGAATAAAAAGGCCATTAGTTTCAGCATTCAGTTTTTGTTTTGATATGTGCTGTTTTAAATACAACTGCATAAAACCATTTATACGTAGGTCATGGAAAAGCCTCCGTAAACAAGCGGCTTGACAGTTTTGGGAATGTTATTAAAAATGTTGCGTGTAATGTAAAATAAAAACTTCATGTCTTTTATATTTTTTGTCATTACTAGTAGTTATTTAGCTGATACATACTGAATCTACACATACAATCCATTTTTTATTTACAACAATAATTTATACTTCTCCAAAAACGATAACGTCACTCAATGGATTACAAATTTACAGATGTGCCTCCTGGCGGCGAACAGTAAAAGTTGGTATTGCAAGCCTCTTTGTTTAATGTTACATGTATCACATTATCGCTGTACCAGATCGCAGACAGAACATCTTGAAGTAAGAGCGACTGAAACCTAGCAAGTTTCTTTTAATCGGAACAATCTTGTGTCATTTACCTTTGCCGCATTAAGACACGATATTTCTCATAAAGTCACTTGTACTGTATCAAGGTACATGCAAATTACGTCCGTGATTAAATTTGCTTCAATATTTCATCTGCGCCTTTTTTACATCAACTAAATGATCTTACATTGGTCTTGTTATTACTTGAGTATCTAAATCATGACCTGATTGATCATTATATCGTGTTATAAAAAACATTTTCTTGCATTGTCAGTATCCCGATTAATTTTAAAGGAATTTCTGCCAATATTGACGTTGACATCCATCAACGGCAACGGAATATTACATACTGTTTTCTCCATTTATCTGATTACTATACAATTTAACAATACTATACGGGGTTGTCTATACACATTGAACGTCCCCGTGTAATAAAAATCGAAGATCAGATGATCACAGTATATTTATATTATCTTGGAAAGCCGACATTGTGATAAAGAATTAAATAAGACCTTAGGCCTACAACATCACACAGAAGTTCAATATTAGTCTTGTCCGACAACGGTGAATTTGAAGACAGACGAAAATAAGACGATGATGTCAAGACGATTTCTGCAGGGAAAAAAATAACTCTAATCATGTTTGTCATGATTAGAAATAAAAGTAACAATTTTTTACCGATGGTGATAGTAACACTCAAATGATCTTAGTTCTAAATATTTGTTAGTTATCTGAATACGTCATCAACTTTCTCATATTCATCAATCATTCTGGTCTAAATAGTTCTCTTTACTTAGTGTTGCATTGTCTAACTCTTTAACAGTTATTCTTAAAGTTATATTACCCTTCAAAATGGTAACATTGGTTTATAGTTAAGAATGATGCATAACACACAGTGGGTGCTTTACAAACATATAAGAAATAACTTTTACTAAGTTATTTCTGTTATTGGCCAAAACCAATTCATAGCCGAAAGGGTGGATTTCTTATTTTTGACTATGCTTTTTGAGTAGATATTCATTTAATCATGACGACATTACCAACTAACAAATGCCAGATTTCCGATTACTATCACTTCAACTTTTACTGGGTTTATACCCTCGTTGTGATTATATTGCCGCTCTTTTCGTTTTCCAAATTAAAAATTTATTTTGCTTGAATTTGTATTTATGTTGAATAACTCTGATAGAATTAATACGTTGATTTAAATAAAATGTTAAATCAGTAGTGTCTTCTACCTTGGCATGAACGTGGTCAAGACAATAAAAGCAATCCCTGCAACGTCAATACTTACATGTTAGCACAAAATAAATTATTTCTGGTATATTGTAAAATTCGTTTTTGTGAAATTATCACTTACCTGTTTAATCAAATTGTATCCATTTATATGGTAAATTATATCTTAGTGACACACTTTGGCAGACCTTCTGGTTGGTCACCTGGGCCATATGCCATAACTTACTGAACATAAGGTTTACTTCGTTTGTTTTCCAGGGACGCAGCAGAAATAGCTGTTGTTTTAACAAAAATATAATTACTTTTGAATGTGTTAAAAACATTGCATTTTCTTCGACAATACTGATTGGTTTGTCGTTAATCTTACCATACATTTGTTACCAGACGAAGTGATTACCCAGACATTATCAAGGTAAAGTGGAAATGGAATTAAGCGCGCATGTTGATAAAAACATTTAAGCTTCTTCGATTAACCGCTTACCAGATGCAATAAAACGACGTTTTTCTTTTATTTAATCAGTGCATCAAGCAAGTATTTTAGAATGTTCATCATCGCTTGAGGAAACTTATACTTTGATAATTGTCTACGATATGTGTACCCCTTGTTTAATTTACATTTATCTGTCAGTCAGTGGATAAGTAAACCATACTTCGGAATTTAACTGAAAGTTACCTTTTCATCAAAGAAAGTTATAATGTCATAAACCTTGTCTAGCAATGCTGCTATTATAAATCAATGTTGGTTTAATGACAGAAGACTGCCAGCATGTGCAGCTAACTAATGTTTAAGCAAACATTATATAAACATATGCTTTCAAATCTTTCAGCTCAAAAAGGCGTCATGATTGATACTAGACGGTAAGTCAATGATTTCTTGTCACGAAATTACATTTTTCTTTTGATGCTCCGATATGATGTCTTGCATAAAGTCTGAATTCAATTATAATGTTCCTATGGACAGTCTCCATTGAAATTTGCATGTCTAGCAGGAAAAGTAATTTAAAACAAACAGAATCTACACAAGTTTCCCTCTGTTCCATCATATTTTCTGAACATACCCGAAGGAATGTGGGATAGTCCACCGGGTCAAGGTCAAAGTGCTGTGTGACGCTCTATCACCTTAAAATATATAAATCCCAGTTATTTGAATTGTTTTAGTCTTTATGTATCAAAACATTAATATATGAGAAAGTTGAACTTTTAACTTAAATTCATATGTCCTTACGCAGTCATGTTAAACATAATACATATATAAAGAAAACCTTCACTCCATATCATTTTATACATTTACATCCTAAAACTGTTACATTAATATGTTAACAAAGACTTTACACATTATATGCAAAACTGTTTCCTTATCATGGAACCTTTTCTTCTTTATTTGTGGACCTGTAAAGATTTTCCAAGGAGTCTCTGCGACGATGCATGATTAAATGAATAAAGTGCAATTCCTATAATCCTATCCGACACACCTCTTAACATGCACTTAGCATGATAAATATATCTGATGTTGAAATAATTATTTCTGGTCATTAACTATAGCCAGATAACGTATCGTTCTGGCATAGCAGAATGTATGTTCATTTGGTAAATTACATAGCCAAATCACTACACCGAACACTTAAACACAAGGGAATAATAAAAATAAGTAATTATTGCTTCTCTATTTTTGTTTGTTTTGCCTGTCCTTACCAATTCTGATCAA
Organism: Saxidomus purpurata; assembly: GCA_022818135.1. Lineage (NCBI taxonomy): Eukaryota > Metazoa > Mollusca > Bivalvia > Venerida > Veneridae > Saxidomus > Saxidomus purpurata. The sequence goes on from JAFMSR010000011.1 coordinate 3,931,102, forward strand.
CAAATTAGGATTATATGTATCAACACTGCTTTTATTTGCATTATTATAGATGAATATTGTATGTTTTTTAGACATTGAAATGGAGCAAATTTATTGAATTACAGGACTTTGAAATATGTACAAGTTAAATGCTTTGCGTCTTCAAAGATAAAACAAGGAATACAGTCTCCGAACATGATCATTTTTGTCCTGACAAGTTGTATAGAGTAAGATCTAAACATGCTTGTTGAAACTGTTGAATATGTTTTATTTTATGTTTTCCAGTGAATTATAGAGTTTTCTCAGTGAAATAAAAGTGATAATCCACAGTTTTGAAACAGTGGATTACCATTTTTATTTTTCACTTTTTATGCAATCTTTAACCCGGATTTACGTCAAAAAGTATTCCGAGCGTAATTAAAGATGGAATCCATGCGACGATGACGTTACATGTATTCCCGCGATTTCGATATTTTATAGAAACAAACTCAATAAAAGTATAGTTTTAACCATAAAATAAACAGAAAAATTGTTAGTATTGGTGTAATATCACGTTAATTTCACTCGTGAACACCAAAAGTCGTTATTTTCGCTGCGCCACTCGTGAAAATATCATTTTTGGTGCCCACTCGGTGAAATTATATCGTGATCTTACACCGAAACCAACAATTATCCTCTCTATATTCACTTTATTGGAATTATTTCAGATTGCTTCTAACTTTTTAACTAATAACAGTTTAGCAGTATAATGTACATTTCTTCTATTAACTTGTTTTTACATTTATTTTATTTATTTGTACAACGCCATTGAATATGTATTTATGTAAAAATAGGCGTCTTATCAAATTAAAAAATGTTTCATGTTTCATGTTTCATATTTATTCACTATTTAATTTGTCTGTTCGTATGCCATTCTCAAACTTTCTACCCTTCACAACGAAATACATTTTTGTGGAAAGATGTTTTGAGGTTTGGTAAGAATTTTAGTTGAGATTATTTATGTCAGGTATGATTCTGTGAATTTTTTATTATTTTTTCTTTTGACAAAATCAAACGAAGTGCAGACAGTATACATTTGTGACGAAGTATCTGAGTCAGTGAACGCACGGACCGACCAAGTGGTCTAGAGACGAGGTCAGTTCTTTCGGTTTTCAATTATTTTAGATTCATTGTCGTGCCTCTAATATCTTGGTAAAGACAGGCAAAGAAACCCAAATGTTTTGTTTGTTATTTTGTTTCATTTCTTCTTCTTTCAAGCCTGCTTTGTAGCGTGTTTATTAACAGATTATGGTCACCATAAAAAGCTTTGAATCTGCCGTTGAAAGCATATGCTTTTCTCGTATTGACCATTTTGTAGGCAGTAATTATAAAAGTTTCTGAAGCTCCACTTTCAATGTATAAAACAGTATATTAACTTAGATATAATAAAAACTCGATATTGCAAGCCTCTATTATTATCACATCATCGTCGCACCACAATTTCTAGATTAGATCGCAGACACAAAATCTTGAAGTATGAGCGATGGAAACATAGCAGGTTACAATTTATCGCAATTATTTTGTGTCATTTAACTTTGCCGCATCAAGACACATTTTTTTCATAAAGTCAATTGCACTGTATCAGGATACATGCAAATTACGTGCGTGATTTAATTTGCTTCAGCATTTCATCTGTGCCTTTATTGCATAAACTAAACGATCTTGCATTGATCTTGTGGTGCCTGGTGTATCTAAATCATGACCTCTTTGATCATTATATTGAGTTGTAAAAAAATCATTTTCTTGCATTGTCAATCACTCGATTAATTTAAAGGAATTTCTGCCGATACTGGCGTGGACATCCATCAAAGGCAACGGAATATTACACACTGATTTCTCTGTTTATCTGATCACTGTTCAGTAAAACAACAATGTTTGGCGTTATCTATACACGTTGCACGTTCAAGTGTTATAGAAATCGAAAGTCAAATAATCACAGCATTTTTATATTACCGCGAAAAGCATTGTGATAAAGAATTAACAAGACCTCAGGCCCATTATAGCACACAAAACTTCAATTTCAGTTTGGACCTGCACAGATAGACGAAAATTAAAGGATAATGATTAGGAAAGAACATATTTTTTTTTTTTTTTTTTTTTTGTCGTGATGAGAAATAAGAATTTATAACAACGATGATTGCAAAACTCAAATGCTCCAAGTTCTAATTTTTTTTTTTTTTTGATTTTCAGGCCACGTCCTGGTGCTCATTTATAACGCCCTTTGGTTAATTTCTGCGCATCAGAACTTCAAATCGTTGTGTTGGGCAATACACTATGCTTCGATAAAAACTATTTTTTAATGCAATGACAGTATTATTAGTGTTCCGTTCATGTTTAAAAGAAAGATAATTCGAAAAACGACAAGAAAATAGTGCATTTCTAATAACATGTATCAATGGTCTTTAAAATCAATATCAAACCCATATGAAAATATTTTATTAGAAACCGCTGTCTCTTCACCAGAGTTAAGCTTGGTGAAATCAAATTAAACAGAACCTGTTTTCAGAATAACCATTAAAATGAATTCAATTTTGTTTTATAAAACTGTAAAATTATCAATATCATGTTATTATTGTAAAGCACATATCGGTTAGCAGTACAACGTGTATGAGTCGTGTAATATTGAATATCTTTGACTGCATTGTAGAAAAGCCTATTTAATAAAAGAAGCATACAGCTTGCTATGTGGACAGTATTTAATTATACCCCCGAGCACAAAGTGTAAGGGGGTATACTGGATTCAGCTTGTATGTCTGTCGTCAGTCCGCCTGTCTCTCTGTAAACAGTTGTGTACACTAAATCTCCAAAACCCCTGGTCAGAATTGCATGATATTTCACAGAAGTGATAAGTACCATGCCTAGTTGTGCATGGTCTATGTTTTGGGTCACTGGGTCGAAGGTCAAAGGTCACAGGGGCTCGAAATAGTAAAACCTTGTAGACGCTAAATCTCAAAAAACCCTGGTCATGATTTAACGCAACTTCACATAAGTGATAATACTAAGCCTAGTTGTGCATGGTTTATGTTTTGGATAAATAGGTCAGAAGTCAAGGTCACAGGGGCTCTAGATTAAATCTTGTGGACGCTAAATCTCCAAAACCCCTGATCAGAATTTAATGCTTCTTCACAGAAGTGATAAGTACCATGCTAAGTTGAGCATGGTTCAATAAATATAGCATCAAATGTTACATAAATTTTATAAACTGTGTCAGTGCAGTGTTCGGGGATATTCATCACCTTCAGTGTAAGTTTAGTTACCATTGTTTTTATATAAATAAAACTGCTTCCAGGCAAGTTCGTAGTTTTTCTGTCTAAATCTTAAGCACAACTGACAGACAGATATTAATTGATTTAAGAAGACCTACAGGTTGTAAACGAGAAAAAATGATTATAATGTTACCATACATATGCCAGACAACCTATTTATTCGTATAGATGTTATATACAATATAACTTCCATTTGTTGCGACAAAGAGTATGAACTCATCTTATATAAGTTACTTGTGTTTAAACTTCGACCTTTTTAGAAAGGCACTACTTCAAAATGATTTGTCACATTGTACAAATTCGTGACAGTTTTATTCTTTATTCTGTCCTGATTTGAAATTACACTCCTTTGGTAGGAGAGTATGCATTTCTAATCAGGAACAATATCTGTTACAGTGTTAGTGGTATAGACATTTGTTAGATATAAAGTGTCATACGATCATGTTTATATCTAGTGTTTGTGATTCTCTTCACTATATAGTTCCGGTATATTCAGTTTCTCTCTGGAATAAAGGAAAGTTAAAGATTACACGTAAGAGTTTCAATTAAAGCTTGCTTCAAAGTATGTTTTGGTCATGATAGATTTTGTTTTTCTTTTACTGTAATTTGTGGTTTGTCAGCTTTATTCCTAGTAATTTACAAATTTAGTTAAAGACTACAAAATGAACCTTACATTTTCCATGGCCTTGAACTTCTCTAATTTTTGTAAAAGATGTCAAAGCTACTTTAATTAAACATCATGTGAATATATCATTTAAGACTGCGTGTATATTAATCGTAAAAGAATATGTTTGTTTAACGATCTTTAATTCTTGTGCGGTAAAACAGCTACAGATAGTTTTTTATCACTTGATGGTAAATAATTGGTCTGTTAACAGGTTTCAGAAATATTATAGATAATAATGAGTTCAATCATGGTGTACTGAAATCTATTGTACCTTCTTTGAGCAATCTTTGGGATCACTTTCATCTAACAGAGTAAAATGTAATGTACATTCATAATTTATATGTATACATGCGTTTGTTTCTTGTGCAAATGTGCAGCAGTTATAAGTTTATTTCCTTGGTTTTCACTTTCGTTCTAAGGATATCAAATATTTACAAGTGTTACTTCTTCCTGTCATTAATTCTTTCTTGATGAGAAATATTTATTAAGATTGGGGAGGTAATTAATGAAATGCTATTCACATCGCTAGAAGCGTGACTTTTCTCTTTATTTTTTCTGCATATGGGAGGGGGGACTCTCGATGCCTTTAAGTGCATTGTTGCATTTAAAATTTGTTTTTCTATAGATCTATGTACTTATTTGCATGTATGTATTATATATGTACTTTATTTCTTCTTTGATTGTAAAATTGCCCGCCAGTTTGGCGGAAATTAAATGCAAAGCCTACATGAAAGCCCTGTACGTACTATCATTTTACAGTCTTTCTACAGGCAGTAGAAAAGAGAGTTCCAGAAAGCTTCTGAAGCCTTGCTAAACTGCTGAGAGTGTCAATCTAGTAGACAACTAACTATTGTTGTGTTTCTGGAAATGAAATAGGCGGACATATAAAATATACGGTGACAAGCTAAGAGTATTGCAAGCCGTAACTGATGAGGCTACGTACAGGACATAACAGGCTACACATATTGTACCGCAAAATTAAGTTGACCTACACCGAACCGCAAAATAAACGCAAAAGTTGGGGAAACACATATAATTTGAAAATAAACAATTCAAATGATAAATAACGAGTTTATTTCATTTCATTGGTACCTTACCTACATACTGTGTAAATTTCATTAAAATATAACAACAGATAACCCGGTTTCATAATGTCAAGTTCATTACCCACAGTTCATTTTCACACTTGTCATTCTCGTGTATCTCGTGTATCCCGACAGCCTGATTTCGCAAATTATCTGGAAGTCGTGGCTTGCAAAATACATTTTGTCAGCTAAATATTTTTGGGGTGTTTTTTAATTGTAAAATCGTACTGGTCAAGAAATTATCGTTTTTTTAAAATAAATTACTTATTTCACGCGCACGTGCAAAACGTGCTTTTTGTATTATGTGCCAGTCAGGTGTCCGGTACGATGATTTCAATAATTTTGTGGCTGTAATTTTTCTGTATAAATAATATTCAAATACGTTTGCGTCGTAAAATATAATTACGGCGGACATATTCAAAAAAGAAATGTGTTGCGTTTATTTTGCGGTTCGGTGTATTACAACAGTGTCTATGGGGTATGAAAGAGAAAAATGCAAACAAAACTCCCCATTTTTTAACAATGAAGCAAAACGTGTGTTTAGTCAGAACCATTCCAGAACAGAAGCTGAATGGCAAAAAGGGGGATCCAAAAGAATGGGGATGTCCATCATTTCTGCGTCAGGATGAAATTCAGGTTTAAAATCAAATAAAATGTTTAGCTGTATGTGTTTTCATTTTTAGATTTCATTTAACTAGATTACACTAGCCACTTCTTCAGTTCCGGATAAGACAAGCCTACTTGCTGTTTTTTGCTTTGCTTTCCAGCAAAGAATCTGACTGTTCTGCTTGTTGTAAACTTAATTATTTTTTCGCTGATTAGTATACTCTTCAAAAAGATAACAATTACATGAGATTATTTTATTTGGTCAACATTTGTTAACTTAACTATTGTTTTTTACTTCACACTAATGAACACGTGGCATAGGCCTTTTATTCTTTGAAATATATAAATCAAATATTTCGTTACTTTTTTAGATTCATAGCCATTAACAAATTCTTCAAAGCTGCAATTTACTATAATATAATTATGATAATTGACTCTGAAAAATCAAATATTTGAAATGCCGTATTAACCTTGAATAACACTTTATGGTAAAATAGGATGTCATGAATTTAGTTGGAGAGTAAATATTTCAGTGGTATTGCTTGAATTTCTAAGCTAAGAACTAAATTACGCTTCTTTTGGTAGCGCACCTTTTTCATTTTTCTCATTCAATCGGTTTACTAAATAAACACTTTAAGGCCTGTATGGCTAAGCGTATTGGTGCAGGTTTTTAATATCTCGAAATTATGACATAAATTTATTAATTTAGGTCAGCTGTCTCTTGGCAAATAAGTTTTAATTAGTGTCAACATGTCCGACAGCGTTAAAAAAAAGGAACTTGTCAAAATTTTATTGTCATTTTTATATCTTCTGAAAACACTCTAAGGAATGTAAGACAGTCCATTTTTGTATAGAACTGAAGTATATTGTTAAAAACTGTCGCGTAAACAGTTTATCTCCTTAATTGTCATAGATTAACACAAGTATTATACGTAGCAAAAATGAGATGTTTTTGAAATATTTACTTACATAGTGTAATCTATAAACTAAAGAGTCATGTTGTTTTAAGAACCTTTACACATAATACAATTTTTTTGCTGCTAAGTTATTAACACTGGATTGCAATAAATACAAATTAAGTACAAGTACATGTTGCAACGTTACTTACAAATGTATTTTCGTGTCATATTTTGCTTAATGCCGTCGGCTTATTCATACAGATCTTTCATTGATCTTGTGATGCCAGACTTATTAAAGATCACTTTTTGGTGTTGAAAAATTCAATTTCAGTAATTGTCAATCACTGTTTAAATCCTAGTACTGGCAGTCTTCTATGGCAACGAATAACGTATATCCAGCCTGATCGTTTATGAGATCAGCTATTTATAAACTCTCCTCCAACCCTCCCACTTTTCCTTTAGATTTAATTACCCCCCCCCTATTTTTGATTAATCTTATTGTAAATGCATCATTCAAGTGTTCGATTGCTAGCGTTTCGTTTATTTTCAAAAAAAGAAAATTGAAAAGTCCACAAGTACAAACATGTTCATGGCCCCGTGCAATGCGTGATAATGTTCAAGGCCCCGTGCAATGCGTGATAATGTTCAAGGCCCCGTGCAATGCGTGATAATGTTCAAGGCCCGTGCAATGCGTGATAATGACTGTCATTTGTGTTATTATCAGTAGTATGAGTATTAAGGTAGCGCACACATTTTTTCAGTTGGTGGGTGCATGTTTTATTTCATTTTTCATTTCTTCTATTTACATGAAACTTTTTTTTATCCTAGTTTATATGCCATAATGTTGTAGTAGGAACGTATTTTCCGTGTAATAACATCTGCAAATCCAGAAATGGTTGGCCGGATTATAATCCCGAAGTAACTGGGTGTTATAGAAACATTGTTGGCATTCTAGCATATCTTGCATTAGTCATAAAAATAAAAATGAAACCTCTTACTGGTAGACGTTCAAAAGGACAACGTACGTCTTTTTACGTCATTATTTATAACGAAACTACGGGTTTTAAGCCCAGCAGTGTTGACGCTGTAAATGTAAGACATGGGAGACAGGCCATTGTTTACAATGGCCCTGTTCGCAAAATAAAACGGGTTATAACTGATCTCCCGTTAACACACTTTTTTCTTCTTTTAAAACACCGGCAAAATGGGCAAAAACACACATTATGCTAGAATTTACTTTAACAAGTAATTCATGTAAAAAAAATGGAAATTAGGGGATATAATGAGAAGGATGTTTTGACGTATTATCTTGCCCGTCATGTGAGAAACAGTGGAAATGAGGAAATAAAACTGGTAACCACTGTCAACAAACTCTTATTTCATTTTTCTGTTAACAAATACATACTTGACAAAATATCATGTAACCTAACCATGAGGGAGGGGGGGGTTGATTGCTAGCACAACACCGCGGGTTGCAATAAATTTCTGATTTTTTTATTTCTTTTAAATGGCTTGGTAAACAGCGTAATTCAAATACTATAATATATACTATTCTTGCATGATGGGGATATTGACGTTTTTAAGGCTGGAAAATCTGATCTTACACCCCCCTGTAAGACGACTTGCTCATTCTCACTTTTACGTAACGTTATAAACTGACTTCGTTATAATTAATCTGACTCACTTTCCCATACATAAATAAACAATGTTTGTTAAATACAAAACACATTTCGGTAACTTTGTTCTTAAATATCCATTTCAAACTGAATTATTACGGTAATTGGCAACGAGGCTTGAATACTTGTTCAGAGGCATATAATTTTAGAAATGTTTCGCGGGAACTCGGCAGAGCCCGTTCCCGCCAAAACAGTACTAACTATTTCCATTAACTCGTTACTATAAGAAACTAATATGATATGATACACATGTCAACGAGTACACTTGTTTCTAACAATTCATTTTAGGCTACAACATATACTACATGTACACTCATGTTTCTGCAGGGAATGTTTTTAGTAACTTCTTCATGTATAAAAACATTTCGCCGGGTTTTGTAGCCTCTCTTGTCAGAATGAGTTTTCGAGTGTTTCCGCGTTTAGTTTATTTTCTTATACTCAAATGCTTCCCAGTTCACGGTTGGTGCATTTTCTTCAATTGACAATTCGTTTTCGTGAAAAATATTTTTAGAAATGCCACAGTTTGAGCACTCTCTTCCAAGACATGATTTACTATAGCAGCCATTTTGGTCTGGTTTACATAATGTGTCTTGACACATATCGTACATATTTTCATATATCCTACATTCGTCACACGGCACGTGCTTCTTGCGAAATTCCATGCATGTACGAAATACTGATTTCATTTCAAGGTGATATCGGCAACAGCATGTCACGCGATCATTTGCCCTTGCTTCACGAACGAAATAAGGCAAGGCCTTTTCTGGCTCTTTTGGGAAAAGGCCCCTGGCCCTAATTGTTGAAAAAACGCGGCGTTTTTCTGATCAAATTGGGAATTTATGTACGAGTTTAATATCTTTTACCTTAAGGCCAAAAAAATCTGTGTTTAGGGCAACGGCCCCAAAAAATTTAGGTAGGGGAGGGGCAAAGTTTTTTTTTTTTTTTTTTTAAATCGGGAAAAATTCTATAGGTTGGAAAAAAATCTGTGTTTAGGACAACGGTCCCAAGAATGCTATGTAGTGTAGGGACAGATTTAAAAAATTGAAAAAAAAAATTTAATTTTTTTTTTTTTTTTTTTTTTTTTTTGGATTTGGGAAAAATAAAGGTTATTTTCGATTGGGAACGGGGCCGATATTCGGCCCCTAGTGATAGGGAGAAAAAGCCCTGTAAGGTTTGCACCTTTCAAATTTTTTCTCGGAAATACCGATATTTGGGTATTTCTCCTTGAATTCAACATAAGCTTCAGTCTGAGTTTTTCGCAAAATATATACCTCGTGACTTGAATAAGACTTCACACCAATTCTTACACGCTTTACATCTTTCTTATTACCAGTTGGGTGTGAAATATCTGGAGAACACCAAAAAACGTAGATAATTTTCTTTGTTTCATCAGTTATACATGTTTTTCTAGTTTTTCTCTGGGTGTACTTGAAACATGAAGACTCAGTATGAGATACTTGCGTACGGATTCGACTACCTTTAGACACGGTTCTGGCAGCAATACATAGCTTTTTTGCAAGTTTATATTTACACTTATTTTGTGTCACGGCTTCACCACAAACGGACGACATTAAAGAATTAACTTCTATCCTGAATTCGTCCGATCTTTTCCTTTTTTTACTTTTGGGGGAATTCCGTATGTCCTCAATCACGGACTCTGACAACTTCCGGTCGCTGATGTCGTCTGGAGACGAGACTATGTTGGATTGTCTTAGTGACTGAACAGCAGGCGATCTTGAGCATTGTATATAGGCAGCAACAGTTGCAGCTCGATGGTGTTATAGGTAGCGCGCTTTTAAATTTTCGAAGAGCTCTTGATTGGTTTTGTCTGTTTGGAAATTTTGAAATGTCTGCATTTCCTATTTTTGTTTTCTTTAAACGCCATCGACGCTGACGTTCTGTAGCTTTCCTGTTTTTTCCTTTGTTTAAAGCTATTGCCAAGTTTACCTTTTTCAGGAAGAGTTTTTTTTGCGTTGCCTGTATTAAACGCTTTCTGCTCGCCCTTTTCTTCCTATTTTCAATGTTCGTGATATTAGATCTTTCTGACATGATCTGCAATGAAATACGAACCATAATATGAAACTAAGTACAGTCTTAAGGCGTTTTTTAGTGAAAATCTTGCACAACTTGACTTTAATTCCGGAATATACTTTTAACACTATATTATGTGTTTTATTGCAACCCTTATAATAGAATTTTTTCCTTGACAAGGAAAATGTGTGGTGTATCAACAGGGCCATTAAGGATGCCTTATAGCGTAACTTACGTGGCTGTGGGCATTTTCTTGACAAAGAAAACTAATAACCTTTATAAAATATTGATGAGTTTTTTAAAATCTAGATTTACTGGAGTTGATCCTGACATCATTTCAATTCTTTTACTAACTAATTTATTCTTAGCTAGATTGTTCAACAAAGTTTGAAGTTCTTTTCGAGTCTACTCCTTACGAGTCGGCTTTTCACTGGAACAGACAAGTACTTTTGGGGTCATATGAAAGGAGATATCGGTCGTCATATTCGAATGGGCATTTTTCGTACCCGAAACCTTATAGACCGGTGTTAAAATAGCGAGTAGAAATGCTTAAAAAACTATTACCTCTACACCAGGCCGTTTCTTCCATCTCTACATTTCCATGTTTCACATTTGAACTGCAACTGACGTGTTTCTGCTGACGTCATGTTTTCTGCTGACGTCATTGTGTTTTACGTACATGACGTCAGAATAAAATGACAGACGTTCATTTCGCGCAAAATTTTATGAACGCCTGACGTGTTTTTGTTGCTCATCTGTCTGTTTTACTGTAGGTGCATGGTATTTTATGTTACATTTTCTTAGTGTAACAGCTGTTTTGGTCCGCGAAAGTCTTCAGTGGTTTACGTAGATTTATTCAAAAACAGTTAAATGCAATAGAGCTGAGTTTCTACTTTCTGAAGATGTATTGCATGATATAGATATTGTAACATATGTAGCGACAGTGATACTTTTTTAATAGAAAGTATCACGAAAATTCAATAAGCTCCAACTTATGACGCGACGTCAATCCATTTTATTAAAGGAAAAAATGAAAATTTAAAAAACATTCACCTCACCCACTAAAGAAAACAGTGTGCTGCCTTAAAGTGGAATTATGCGCATTTTTTTCAAGTAAAAAATCCAGCTGAAATAGGTGTGTGTACAAAAGGGTAGAGGAAATATTGGCTTTTAACCCAATACACCAAACTCTTCCAGCTACCAGTATGAAATAATAACTTTCGAAATATTGATTTTCTTATTTTGACTGTGAGAGTCTTTTTAAAAAAAAACAACTGCATGCAGGAGTTGTTTCCCTTCCACTGCCGAAATCTGTACCAACAACAACAACGACACAATCAACTATCATTTTATCATTCCGATTTTTTATTTCTAAAGCACCAACTTCAAATACTAATGCGGCATTATCATTAATTTAACACATTTCAATGCACAGCAACCAAAAATTGCTTTTATAAAACTGTCACCAAAAATCAATATGCAGTAAGATGCGCATAATGTCACTTTAAACAGAGTTAATAGAAAGTGTTGTTCCATTTTTTTGTAGTTTTGCTATATTGAAAGGAATTTCGTCTCCATAAGTAAGCTGATTTGAGATATGAAAGTGTTATTTTTGTTTGAAGAAATGTGATTGCATAGTACCAGTTATTAACTTAACTATGTCTCTTTCATTCCCAAAACAGCACTTTTACACTAGCTTGTAGCCAATTTCATTGCTGTTGAGGTTTGATCTTTGTAAAGGGTAAATAATTGGTGAGTCATCAAAATGATAACTTTGTTATCTTAACTCTACTGAGTATACTCTCTATCAGACTACGAGTCCCCATTTCCGCCGGAAGACATTTTGCATGAAGTCTGAAACAATCTTTACGTATATAGATATTTATTGTTGGATATTGCTTGAAAATGCCAAGCGCATTATAAGCAGATAGTGTGATTATATAAAGCATTGACTAATTCTACGTTTGATTTCTCTGTTACTCTTTCTATTTATTTTAAATGTCAGATTACTTTATCTCTAGGGAATTTGGTTAACAATTTGATACATCATGAATAGTGGCGTTAAGCCGTCTTTCTTTAGAAATGTGATTTATTGTTCATGTTTTCATAAAAAAACACTCTTAGATTCTTAAATCATTTACACAACAGAACGCTGAAGAATATCCTCCAGCGACAAATTCAAATACATTATTTCATTACTCAGTCAAAATTATCTGTTTCTTGCATTATCGGAACGACATGTACGTTTATTTTACCCATGCCGGAAAAATGATTTATATCTGCACCCTAACCCTCCCCAGCACTACCACCACCACCAAACGTTTCTCATGAATAACTTGTGACGTAATGTCATAAACATTGTGACGTCACTTTTCCCCAAACACAGCATCTTAATTGTTGTTATATGATACTGCATCATTTCGGTAAGTTTGCATTTGAATATCTACTGCGACATGCCAAACGGCATGCAAGAATAAGTCTTATCATGAGAGCCTCTTTCGCGCCGAAACAGTTACACTCAATTAAGGATATTTCGATATAAACGACAGAAACTATAAATCTATGTTCACCTTACCTCTTACGTTATCAGCTGCTTCTTAACCGATTTTGACAACGAAAATGATATCAGGTTTTTTTTTGCTTACCTTTGAATCTCGTTCGTCTGCTTTACATTACGTCAGTAGATAACAGAAATATCAGTAAAATCACCACATTTACCTGGACAAACAGTCCCTCTAGTCATGTTTACAGACAAGATTATCAACAGCTGACCAGACGACGTGGACGTACATTACACAAGCACCGTATAATTGTCTAACGAGGTTGCTATGAAATTAACAACACAGTTGTTCAACCCATGTCTTAATATGTCTGAGGTAGTGATAACTTGTTGAAAGTAAATTATTGATTATTTCAGAAAAAACGAATTCAGAAAAATAAATATTCCAAGTCAAAAATTAATCTCCGATAAAAAAGAAAAACGAGCATTTGTCTGACTGTGAAAGAAGGAACACTATACCCATCTCCCCATTCGAAAAGCCTTTAACATCACGTTTTCTTACTGTAACAGAAACGTGTAAAACGCTTTCATGTCTTTCTTGTCAGTATTAAACGGAAATGTGTCTGTTGATAAAAGAAGGTACGAGGCAATACACATTTTGCGTATGTTGTATGCTTTCAAAATAAATCATCGCCTTTATAGCAGTGATGGTTGTTTAATGAACAGAAACAAACTGACTCTGTATATTGCTAAATGAACCGTAAATAATATGTATTATAAAAGTCTTAATAATGAACCTGATTAAGCGTTTATCAGACATATGTCATACCTAAAATGCTTAAGTCAGTAATTTTTGTAGCACAATTAATATCTTCTTCCGGACTCCGACATGGTGACTGGGATAAAATCTTGATTCAATCTAATCTCTCTAGGTGCAGTCCCTGTCTACCGGGAAATACGTTTTAAAGATTGTCAACAGAAACAAATCTTCTCATTTTTCGGATCCATCGTTTTAATAGACCCACAGGAGTGTGAAACTGTCCGCCCATTGGTTGAATGGTAATGTACTTTTGTTTATAATATGCCAGGATGTTGATTAAATAGTTTATCTTTTACAGACAGCAAAACATTCAGGCGTTTATCAAAATATAAATTCACACGATGTTACTCAAACAGACATGTAAATCAGATGTTAACAAAAAAATCATAAAAAATGGACATAAAGCTCTTTTGGAATAGAATAATGTTTGGGTTGAATAAACTAAGGACAAATATATTGACACGTCCATATTTGATAAGATGAAAATAAAATAAAAATGCGTTTTCATTACTTAGAATAAATGTATGTTATGAGGTATGTTCTTTGTACTAAATATCATTTATTTAGAAAGGAAACGTAGCAATAGCAACGAAATACTGGCTAATCAGAAAAAAATCGCTCGTTTGTCTGGTGTCTTCAAATATTATTTTAAAGCCAACATGATCTTTTCATGCGCACTGTATCAGTGTAAGTGCAAATTAAAGGATTTATTCAAGTTACTTGGGCATTTCTAATGTGTCTTATTATGCATAACTGCATCAGCTAAACGATCTTTCATTAACATTGCGATTCCCTTTTTATCTAAATCACGTATTCACCCCAGTAGTACAATTAATTTGTTGCATTGTCAATCAGATGGTTTCATTTAAAGAGAATTTGTCCCAACACTGATGTGGACATTCATCAACGCCAACGGAATATTACAAACGGGTTTCCTTGCTTCAATTTTATATACTAACCGTCATTTGGGGTTAACTAATTACATTTCAAGTGAATGTTAGATAGGAATTGAAGACAAAATAATCCCAATATTTTTGTTTTGTCTTCATATTAGTTCAGAAACCTTGCAGGTTATTCAAGAATCGGCGAATATTTTATTCCTATGGCAACATGCAAACGTTCAATATCATTGTTGTTAAACCTTGGAGATGCTTCACAGCAAGATTATGAACATGAACTAGCTGCAGGAAAATAAAAAAAATTGTTTATTATCCTAGAGATTACAAATCAGAGCTAGAAATTGGGAACCTTTTTTAGCAGTTTAGACTGATACAGATGCCTGTCTTGTGTAATACTGTTAGAAAACGACCACGCACTTTCATAAAGACAGTCTCTTATGTAGTTATTTATATACCGTTCTGATTTCATTACAATTATACAATTATATTGATAAGTTATACTGTTGAAAAAACAACATTTAATAGAAAATACAGATTGACATAAAGTATTACGATGTGACTGACTCGGGTTGCTACATTTGCAGGCTGATATTTCTTTGCTTACTGAAAAAAAACGATTTAGTTTGTGCATGGTACCCGTATTTACAAAACAAAATGTGCTGGATTCACAAAATCGTCAAACTGTTTATATTACCATTTTTTTCAGTCAGTATGAAGTACTTTAAATCAACAATATTGATTAAATAAAATCATCAAACCTGCAGTAAAGTACATACAGCGCATATAGAACGCACATATGTCAGTAACGTCGAAGACCCTTATTTTAGTTATACCTCCCACTGGTTTTAATTTACTGTTACTATAATTATGCGTTCTAGATATTACTTTATCTCCAGGGGTTTGATTACAAATTTGTTATATCGTAAATAGTTCTATTTTCCACAGAAACAAGTTTAACTAACTCTGGAACAAACGAATACACTATCGTATCTAGACAAAGACAGACCTATCTAGAGTATGAGGTAGAGAAATACTGCCAAAACAAACCAACAATTGTTGTACAATGTCCATAAATTTTCTTCAGTTTTATTCTTAGTGTGATACAACAAATATCAGGGTCAGTTATTAATACACAGACCATAGTCAATTAATCTTAACGGTGTTTCCAACAGACCAGCTTTTCTCATTTCTCATGAATCAAAAAGATAAAGACGAAGCTTGTACTGTCTTAAAAATAAAAAAAAATAAGTTTTTTTCGTGAGGTCTGATTTACTGCAGATTTGTACAATTGTAGATAATGTAGATAATGGAGTTGATATTTAGATATTTATCGGCTTTTCGTATCCTTTCATAAACCACTGTTTAATTTATTTGTCTTTGAGGTTCGAAATAAATCGACTGTGAGGAGCTCATTTATTCTTCTTTCATCAGCATGTTTTGTACAATTTCAAAACATCTTTACAACATTTTACCCGTTAAGCCGTTTGCTCCTCGGTCAGAATGGAATGCATCCACAGTGCAATTAGCTTTACTGATTGTTAGTTCGTAACCACTTCACAATAAATTACACACTGATGTAACTATCTTAAACACTGTATAGCGCTAGTCTTTATTCTTAGACGACAATGGACTTCTGTGTCGCCCTACACGATGTAGGTCAATGACCATAAAGTATCCCTTATTTACGTTTATCTGCTTAGATGAATCGCCATAAACATTTTTAACTCTTGCAGAATATGTTAAAAGCACTACGCGTCTAATTGAAATACCTGACTATATATAGATTAGTTCGTTCTTATATACATTCATCCGAAAGCTATGACACAAAATTATTTAAACAATCTACAAGTTCACGAATTCTTTGTGCGCATGTAGTCGTTGACAGGTAGATGTGCAGTTTGCAATGCAGGTAAAAGTAAATCGTCACAATACTTTTTTGTCTGACATGTATTTACTTAAAGTTATCTTTTCATGAAAGACGCATTGTAAATAAAACTGTGTTTTAGCGCAAATGGTGAACAGAAGACAGAAAGCTAATTGATTAAAAGTGCATTATGGTAACATTTATATTCATTCATAAGCCATGATTCTTATGCCATGCTTTAATGCTCACATTTTTTCCTCAGCAATTATGTATTGCTTCTTTGTAAACTCCTATGTGATGTCTGGCATTGAATTTGAATACAAATTTATCCCTGTGGGGCCATTCTTCACTGAAATCTGCTTGTCTACCGGCAAAAACGTTTTAATGATTGTGTAAACAAGAATACAGTTTTAAAACAATTTGTCATGTTTTAGATTTATCTTCTGAACATACCCATACATTTGCAAGACTGTCAATTAGGACTAGTGTGGGGTATATATGTTGTGTGAATAGTTCGTCTTTTATAGATAGCAAAATGTTGTTCTACTAGAACATGTAGTGCACAAAGAAGTTCTAGTTCACACTACTTGTAGGAATACCAAGCGAAGCTGTGCATATTTGTTGCATATTAAGCCTGAGTAATACAGCCCTTTGGTGTTGTTAAAGATATACTGTACATAGCAGATGGGCAACATGATATCTTCCTGGACTCAATATCGATACACGATGTATTACTCTGCATTTTCTGAAAGTAAAAGTAACAAAAATCAAATTGTTTTTAATAAAAAATTATCTGTTCTCAAAAACAAAATATGCACATACATAATAGTATGTTCATTCAGGTAAATCTATAATTTCGACCTGGAATTACTGAATGTTCGTGAGTCAGTCCATCGTACTCTTAGGTACAAAGCAATACAGATAGCAATTTTATTAAATGTTTGTTTGATTTTCATGTCGCTTTTAGCATTGATTTATACGTAGCGACATTGCCATAAATCGGTAAAACAAAATGTTTATGTTGCACTGCGTTTTCCTTTGTGATTTGTGATGTACGGTTTTGACTATCAAACAGAGCAAATAATGTGAACGATCAATATGTATAGCTTTGTGGAAATGGGCACTTTTCCTGCGCAGCAGGTTGTGGGTTCGATCCCTGACCAAATCATAAGACAGATGTAAAAATGGCGCTGACATCTCCTTTATATTTCGATTAGCATTTAAGTGACATTGCCATGCGTATGTTGTGGAGCATTGAGGTCTGCATGCAACAATTTGCATTTTGCGAAAGCGTTGCTTTTAAGTAGTTGCTACCATAGCTGCAACATTTGCCTTTATACCCTTAAAAGGTTGAACATGTTTGTGGATTTGGATGCAAGGTGGTCTGATATTGTAAGGGAATTCATTTTATTGCTTCATTTTTAAAATATGAACGATCTACTTTTGTTATTCAAAACGAAACATAGCAGTCTTATTATTCCTTAAGTGTGACATTAAGTAAATGTCGCTAAACGTTATTGAATCAAGCTTAAAGGGACATACCCTATAACTGATGTCAAAATAAATAACCTCCAAAACATAAATAATAGAACCTTTGGAAGTATTATAACTTGACCTAAGGGTTTAAGCTATGTATTCCCAGTCATTATCGATAAATCAGCGGTTTACAATATACTGCAGTACTGTAAACCATTTAATACTCTATATAGGGTTGTTGTTGTACAATTAATGGGTGGATGCGATTATTACAGAAAGCCTCTATATTGATTTATTGTGGTAAAATGAGGCATTTTTCGCGATAGGTTTTCTACTTTGAAATTGTATTTATCTATCATTTTACGTTCATTGAACACATAATCTATGTTTCGAAAATATAATTTGCTAAATGTAGCGAGTGCCCCTTTAATGTGTAGATTTCATTGTATAATTAAAGCGCTGTGAGCGCTGAAGGCCTGATGGCTATAGATTAACTCCCCTTAAAACAGTTTCATCGTGATTTGCGCTGAACCTTACCTAAAGCGCGGGTCGAAATGTGCAGAGGACGAAATTTTATATATGACACAGAATGAATGATTATCAAAGATCTAATATAGTATATGGGTGACAGGGAAGTTTGTTTTATTATAAAACGTACGTTAAATGAAAAAATAATCACATGGTCAACATTATAAATTGTTTGAGAGACCAATAAAATAATTCGATCTGCGCTTTGTACAACTTCAAGCGATATGATCTGATGTAGTGGATCGAAAATTATTGTGTACCAAGGCAAGACCTTGAAACAGAAATAAACAAAGTAACACCAGCAATGAAATATAAATACAGTACTGTCGATGTGTATAACAGGAAAAACCAAAAATGATTATTGGTTACCTTGTAGTCGGTGAAAGCGTTCACTGGGCCTAATCGGCTCCAACTTGACAACCTGCGTCAGCCTCGATAAATGGTGGGTGATTTTTGCGCACGTAAGTTCCCATTAGGGAATGTACGTAATTTAAATCTTCTTTTTTTAAGAAATTTATTTTTATGTAAATATATATGTAATCCTTCGTAGATAAGAAAATTGTCGATGAAATAACATCAGAAAGTTGAAAAATTAAGCTACAAACTCTTTTATAGAGCTCCGTACGTTCCGTAAATATCATATGCATATGAATATCTTCTGTAATCATCTAACATAGCAGTTATTTTTTAAACAGAGTCCATGAAAAAATTGTTTTAATGGAGCCCGTAAGCTATGGACCTTTCCGCAATCGTTTGAAGTTGTATGTACTGTTTTTATTTGTAATATGTTCTTATCGAAGGAAACATTCAAACAAAAGATTGATCTGGTCTGTTTTGCACTACTCTCCCATAGCGCATGTTTACAGTTGTTATCAGCAAATAGCACAGTTAAATTGCCTGTAGTGTTTAAAATGTGGTATGCTAACTAAGGCCTAGGG
This sequence comes from Saxidomus purpurata, assembly GCA_022818135.1. NCBI lineage: Eukaryota > Metazoa > Mollusca > Bivalvia > Venerida > Veneridae > Saxidomus > Saxidomus purpurata. The sequence goes on from JAFMSR010000011.1 coordinate 3,950,375, forward strand.
GACTTCAGTCTCCAGGCCAAAATATTAATATCTAGATGTATACAGTAAATAAGCAAATGTTACTGATGCAAAAATAATGTCAAAAATAATATCAAAAATAAGATCAAAAATAATATCAAAGGAATATTATCTCATACAGAATAAAATCAACTTTCCTAAATATCATTCTGTAATTTTAATTGTAGCGAATGTTTAAATGGGTCGGGTATTTGGTTGAGTCCCTGTCCCCTTACTACACTCTTTATCAATATCAAAGTGTGACATTTTTTGTTTCTTTACTATTACATACTTTTTATGATACATTATATATAAGAAAGTCGATTTTGTCCTATAAGCAAACTTCCTGCAGACACATATAGTATGTTCTGTATATTATTTGCCACCATCTTTCCGGACCCTTTTTGTCTAAGCAAATATGATGGGCTGAGATCAAAAATTGATTTTCAAGTTGTCCTCTGGTATTCCGTTATTTATCCCTTAATAGTGGTGGTGTAGAGGTGGTGGCGAGTGAGACTGGAGAGTGACTGAATAAGCTACAAGTTTGCTTCACAAGCGAGCTAAAATAAATCACTGGTTTTCTTGGGGTTTTTTTCTATCCCTTAAAAACTAAATAATGTTTTGGAAAGATACTAAAGTCTACTCGAAACGAAACAAAATGCAAAACTATGGCTCTAGTATCCGGTATAAGCCATTGGAGACCAGGAACCAACCCTTTAGTTTGAGAAAATGTCACTCTAATATGGGTCAACGAAACTTTTCAGATGTATTTCCGGACTGTTTCTACTATGTCGATATGGACAAAAGTCTTTGTATCCGCACTAGGTATGATATTTCTACGTAGCACATATCATGCTTCTTGTGAATGTTCATAAAAGTGCTGCGTTTCGATGCAGCAATGATAACATAAGAAAGACCAGTTTTTTTTAATTTTCTGTAACAACACATCATCGCTGCATAATGCAACCTGTCACATGATTTTCTTTTTTATATTTTGAACTACAGTCTGGTTATACACACAAATCTAAATATTGGCAATTGTACCAGATAAAACAAAATCAGAGGTAACTTTTTATTACAGGTAATGATTTTTTGTCGAAATATTATAGTATTTCGTGATTCACTAATTATTTAACTGGTTCAGAACGAATACGCAGCAATACGCAATAAGAAAATTATTAAGTCAATTTTATTGTAGTGAGATTGTGTATATGTAAAATCCGTACAATTGTACAACATCCGGTCACGTTGGACATACTATTTACAAGAAATTTTGCAACATATATAATGGTTATCAAAAGTTAGAGCAACGAAAACCGGGTCAAACGTTTTTATAGCGTCATTAAACATTGCCGCATTAACACAACGGAAACTTGATATAAAAGGTTACTTGCACTGTATCAGGATACATGCAAATCAAGTGTTTGATTTAATTTGCTTCAGTACTTTGTCTGTGTCTTATTATGCTTAATTGCATCAGCTAAACGATCTTTCATTGATCTTGTTATGCCTGGTTTATCTAAATCATGCCATCATTGATCACTTTCTTGAGTTGAAAAAATTCAATTTATTGTATTGTCAATCAACTGGTTTCATTTTAAAGGAATTTCTCCCGATACTGATGTGGACATTCATCACCGGTAACGAAATATCACGGATGTATTTCTTTTCTTATTCTATCAAAGTTCAACTAAATATTAAGCGTTCATTGGGTCAACTATTCACATTTAAGGTCTTGAAAGATCGGATAATCACAGTATCATTATACCGTCTAAGTATTATTAGAACCCTCCAAATCAATATCAAATCACAGAATAAAGCATTCCCAGCACAAAATGCAAGCGTTCAATATCAGTTTTGGCAGACACAGGAAATGTTACAGATCCGGACAAAAATAGGATTTCATGTCCATTAGATTTTGGGGAAAAGATATATCTTTGTTTTATTCTAATGATGTACGGTGATACCCAATAAAATATTCAGTGTTTATAATAAGTGTAAATATTTTACAGAAATTGTAAATTATCTTGATAAATATTTTAGAAGTTTGCGGTAGATGCAGTTGTAAATCGACCTGCATAGATCATCAAGCCCTGTCAGTAGATATGAGCCATAAAATATTCTGCTTAAATAATGAAAATATATTATTATCATCTAGCCTTGTGGCGAGGCTAGCAAGTGTACTGCAAGCAAGGTTAGTGCCCAAATTACGTATAACTCGAACCGTACACTGGATGTGTCGTATGAAACACGTACAAGAGTGGTGTATGCCGACAAGTGAGGGCATCGCCAAAACACTCGAAATGCTAAAACGGGTCACAGTCAGCACATTAAAGTAGTGCAATTAAGTTCCTGTATCGCCTATTATATCAGCAATAACAAAATCATACGAATAGTGTATTAATGGAGGAGTAAAACAAAACAGTCCAAATTCAACGGAAAGCAGGGTGCGAGTTCATGGCAGTGCAGTGAGCAGTACCAGTTCGAACATTTATTTGTTTAAATTAACGTGTAAGAATGGAAATGTTTATCACTGTTTGTCGTTTAGATGCTTTGAAATTAATCACTCAGGTCTTTGGCTTTCGTGATTAGATTTCTACGCATCTAAACTCCATACCGTGATGTACTAACCGGTATATCACACAAAAGTTAAATCTATTTCCTAATTATACAGTGCCTAATCTTTTATTTCATCACCTTTTTACATTTTCTTGACCGGAGCACAACTCTAAAAGTACTAATGAAAAATCGTTAAAATTGTATACATTGATAGAGGACATTAATGGAAGTGCAGTGCTGAAGAGCCATATCCCTATATTGCATTATTTTTGATTAACTCCAATATTGAATTTTCTTGTCCGGAGCATAACTGCAAAAGTGTAACAATGCATTACTTGACACTTCATACAATAAAAGCGCACAATTAGAGGACGTTCAGTGTGCAAAAATTGTAACTCTGCCTTACCTTAGTTTTTAATTGTCCCCCTTGATTATATTTTCTTGTCCGGAATATAACTCTTAAGTTACTATTTAGAAGAAAAATTCGTTAAGTGTACTGCAGTGCCTAAGAACCATAACAAAGAGAATATTTGTTTGTTTCAGTGAAATATCGATTTCATTTTACAAGTGAACACCAAAAATTCATATTTTCTTGAGTAGTGGAGTAGCCGCAAGTGAAAATGTCAGTTTTTCGGTGTTCACGAGTGAAATAAAATTGATATATGTGTGCACTTCTGGGTGCTGTGGGGCTCGTTTTGGGGAGGCTGCGTTTTTGGTACGTGGCATTCCCTGTTTGATATTATTTTTGTTTTTTTCACTAAAACAAACAAATTTTCTTATTGTATATGTTTTTGGCAAAACATTTCGGAAAATTTTGAATAATAGTATTTCTTATTCCCCGTGCAGAACTCCGTAATGATTACTACCATCATTACAATACAGGTAACAAAAATAGTTCAAAATAATTTGATTATTTCAGATAAAAGTATTTAAGAAGACATATCTATCTTTATCATACAACGAAACTGAAACATCAATTCATTAGATATACAGTAGGCCTAAATTGAAACATTTTTTAATTAAATTAGTCTGCACGTCGTCACACCATGAATAGCGGAGTAATACTCAATCAGCTGTTCATCCATTAAATAATGCTCGGTCCAGGGCTGACATAAGTGCAAAATTTGTCACAATTCAACGCATTTGTGAATAATGAGAGATTTTAGAGGTAGTTTCCACTGTTTATAGGTGACATACAGATCGTCATCATACAATTATTAAGAGCATACTGTAGCAATTGGATGGTGATGAACAAAAAATGAAAGTCAACGTTTTTTCTCAAATTTTAATTCAACATTGCTATAGATCGTTAGATAATTATCTAACTAAGAAAATGAATTCCAACAACACTATATTTATTTCAAAAACAAAAGATTTACAGCCATTTTTCGATTTTATGTAATGCTCTATAATCGTTAAATGAGGGGAAATATGTATCTCATTGGTGAGAACTTGGATGTAGCTAAGTATTTATTACTGTTGTGTGTTTATACACAGAAGACACAAGTGACGTCATTTACGTCATATAAAACGTGACACGAAATACTAAATAGTGCATTATGTTGATTTTACGCCATTAATGACACAAATTCACGTTTATATACCATTTAACATGATATTCGGTAAACGATATATAATAAAAGGTATATCATAACAGTCGGTTGATCTGCGTGTGTATCTTTCTCGTTGGCCGCATAGTTCCAGAACTATACAGCCAACTCAAAAATACGACGTCGCAGATCAACCGACTCTTATAATATCACGTATGTATAAGCTCTACTCGTTTCATAGCATGTGCGCAATTGATCTAATACAGTGTGTAATATTGTAAAGTTTAATAATAAAGCGTCACCACCTCGGTAACATTCGTCACTTTCAAGTGACAGCTCTTGTTTATTTATTTTTTCTTTCTTTTTAGTTAACTAAGAATTAGTCTTGATGACGGGTACGAACAAGCTGATGGTTTGTTTAAGATGAGGTATTTTCCGCATTAGCTAAAACGTGACTTTATTCTGTATTCACAAATAATGTTCAGAGAACTTTGTTTTTGGCCTGGGGACTGAAAGTCCCCAAGGCCTAAGTTAGTATACCACATTTCAAACTGCAATTTTAGCCGTGCTAGGCAATAACAATGTAAATGCGCTATGAAAAGAGGAAGACAGACCAGATCAACTTCTGTTTGAATGCCGCCGATAAGAACATGTTACAAAAAAAAGAAACTCAACACGGAAGGTATAGCTTCGGGCTGCTTACATTTTTTCTTTTTGATTAAGCGCTGTTAGCTGATTACGGAAGAATCAAGCTTCAGGAAAAGTAGGATTTTGAAATTTACAAAAGCGAAGCCGATAAAGTTTGTAGTTTGTTTTCAATTTCGATGTTTTTTTGACACTTTGTTTTTCAACGTTCATTATTTCCAAAAATAATGTCTCTAAAAAAGATTAATACGTACTCCAGAAGGACTAAGTGATCTCACCGCCATTTCGAGGACCTGCATGTCGAGGCCCAGGAACGGTTTCCTGATCACACAGGCCAGATCTTTTTGGTTTTTCTGTTTCACTTCGTCTGTTTTTTTCTGCTGGTTTGCTTTGTTTTTTCTGTTTCAAGGTCTTGTCATTGGTCACTTTTCGATCCTCTCAGATCTATCCTTGAAGTTGTCAAAGCGCGATCGATTATTTGTACGGCTAACATTTTTATTTGCTATGTGATTATTTTTCTTTAACTACTTTCATAATAAAACAACTTCCCTTCCTCACCCATCCCCCCATTTTGTGAATCATTCTTCTGTGTCTATTTGAATTTCTCCTCTGCACTTTCGACCCGCGCTTTAGGTGATCAGCGACTGGTGAAAGTTGTTTGGGGTAACTAGCCCCAGGCCTCACAGCGCTTGTTATCATTAGGTACGATATACATTGGAGGATGTATTACAAACTGAAATATCAGGCTTAATTGATCGATGGCATTATAATCGGCGTATTGGTAATGAAAAATGTAGTGCAATCTGATAACACAAGCTTAGAACCGGAAATAAATTATATGATTACTGAACGTATTTGCTCCAAACTGAACTAAAAATACGGGCGTTTTTCATCCTTTTGATTTAACGTGTTAAACAGACATTTGCCAAACGTTAAAATTATGTTTCGTTTGATAGAACCAGTCATACCCTAAAATAAGTTCCTTAACTGACACAGTATATAAACCCATAGTAAAACCATTTCCACAGTATCAGTTCGTATTATTGTCTACAATTCAAGATCAAACAAAAAGAACGCAATGTACTAAGCTATATTTGAGATGACAAAGTTATGAACTAAACAATCGAAGAAGTTACAGTTTCAGTTTTATTGAAATTTCATTGAAGCAATTAAATTAACCGGCAACAAAATCGCAAAACTCAGATTGAAAAAAACAGCTTGAAATCCTCACAGGTCTACACATTATTTTCCAGGTCTACACGTATTGTTTTGACTCGGCACGTGATCTCTATCAACCAATCAGAATTAATTATTTACAGTGTACGATATTTTCAGTGATATATACGCATGACAAGAATGAAGATCTGTTTCACAACTATAATTGAAAGTTATATTTTCGTGCAAGAAGATAAAACGCAAAACTCATTTACAAATTTGGGAGCATAAAATCATATTCCACTTCAAATTTATGACTGTGCTTTAAAAAATATGTTAAAACAAGGTTGGTGTCATGTACAGCTAATTGAAGCGAAACTAGCTCGTGCATATACAAATGTAAACAATATATATGTATATATGCATTTGTATTTTTGAAATCTGGAACGAATCTAACATTTAACTGTCATTTTTCAAGAATAAGCATTCTGTCGTGGTTTCTTAATGCTCGTTTTATTCCTAAAAACGTTTCCGTCAGTAATTTATCGTCATGCAATTAATATCTTCTTTTGATACTTCACCATGATGTCTGGTAAAAAGTCTGGATTCAATTTCAACTCTCTAGGGAAGTCTCCGCTGCAATCTGTCTACCGGGAGAGTGTCAACACAAACAGACTAATCTTTTTCAGGTCTATATTCTGAACAGTCACTAAAAAGCGTAGGAATGTCCATTGGTCTACTGTCTATACACTACAAGACTGTAAATAGTTATTCTCCTTTCACTTCTTAAAGGGAACTGCAAGTCGGAAAATAATTTGACTTCAAATTGAAGAACTTGTTTAGTGGAACACAATGTGGAAATAATTTATTAAATCGGAATATTAAATGTGAAGATACATAGTATTAAAGATTGATTTTTTCTAAAATCCATGATTATGGAGGCGGTCATTTTGAGTTGTCTGATGTCACAGTGCTCTAATTTAATAAGTTAAAAACAGAAGCTTCAAAAACATATTAAAATATGGAAACACACATAACACTTAACCAACGTTTTCAATTTAAAATGAAAAAAGAAGTTTAGAGAAGGGTCCATGTTTAACAGTGTGTCTAATTTGCATATTTGCTAAATCCTAGATTTCTCATAATTCTTCAAATTTCCATATGATTTCAACAAGAAACATAGCTAATATTAAATAGGTGTATTAAATAACTGCATACAGTAAATAAGCAATACTTTATTTGACAGTCAAAAACGTCAGTCATATACAGAGAAAATCTACATTCCTAACGCCATTGGGTAATTTTGAAAACGTCATAGAACTTTTTGGTCGTTGTTTTCCTGACTAAATTAGATACTCAGCTCTTTACCAGTGAATACCTTTAGGATATGTAGTGTCTCAAAATCGCGATTCAATTTTAGATTTCCCCCTAGTTACACGCTTGTATTTTCATACGTTGGTGTTTATCATAGCAAGTAACTTATGATATATTTCCCCTGTTAACTGATTCCAAAGCTATATTGATTACATAATTGTTGTATATCAATTTCAATGAGTCTTTAAACGCTTTGGATTTTTTTTAAATGTTGTATATATTCGGCCACTTTAAGCGGTTATTACTTGTGTCAAGATCATGATAAAATTATGGATATGCATAAAATACTAGTCACTTAATCTTATAAAATGATCAGAGAATTATAACCCCCTTTTTTGTGATTATGGACTTGTCTATGATATAACTCTGCCTTAAACCGCTTGATTAGCAGCCCAAACAAGGAAAGAGAAAGAAAACCTTTGCTATAACTCACATTTGAATGCGATCTCCTTTATATCTTTGACATTTTGATTACGTTGGTGAAGACGCTTTTCTTAGAACTGCATGCCGAGAATAACGATATTTAGGGTAACTTCATTAATTTTGAAGCCGCCGCTAAGGCTTTGATTTATGTCTTTTGTTTTCTGAGGAGCGGTGATACATGTTTCTTTTCATAAACCAAGATAATTATCGTTTATCGATCATAAAAATGTAGTTTGAGCAATTTTACTCTGTGTGTCATTATCATCATCACAGTCAGTACCAACGTCATGTCATTATCATCATCATCATCAAATTCATCATCATCATCATCATTATCATCGTCGACATCATGATGATCAAAATCATTATAATTATCATAACTACTTGAATTATTATTATTATTATTATTACTATTATTATTATTATTATTATTATTATTATTATTATTATTGATGATGATTGTGTCTTTTTTTAACATTTCTTTAACATAATCATGAGCATGTTTCGAATCAAGTCATTGTGAGGCTGGTTCGACTACTCTCCGTGATATGTCCAATAACCTAAGATGTACTGAACAATTAAGCCAAAACTTTCAAACAAAAACAGTACCTTATAACGATTGATCATAACACAATGTATGCTTCTCGCCTTGCATTCAATGTGAGCCCGGCTTACGATTTATAATGTACATGCATTACGCGGACATTCTTAGTATGCACATGCTGTTAAAAACTTACGCCTTTTTCCTGTTTGGTAACGCAGATTACTTAGACAGCAAAACACTTTATATAACCAACATAAATGTGATATCAGACCAGTATTATTGCCCGTGTGACACTCACTCTCGGCTGATCGGAGATCAGTCAAACGTTTAAATTGAAGTTTAAAGAATCAGATGTTAAGTTTGAATATTCCAAGGGAACTACATTGTATGTAGTGGCACCGATTAAGAGTGCTTTGCAAAATGTTATTTTTACAACATTTAGCAAAGAAAAGCAAGCAACTTCTCATAAGTGTTTTAGAAAACCTTATACTTCAACCGGCTAATATTTGCATGTACTATATATTTAAGATGTTTTCATGTATCTTATAGCCCATGAATCAAATAACATCTCACAGAAGTCCCAATCCTCTCTCGTCCTAGAACTGTCTGATAACGGCTTAAGATTGACTGACAAGCAATTAGCTTTATACACATTTACACACATGTATATCAGTAAACACACATAATTAGAGAAGAATAAACCAGTGGAACTGCCACACTACTACACGATGTTAAATCTTTATTTTTAAAGTCCTGTTATCTCTTTTTTTATTGAAGATATGAAATAATTTCTATTCATTTTGTATACATGGAGTTTTACCTCTTGTTCATATTTTATCACATCATGAAAATATGCTATCAGAATGAACAAGACTACGAATAACTCTAGCATCACATTTCGATCTAAAGGCTGATGTTAGAAACATTTTCGTAAAATAACTGTCTTTAGCGCCGATGAGACATTGTTCTTGGTATGTGTTAAATGAAGTTACGTAAACCATATTCAAGATAACTTCGAAAAGGCAGCGTTCATAATTTATTAAATTGTTCTGAAGGAATTATTGCGCGTGTTTCAATGTTGAATTTGTATCATGAAACATATATGTGTTATGCTGTACTAAATGTTCTTGTAGCGATGGTGACCTGCGATCCTGTGAAGAATGAATTCCCTGTATACAGTTGGCCTTAGACATTACATTTCAATTTGGTGCATAATATCTTTCACCTTTGAAATAACTTATAGTAAGTAATGTATTACAGCTGTAAGTCATGAAACTTGAAGTGTGATTTCTGACACAAGTTGAAATGATGCAAATGTGGACTGATATTTCTGGACAAGTGATAATGTCCTTACCTTCAGTCCAGAGCAGAGTTCTTAGCAAAATTGAAATCTCAATATGCTGTTTTAATTTAACTGTGTGCGTTTAATCAATCCAGACAGGTTTCATTTATCGCTTTCTCCGAAGTAGTAAGTCGTCCCCGAGTGATAATTATTTAGACATGGTGACATGTAGGAGTGTTGACTTCGCGATTACATTTCTGTATGTAGGGTAGCATGGATTTGTGAATTGCCATTACCTGAATTTAGTGTTGACACTGTGAAATGGATGGGACGCTTTACTGATGAGGCAACAAGCAGCTATCAACAAAAAGACACGGAAAATACTAAAATATAATTTTGACTGTAATTGCACTTCATTCTTTATTATGTTTTCTATGTCATTTGGATCTCTGTTATTATTTTAGCCCACTGTTTGCTTTGAGACAACTCGTTGTCTTTTGTTCCTGATTTGCAATAACCTATAAAATAAACGTAATGAGTCTTTCTTGAATTGATTTCATTGTGGTATTACTAGATTACATTTCATTGAAGAAGGCGGTTGTCTTGACAGTCCACGATACTTTTGAAATTTCCACAGGATCCCTGTCAAAGTTTATTATAAGTAAGTTTACTGGCACCTCGGGACTAGTTTACTCGACAGATCCATGTTAAGCTAGTTATGTAGGGAAATCGTGCTGTGAAACACAGCAGCAAGTATTGTCCCAGGGGTCAGTATCCTGAAATAATATCAAAATGCTGTCGGCAGTTAATCTTATTATCACGACTTGATTTCTCAATGCACAAAGAAATATTTTAATAGCACAAGCTGTCACACAAATCGAGCGTCTGACTTGTAATAATAAAGCTTTATGAGTAGCCTTAAATAAGGAACGAAAGGTGTATTTTTAAGGTGCAAGGAACGAAAGGTGTATTTTTAAGGTGCAAGGAACGAAAGGTGTATTTTTAAGGTGCAAGGAACGAAAGGTGTATTTTTAAGGTGCAAGGAACGAAAGGTTTATTGTTTTGCACGCAGCTTAAAAATATCTCAGGAACGAAAGGTTGTTTTGCGTGCAGCCTAAAATATCACAGGAACGAAATGTATATTGCTTTGCGCGCACCTAGAATATTACAGGAACGAAAGGTATATTGTTTTGCTTGCACCTAAAATATCACAGGAACGAAAGGTATATAATGTTTGCATGCCGCTTAAAATACCCCAGGCACGAAAGGTATTATATTGTTTTGCGTGCCGCCTAAAATAACATATTTACGGAAGGTATCATGCCTAAAATATCCAAGGCTCGAAAGGTATATTGTTTTCCGCGCCGCCAAAAATATCACATTAACGGAAGTATACTGTTCTGCATGCCGCCTAAAATATCTCAGGAACGAAAGGTATATTGTTTTGTGTGCAGCTTTAATATGCTTTCAATATTGCCCGTTTCTTGTGAATATTTCATCGTATTCACTGACTCAAGACTCCATATTTGTATATTATACATTGATATACCCGTATATTTTAGCTCTGTTCACATGCTATTAAATAGAACAGCACGTTTGTTGCAATTCGGTACAGTTTAAACGCTGATTTTTTTTCTGTTATCATTCTTCTGGTATACAGGGACCTTTGATGTTATTGCAGGATTTATTTTACCGTCTTATCTTATCTCCTTTAGTATTAAGCACTTCAAAATGATGGACGCAAGCTAAATGAATCGAAGAAAATGTAAAAAAATATAACAATTATGTATAATTTAAACATTAAAGCCAGAGGATTGGTATAAGTAATGGGACATACACCATACACTAACTTCCCCGCAGAGGATTGCATAATGATTTTGGATAAAGAACTTGCAGCTTCTAAGATTAGTTTTGCACAGCCGGTCGTCTGAGAAGTTAATTTCCCGATATGGTTTGGACGACGTACACAGATTTGTTTGTTATTTCCTGCATGATATAGCGTCCATAAAGTCACGGAAAACTCGTGCACATTCCAATATACACGCTCAATAACCTGTGCTCGTTTTACATGACAGAACATTATTTGAAGAAAATGCAAGAGTGGATTTGTTTCTGACAGAACAAAGTTCTTCCAAAAGTGCATTCCTGCAGCGAAAAGAGCGATCATATATTCCTGCGCTACAAAAAATATACTCTAGTATATACAGAATCATTTGCTTGATTTAGACTTTTAGTGATTTGTCCGAATTTATTATAAAATGCATTTAATCGAGATATGAAAACGTTGTAACACAAGTTTTTAAGAACAGTATCCCTTTCTGTATTGTTCTAATTGCAAATCGGGAAATTCGTATGTGTAATATAAACACATAATTAAAACATTTTTTAAATGCAAGTTTGCGTCTACGTATAATGTGTGAAAGTATGTGCTGGCTTATGAACATTTAAAGTGCTTTGTCATTTACTTGAAACACGAGAGAAGTCACACTTCTTACTGCCTAGATCGATGTCTGGTTAGCATGAAATATAATCCGCCACATCCACAGTGTTAAACATAGCAGCTAATGCACTCCCAAGACAAACATCGTGATACTGTGTAAAATTTCTGACGGCGTGTCATTTTATTTCGCATCATGAATTCTCTAAAAAACTCAAATAACCGTTGAAGTATATTTACACGAGCACACATGAACGCTGTATAGCACGTGTTCAGTATGATTAAATGGTTCGTTATGGAATAGTTCTCTAGAATATGACTCTTAAGTTATAAGTACTAATAATGAATCATAATCACTCTGTGGCAGGTAAGTACGTGTATTTCATATTATACACCATTCAAACATTCAGTCAAAACGGTATATGATACCTTACGTCATAGTTTGGGTACTTATTCCCGGTATACATATGTATTAAGATGATAATCAGGGCTCCAGCCACTTCAGCTAGATGTAAATATGGCGATAGACAGACCATGTAGTTATACTCGTACATTTGTATAACACCTTAATTACGAGGTAATTTGATTTTCACTATATTCCAAATAATTGGAAGTAACATTTGAGTTGAAGCAGAAGAATTGGATTTTTAAATGTAACTTGTTGGATTGTGCCTATGCAACTATCTTCAAGGTTGTCTCATGACAGAACAAACGTTCAGACCATAATATTAAATTACACAGATGCAATTTTAACTGCAATGTCAAATTGTTAAAGAAATATACTCCAAACATTTCGCTTAAATACACTATATTTCTTGTCTGGCAGACATACTACATCATTTCGGCGAGTACGTTTGGAGCCATACACGACTACGTGAACCTCGCTAAGACGAAAAAACTTTTAAGAATTTTAAAGTTATGAAAACATGTCATACTAATGCCAAGAATTTTGCAGGAAGGATTAACAATAACGTATAATTGAAATATTAAAAAGGAATGTTGATGTAAAACACGTGACGTACAGCCTATAGAATAATTTACCCTAGGGAAATGCACAAACAGTCTGGTTACAGATAATACATTCTCATAAAAAGGTAGTTTGTTGAGAACCGGACGAATTGGAAAGAAAAGAAAGAAAGAAAGAAAAAGGCTTTGGAATAAAATAACTATTTGATCTATAAAATAGCGTGCGGTAACTGTTAGATCATTTGGTCACCTTGAAAAAGATACCGCATTGTTTTTAACGACATAAAGAATACGGAACATATACTTTTTTCTAATTGAATTTGAAAAAAAATGTTAAACAGTACAAAGGGTACAATCAATATTTAGATACAATGTTTCTCTTCCTACACTAACATCTCTCTAGTATGATTGATATAAGCCTTAATTGGCTTAATTGGTAGTATATGCATTTATATTCTCAATAGTTAATGCATTTAGAATGCGAAAAATGTCAATAGGTTTTCGTTTAATTTGACCATGCTCACTTTGTTAATTATTCAATTAATACATTTATACTTTAAGAGATCATTCCATCACTTTATATCTCCATACAGTCAAAGGATATTACACAGTGCACGCTAGTGTAAGATTTCCTCTAGTTTGGAAGAAGTCAATAATTAATAGTCTTGGCCATTGCCAAAGAGAATTTGAAAGTTTGTTTTTCGGAGCGTTAATACTTGGCGTTCTGGCAAATCGATTGTCTTTTTCGTTACTACAAGAACTCTATTTAATCATACATTAATCTATACTGTTTATTTACAAGATTGTTTGGTACTATTGTTTTGTTCAGTGTAATTTGGAACGTCAAGGCGAGAAAGATGCAATGAATTAAGCGGTGGTTTTCCGGAAATCAGCTCATCCGTCGTTTATTATATGTTTGTAAACTTTTCCTGCTATAACAGTCCCATAAAGATCCTTATCGATTAAAAGTAAACTTGTAGATAAAAAGTCAGACCCTAGGGTAGAACAAAAATGGGATGTCTTAATAGTTTGGAGAAATTACTCTGTAAGTAAGATACAACTTACATTTTTATGTTTCAAGTTTTCAAGTCTATTTCTGAAAATTCCTTTTACATAGCGACACATATTAACTTTATAATAAGCTTCACATCAATAGTATAAACCAGGAAACTAACTGTTATATTATTAATCATATAATTATAAACACAAGCATTTATATGTATATAATTCTGGAAATATTTATTCCAAACTATAGGGCTGCATAATTACAAAATATGAAATGTTTATTCATTTATTTTCAAAGGGTATCCAATACGCCTGTTTTACAGAGTACAAAATGTCCATACAAAATTTAACAATTGAGATAATTGGCACTTTGAAAAATATGTCCTTATGTATCATGACTAGTACCAAAGAAATGTTTATGTATACATGTATTAGATACTATTCACGGAGTAGACATAGTCACCGCAGTAAAAGTATCAGTTGTTTCTTCGTCATTTATTGTATCTGTTCTACATGCATATACATATACATGAATAGTTGTCAATGTGTCAAGCAATTATAATTAAATGTGCCAAAATCCCTCATTTCATAGAGCATATGGTTCGGTTTGCATCTGCATCATAACATGTATACACGGACTGTCACTAACTAGCACAGCTGAGACATTTCACGTGCATTATTCATAAAGAAAATCGGGGGATATAAAACAAGGGTATCATGCACATGTCGGCTCTATTATGTTTAAATTAATTTCATAAAAAACAGTGGGCATACTGTTTCCTTCATGTACAGGACCACATTGAGTATTATTATGAAGTAAAATTGCAGTTAGAAATGGCTATGTTAAAACTTGGTCACGAAAGATTCGTAATAAAACACGTAAATAAAACAGAACAGTTACTTCTAATTTTAGGCTGATTTTCAATTTCATATTTACTAAATAGGAAACAATGATTGTTATGGTTTTATACTTATTAGTGCTCAAGCAGTAAATATAAAGGTAAACGCAAAAATGCATTACTGGAAGCGTGACTTGTATATTTTCGACCAGATGCATTACATTTATTTCATGCTATTGTCGTATATTGATAGAGTACATTTCATTTAGGATGATGCGACAGTGACACAGCAGAACAGTCCAATGTTATTTTGTAAATTCATTGAATAATGTATGGATAAAATCTTTTCTTACACGCATGACCTACCTTTTGAAGCAATGGTTGTAAATTTATGTGTACACATATCTCTGTTACATCACTATCCCATTATCCTAAATAAACTGTATATCCTAATATTTCACTTTTGGTGCTCATTCAATGAAATATTTCTCTACCGTTCATCAAGAAAACCAGCCTTGCTCTACATGGATTGGGAGAAGTTTGTCCGTTGAGGTTTTGGATATTCCGAATTGGCAATATGACCACTACTACTGGAAAGGCCAATCTTTCCTAGCATACATTGACATTTATTTACTATGTATGCAATCAATACAATTGCTTGTCCTTCCTGTAATGGCATACTAGTCTCTCCAACACAACTGAAATAATTCTTTTCTCCTCCAAATACTATACAATTAGCTGTTATATTATAGATATTATATTCGTATTGCTTAGGAAGGCCAGTGCTGACTAGGAGATACTGTGATAGTTATTTTATCCTAAATGCCTAATGTCAGTAAAATTATATCAAATGCATCGAACCTCTCACAAACTTGCAAAAAAAACAAAGTTTCGCTGTTTTAACGATATTATCTTAATGATACGTGTACGAGTTTCCTCACCGTTTTATATTAAAAGTTTTACTCTGTTTATATGTTATATATGTTTGCTTGCTTTCATAATCACGATTTACAGTTACTTCGGTACAAACAACTTTTAACTCACTTGAAGTTTTCTTATAATGTTATTAATCAAGAGATTTCATATTGGCCTTGTTATTTGTCCTCGGACAGTCGTATTGGCCCTCGGCCTTCGGCATGACATATCGGTTAGTTTATCACTTTTTGTCGTTTAGATGCTTCGTAATTAATCAATCAGGTCTTCGGCCTTCGTGATTAGATTACTACGCATCTAAACTCCACTCAGTGATTAAATGACTGGTATATCACTCAAAAGTAAAATCTATTTCCTAAACATATTTTAATTAGTCATGGAATGTAGTTATTATAACGTATTCATTGTACAAGATGATCGCAAAAAAGTCGAACAACTTAAATGAACCAACATACTTTCATGAACACAATGCGATACAGTACATTGTATCCGATACTTTTTCCCAAGTAATGACAATATAAAAATGCCAATAAATGAATAAAACACATCAAAATAGGGAGTACGTTAGAATTAGAGAAAATCATAAATCTGGATAAAATTGAAAACGGTAGATGATGGTTGATACCAGAAATAAACATTCCCTAATAACAATAGACAACGTTAATGCCCCCCTGTCATTACCCTTTTAGTCTTACTCTGGTCAATTTAGGTCCAAAGAAGTGCTACAGTATAAAACGGAGACATTAAACATTTTCTTGCAAAAGTCACGATATGTCTTTCGAGAGCGCTTTGTTAACAATAACCTTTTTCCTTTATTACATGGCATTGTCGCATTTCTGCCTGTACCCAATACGCGCACTGGAGACACACCAAATAATACCGGCATTTTCCAATCTACTAGGTTCTGTAAACGAAAGCTTTCCCACAATGTAGGTCCGTATCGGTGGATTGATATATTGGACTTGCGTGCTACAATAAACAAGACTTCAGTTCTCTGCTACAGACAAATAGGGTTGGATTTTTGTTTCTTATGCGATAACTTAATAACTTTATTCTGTCTTCATACTGACGGCACGGGGAAGTTCCTTAAACGTTGCATAATAAAATCAACTGTTCTCTGGGATTTATCATTGCTGGAAAATTTTCCTTTTAGTATTAAACGGTAAGTGCATTTGAATTAGCTACTTTAGGAAATACAATTTGGTTCTGTTATGAGTTTGTACAAGATAACTTTAGCTACTCAACTATCATCATTTTTAGATAAAATATACATTATGATATCTTTATACTTTAGACGTTTACATGTATACCCGATAGTACCGGGCCGGTACAAACTAGGTTTTAGATTATCCTTAATAAACAAATTAACGGTAATAACATTGTAAGAAATGAAGCATTTTTTTTTAAATCTAGTAGGTAAATTTAATATTTTTCAGACTTAAATTGAAATACATGTAGTTAAAATGCTGTTAAGTGCAACTTTCTCTCACATGTATTCCAGCGTAAGTTCGTGATGCAAAACAAGATTCCTGTTCACCGTTAGTTTTCTAAAAGTTAAGAAATTAAAGATTAACAGTGCTTCTTAAAGATTTTTCTTTTGAATAAAAACATTTATCAAGTGAATTTTTGTATATGCATCATTTAAGAATGAAATTTAATCACTTATTTACTTATCACGTGACATTTTTACGTAATTTTATCAATACTTTCATGAGTTTTCTTATCTCTACCAATTTTTTAGTGAATATTTACTTATACCGTGATAATTTTAATGACAGTTTTTCAACGTGTTTACATTTAACAGGACTATTTTAATAAATCATTTCGCTAGTATTTTGTTATAAACCGAATATCTATACCAATTCTTTGGTGAGTATAACGAGATAATTTATTTATAGCTTGGAAAGATGTACAATGTATCTTTATTTTATGATTTCGGTGGTTTATCGAAATATAACGGTGAATTATATTTCGATAAACTCACTGTCCACGCATGATTATCAAATCTTTCCGCAAGCCAGCTTGAATGCCGGAAACCATATAACGATGACGTCGTTAAAATGACGTCATGCTTGAGGCGCTTTCTGGTGACGTTTCCTGCAATTTTCGACATTTTATTGAAACAAACTCAACAAAGGTAGAGTTTGAGGCATAAAATAAACAGAAAAATTGTTGGTGTCGATGTCATATCACGATATTTTCACTCGTTAACACCATAAGTAGTTATTTTCACTCGTGGCTGTGCCACTCGTGAAAATATCTCTTTTGGTGCCCACTCGGTGAAATTATAACGTGATCTTACACCGAAACCAACAATTATGCTCTATATAAAGCCACGAGTCAATAATTCTTCTGTTTATTTAAGAAATAATAAATGTCCCTGTATTTTTTGTTGGATAAATATGTCAGGAGTGTGATGCGTACTAATTAAATAGAGTGCGTAGCACGGTGTTTATTTTTCGCTTCAAACGACTGACTGTTTTTTTTCAACGATAAAAAAAGGGCATTTTATTTCGATTCTAATACGTTATTTTCTTTTGAATATTCCCCGAACTTTATTTAACGCGTAGTGTAATCATGGTTACTTAAAACGCGAAATCGATTGGACGCGCTTGTTTACTGTCACGTCGTTACGTCTTTACGACACGTCGTCCTTGGTAAAACGTGCTTATTTTATCGTAAATAAATCAGGCTTTTCTCTCTATTTTTCTTTATTTATGTTTAAAACTCTATTTTTGTTGTCAATGAGCTTGATTCAATGAAATGTCGAAAACCGCGGACAATGTCACTAGAAAACACAAAACACATGACGTCATTTCAACGACGTCATCGCTGTTTGGTTTCTGGCATTCATTACGGTCGGTATACTTTTTGACGTCAATTCGGGAAGATTTTGATATTTTTCCTGTTTACAAACAGTGAAATATAAATTTAATTTCACTGATATAATAGGGTTATTAGTATTGCAACGTGATTCAGAATGCCAGATTTGCTCGAGTCGTGCGTCGGATCATGCAAGTGCGAATGATGTCAATTGAATGACGCCGCATAGAACACCAATTCGCGCATATATTAGAATTTAACTTCTAATTTCTTATTAAACGTCATTTTAAATTAGGAGTATTGGTGTGGGCAAGTACAAAAAGTTGTGTTACGAAAGGTCAATATCATAGAAATGTAATCCTGAAGCAGGATTGGCTCTCGTCGCGTTTGGATCATACTCGTACTCCGCATACACGACTCGACCATATCCATCATTCCGGATTATATTACCGGGTTAATAACGCTATTATGCATTTACTTCTGGCACGAATATTACATAATTTAATTAGTTCATTAATACAAGGGTTAGAAATTACAACATCATTTAGACAAGTTTTATACACTAATGCAAAGACAAATGTTAAAATATGCTAATTGTAAATACTTATAACAAGCAAATTCAGTGAATAAATATCCCCCGCAAAATGAAGCAAATAGCTGAAAAAGAACAACTGGAAAGTGTACTGGTCTGTCTGATTCAGGGAAAAGATGCAATTTTTAAAACTTCACAACCCCACTGGGGCCTCATCTTCGAGCTGATTTTTTTTCATTAAGTTACAGTCATAAAGAACTTATTTGTTGTAAGTTATATTTAGACAGTACTACTACTTTCAGAAAAGAATTTTCAAGTTTTTATATGGAATAATTATGTAAGAAAATCACTAAGTCCCCTGAAGGGTCTCCTTTCAATAAAAATCCAGTTTCTAAATGTTCGTTGTTAGAGAAAACAAAGTTAATTCTTTGTGCAAAACAAAATTAGATTCTGACAAGCCTTTCAGAAAAAAATCAATTTTAAATTTTACCACCCCATTGGGGCCTCGTCCCTGAAGGGTAATTCTTTTTTTTACATCTTACAATGATACAGAACTCAGTTGTTGTAAGTTAAATTAAATCAGTACAAAAAAATTCTAAGTTTCTAAATAGAATATTTAAGAAAAGCACTACACCCCCTTAAGTGGCCTCATTTCTAAAATTTTCTTAGAAAAAATTAGGCAGTGCAGGGGTGGATACTAGAATGAGTGATCATTTAATTATCTGAGCCAATTACAATTTAATTTTGATAACCAGTTTCAGAGAAATATAATTTTTAAGTTTTTTTATATTGAATATAGAAGAAAATAACAATTAAAGGGCAATAACTCTGGAGAAACTACTCCAATCTTGATGAAAATTGTGTGTATGCCGTGTCATTATGTTATTGTACACTTATTTTAAGTTTAATGAAATTGTATCCATTGGTTTTTGAGTTAGGACACCGGACGGACGGATGGACGGACAACGACAAAACTATATCCCTCCGCCATTAGCGGGGGATAATAATGTAAAAAAAATAACTAATGTAAATAATAACTAAATGATCTGATATTCTGTGTTTTCAATGGAATATGATATTAATTGAGAATGCATAGGGAATAGGTTGAAAGGAAACCTTGTGTAATCTTACTTTTGAGACATTACTCAAAACACGCTTAATGTAATGTTACTTGAAAACATCTTAATGATCTTTATGAGCTTTATGAGCTTTATCATGCGAATAGCAAAAGCAAAGCTGCACGACTTTCGCTTTCTTTTCCGATCTTATATTGGCCGTTGTATTACATGTTTTTAATATGCATTGTATTTTGTCTGCCAAAAACAGTTCGACCAGAAAATCTGTGACACTTTTCATAGCAGAGTGTGGTGAACTGAGATGTGCAAAGCCCACTAGACCATTGCACAGGAAACTAATTCATGGGAACATCTCATTTAAATCACTAGCCGATTATAAATTAAGAAAGTCACACGTTCTATGGCTATCTTTTGCAAAATGTTTTAACGCTACCCAGAGAATATTGTTTAACATTATTACATGAAATGTTCACGTAAAAAGATTGAAAGAGCTAGACTGGCCACTCCACAAGACGCTACTTTAAAGTTTCTCGAATGCAAAAGCGCAATTGTAGGGGGGAAATGGGGAAACCCGTTCAGTGAACCCCATCTAATGACTGTGATTTAATTAAGTACCATATTACGAATTCATGACTAACATTATTTTTCGTAAGCTATTCCGCACATAGAATGAATATTTTATGAGTTAAAGCTAACAAAAGCGTACAAGTTTTTCTTTATTTTCACTTCTTACGTATACCAGTTCGTGCTTTCGTGTCAGTCGCAATATATATTTTAGATGTATATATTACATTATAGGTTTGCCGCGCATTGCCTCTGTCTATTAAATAAGTCGAGTAATATTGTACTTCTTGTCTTAAAGGTGTTTATATTACAACGAATATGCCCCATATTTATTGTCCATCATAAATTCTTAATTAAACAAGTGTCCAAAACACCAGTAATGCTGTCATATTGCATTATAACATTTGTTATGATTGCATTGCCCTCCGAGGATGTCTGCGAGATAATAGAAAAAACTTCAAAGAAGTGACGTATATTATTGCTTACACAGCCAATTAACGCCAATTCATCGTCAATGATGAATAATAAAATTGCTCATAATAAAATATCATGACATATTAAATGCGATCATTCCATGCCATTTTGATAGTTAGCTATTGAGACAACATCAAGACATTCAAAGAAGTTCTTTATAACAACTAGATCTAAATAAGTAGTTTTGTATCTTAATTTTTTATGCGAACGAATGCCATAAATTGAATGTACAACAAGTGCTCAACAAAACGTTAGTGTTTAGACGAGTATTCTTAATGTGAAATATCATTCATGTGGCCATTTCGTGCAAACTTCACCTAGGGCAGTTGTCATTTTAACCATCCTAATTGTTTTACGAAATACTACATGCGTCAATAGTGCCCACACACCGTGCTGCATATGACCATTTTTTAAATGTCCAATAGCATACTCTTTATGCCCATGTCAAAGTCATGTGGTAATAACAAACGTGTTGTGTGATGTTTTTGACATATTTATTTGTACAGTGTACCATATAGCAGACATTCCGTTTTAGGAATGAATGACGTAACAATACATAGAAGCTGATGAAAAACACTTTTATTAGTGCCATATATTCATTCTTTATGGTTTTTGCCTGAATAAAAGACACAAAGTTCCATGAACATTAAGAAACATTAGAGATAGGTGGCTTTATGCATGTATATGTATTTGACAAAATACAGAAATGTTTTGATGAAAAAAATGTATGCGGATTACAAAAATAACTAAATGTATCAGTAAAGACTAAAGGGTTTATCCATAAATGAACCAATGGTGTTCTCATTACTTCTTTCAGATTCCGTTCTAGCGTGTCTAACAGTTTTGAAAATGTAATCATCGGACGGTTTATGGTAAAATACTATGTAAACTATCAAAATATAAATTGATACCTGGTAATGTGTAAGAATTCTTTAACTGTATTGAATACAATGAATGTTTTTGCAGTGGCTGAGTGGTCTAAGGCCCTCATACTTTGCATTGCTTGGCAATGTCGAAGAATGGTTCAGGATCCTGAATTCTGCATTTTGGCATATATTCTATCATTTCTCCTGGAGAAAGTTTTATTTAATAAAGAATATAAGTAATTCCTTGAATCAGATAATAGTACTTCGTCAGAAATTATTGGAAATTTATAAGTTTTCAATGTTAAGATGTCAATGTTAGTAACTTCGCCAAACGCAATGACCTTATTGAAGAATCTATGATCTACTGTAGTGGTATTCAACATTGTTTATCTGCTTGTAAAGATTATTTGCTTTTCCTTAGAACTTGACGAGAGACTTGTGCGAAATGTTTATTCTTTGGCTTCTTTAAGAAGAAAATTGCTACAGACGTAGGGCATACATTTAATTACGCATAGGCAGTGAAAATCGTTACATTCCAACATGATAAAATGGTTGCATTTAAAATGGCTCTAGTATTTGATAAATTTTATGTCATATCTCACTTATTAAGTCATATTTCATCGGCAGTGAAGATATTAAAATTGTCCTCGTATTGAATCAATTACATCGGATGTAGCGTTCAAATGAAGACATTTTGCTTCTTTTGTTGGCATTGGCAAATATTATGTGATTTATTATTTCTTGCGTGAATTTTAAAACGTGTTATGTTAGTAAAGAAAGTTTCACTTATAACGCAAATAATTTTACTAGTAACTTCATTCTGTGTGAACATATGGATAGTTGTAATCGATTTCATCAAGAAATTATCGATATCGATATCGATATGTTATTTGATTAACAACAATTATCTTTACAATGTTAATTAAAGAAGCGGTTACTAGATGAATACTGGTGCATGTACTACGGGATGATACAATGACAAACGCTATTGCGTTAGTGTGAGTTTTCAGAGTTGAACTTAAGTGTGCGGTTGCTTTAAAAATTTTATGTGGTTAAAAATGATAGTTTTACAGCAACTTTAGTTTTATTATGTCTACATTGCTAAGGGCAAAATAATTTTTCAGCTATAATAAACATCTTTGACTTGGAATGCCGAGACACTTAACTGCATCTCCTGTCAAACTGGAGAATTTGAAATTGTCTTTTTATCTACAATTCGCGGTAGCATTCACGCGCAGAAAAGTATGTAGAGACCTCTGTTTCTGTGGATGAGCAAATATTTCTAGATTTTCTTGTTGGATTTCTTGATCTGGGTATTAGTGGTCAAAGGCTCATACTTCTGACAACTGTAAGAATATTAGCCCTTGAATATTTTTTTCAAATATTGTCTCTGTACTTGTAGCAACTGAGTCAGCTTTAATCCATTGTAACTCGAGTATTTAATATAAAGCCTCTTGCCTGTTGAAACACTCCTTCAGTTTAATTGATTGGGCATACATTCTTTGGTAGCTGTTTTCAAAGTAGCAATATATTCTATATTACACGAAACTAGTACACTCAGCGATTTCAATAATCCATTCATTTTCCTGGTTGCCGTAACTTCTTAACAAGCTGAAACATGATTTTCTTTAATTGCCAGTTTCATTTCATGTTCAAATGATGCCCAGCTTAAGTGTAACTTATCCTGTCATTTCTCATAAATAGTTATCGCTTCAATCTTCTAGAATTTCAGTGGCCTTCAACGATTTCCTTGCGAAATTTCTGAGATTTTGATTTTCATAATAACCATCGTTTATCATTAGCTGTTGGCATAGCAGTGGTTATATTCGATGAAATGTTTCATTATTACCAAACAGTACATCTTCATTATGCCCAGGATTTTCAAGAAAGTTTTTTGCATTATACATGTACCTACTATCATGGCTTTTTCTGTGTTCACTGTATTTTCTATATTTGTTTTAATGCTTTAAAGCTGTTAACACCAGAAAATGACAAAAAAAGCAGCAGCGAAGAAACGCAACAAAGCATTTGTAATTTCATTTTAATGTTGATATGTGATTAAAAAAATGTTGATGTTTTTTTTATCTTTTTCATTGGATAACATGATAGATATCGAAAATTTAAATACTCATATTTTTGGTAACTACAAAGTAGTTGTGCATTGTTTCGGTGTTATATAATACCGTTCAAAAGACCATCAAAACTTTAAGAAAGAATATTATCAACATTTTATCCTTGAAAAAGAATGTCAGCAAAGTCGCAACCCAAATATATGAACATGTATAGGAGTAAAAATCCTTTTTTATAAAGTGTTAAATCCTGAAAATCAATCATGGCAAGAATTGGAGCGAGGTTGTAAACAGAGTATTGCCCCTTGCTTATAAGGCCTGTGGGAAAATCGATCATTTCCCTTTACACCAAAAATTTAGTTATCCCTCGCAAAATTGAAAGTACGTTGTTTGATATGTATATTTTACTTTCCATCCGTCAAAAGAGATAACTCAGTATAACTTGCGTATTTGGTTTTTGAAACATATTCCTTGTGTTTGTAAGCTTATAGGCATGATCATGTTTTTCTTGCTTTTCGTTTCGACAAGATACATGAAAAAGGAGAAATGAATGTCTATGATGTATCAATAACTATATATGCATAATTTGTAATTGTTAAAAACATGGGTATTTTTTGGCACGTAAATGATATTATATTCATATATAAGTTGCATCTGTAACCACTGTGTCCATTGTGTTATTATGTATAGATGTATAAAATGTTTATGTGTATATGCTGGAGGCCTGAATCATAATAAACAATTTGTATGTGTAGGCATATATATAATTTCACCATCACCATAGAAAAATAACTCTATCAAAAGTAAAACAGAAGAAAAACAAAGCAAGTACCAATTTTTCACCTAAATCATACTTAAAACAAACAATAGGATTATAATCAAAATATATCGAAAGATTATTGAATATTACACTATACAATAACTGACTATTGATGAGGTGAACATGAGACTATATTGACCGAGACAACCAAATCAATATAGTCTCGTATTAAAATTTTTTTTCTTATTCTTCCAATTTCAAACTCGTCAGTGACAAATCATTTGAAGTATACAAATACAGGAAGGTTGCTGAAAAAAAACATACTGTAGAAGTTTTATTTCGAAGTAAACGTATTGATGTTGCTATTTATTTTCTTAGTTACATAATTTCCTATCCGTCTAAAACAGTTTAGAGGCAGATTTTGAATTTGTTTTACATTCACTTCAGCATAAACGATGTTAGGTTGTCCTTTTTTCAAATTGTTTGAACGTTTCGTAAAGCTTCATTTGGTTGGTCAGTTAATGTTCACCTGTGTGTGCTATTTTTAACATGGTGGTTATATAAGCTCTCTTTTAGGAGGTTTGCCTCTGGGTAACATGTGCGCTTAATTGCTTCTACATTAATGAAATTAGAGAAGAATTATGATGATATAATTATACTGTATGCACTGATTACTATTATGGTTACACATAACCGACTTGTAAAGGTCACTGAATATATTTGATTGTTTGAAGAAATTGTTATTCATTGCAATCGATTTCGGTTACAAATTTACAATCTACTGTTGAACACAAGTATCTTTAACCGATCCTGAATATTTGTGTTCGGAAGTCAACGGTATACTTTATAACTTGCCTTATTGTATCGAAAAAATTGAATTCAAGTAATATTCTTTTGAATTTCATTTAAACACTATTTACTTATAACACTTGGATTAAGTTGACGTTGTTTGGATTGTAGATTAAATACAAATACATCAATCAAGTACTGAGTGGAGGTAAAGTACCGTTCAATGTACGAGAACTCAAAGACTTTTCACGACATAGATTTCTGTAACGGTTCAGTCAATGAAATTTCTGTAGAGCTCCCATTTACAGTGTTGCTATATATATGGTTTCTTATTAAAGTATAGAGCTAAACTTTAAAGCTTTAACGTGCCGACATCTGCCAAAATCTTTGGAAATAGTTTGATAATGAGAGGCGGAAAAAATTAAGCGATTATAACTGAAGAACAAAATATATCTTTAAAAAAACACGTAATGAAACAACACTTTTGGCAGTAAATAATCGCGTCATTAGTGTCGAATGTTCTTCTATTTGCAAGACCTCGTACCAAAGAACTTACATTGCCATGCCCAGATGTCCTGTTTCTGTGCAATGAAATAACATTAACCAATTTATTATGTTTTTATGGTTTGCTTTCTTGTCCCTTACAAATATGACTACCTATAATTCTCTTTACTTTAAAATTTAAAGACACCTCTTGATTTCCATGTCTAAAGGAGGTTCTTGTGACAGATAAGCACAATTGATGCATTATCTAAATGTCAAGTCACGATTTAAAAATTAAGAACTTCGAAATTGTCGCTGCCCGGACTTGTACAAAATCAAAACTGTATAACTAGCTCGATTTATAGAAGTCCGTTCTAGACTTGTTTGGTTTTAGATTATCCAATCCTCATCTATCCTTTTCTAATTCCAGGAGAACAAAAACAGTATATTTAATACTGAACATTGTTACAATTTCATGTGTTTTTGAAAAACAAATATTTCGTACGCCAGCGTCTCTTTATTTACATATTTTTAAAGATTTTGGTATGACTCGACACATTAAAAGGTTAGCTTTATTGTACAGAAAGAAACCATTAGACAGTAGTACTGTTCACATTACAGAAAACTTTGACCATAAACTAATAAGAACTTATTAAAACGTTTCCAATGCATTTGGTGAAGCTAAAACGTTGGCTTTACGGTGAGACATTAGTTCTAGAAAATGCATAAGTCAGCTTTTATTGAATTACTATGCATAAAGTACAGAACAAGTGATATTTTTCTATGGCAATCACTCTATGTGAAAGACTGGTCTTACAATCTCCAAAGGATCTTCTTGGAGAATTCCCACTACTAATTTTATGGAATATGTTAGTAGCTGTATCAAATGTTACCTAAAGAAGATTCAGGAACGGTAGATGTAAGCGGCAAAGATCATAATTGTGATTTGAAGTTCAAAGAACTGTCTAGGAATGGCAAAATAATCATAATGTCACATCTGTCTGTGTGAGCTACTGATAAGACCTAGGGCGAGAGAAAGGCAATAATAAATCTATCAGCGGTTAACGATACATTCCACTTTGTCAAAGACATATCGACAAAATTACACGTTTCTTCGTCTAGAAATACAGTTATCATATCAAGCAATATCCGGTAAAATAAACTGAGAAGAGAATATATCATTATGCCTGGCCGTCTCCTCTTGTTTTGGGCGTTTAAAATTAACTCTGCCTGTCGTAAAGAATTGAGCAGCAAGATTTACATGCCTATATACGTTGAAAGATATACCCGGTAAATAGCTTTTGTCCCCTCTACCATTCAGTAATTAGAATTAGTTTTCGCCTCTACGTTCTCGGGTAACGAAGCAGATAGAATACTATTATTACTCTAATATACGGCACCATAAAAAGCTTGAGAAAAGTTTATTTCTCAGCACAGTTTCGTGATGCTCAATTGGAAACTATGCAGGTACCAGTAGGTTTATTGCTTGCTTCCAAAAACAAAGGAAACTTTAGGAAATCAAATTATACACTGTTGTTAACAGTAAGACAAATATTTGATTTTTTGAAGAATGCATTTGTTTTAATCCTGTAAACATATCTCCGCGGAAAGCGCATAACCATGTCTCAGACGGGATGGACTCATTATCGTTTTTTATAATCGTATTCCACTTTCAGTTTGTACAAATGCCGAGGAAAACGTTTAAATATGTCGTGTATCTTATTTACTATTTTAGAATAATTTAAAAACTGTTGCCATGTCAGTAAAAACGATATTATCTTTAGGCAATGTTTTATGCATCTATAAGGTACTGTTTTTACGATAAACATTACAAATATCATATTTGTTCATGATTAACTCAACATCTTAACGTAGTGCTTTGTAACACCGGATACAGCTCCTTTCGAATACAGCTCCCCGGGTAGCTGTATTTGGTGCACATTAACGAATACAGCTCCCTTGGTATAGCGGAGCTGTATTCGAAGCAAAGCATATGCAAACTCGAATACAGCTCCCTATGTTTGCTTTATTATATTTAAAGAGCCATGTTCCCTATGTTAAAAATGTCCACAGATTTAAATTAGGAACCGTAATTGTCTAAAAACATCTAACACATGTGCAATATACTGCATGTTACATCTATTTCGTCCGTCTATTTGTCCCGCCATCTGTTTGTTGTCCTACCATGTCTGTTGTCTTATCCGTCCGTCTGTCAGGCCGTAGTATGAGCTTCAGTCCGTCAACATTTTTTTGCCTTATGTGCTATCGTCATATGAAAACAGTGAAGGTTTATTGAAAAAAAATGTTTCTCCAGTATCAGCAAAAAGGTAATTAAAGTTCAAATTTTCATTCAATTGTCCGCCCAACATGTTCGGACGAAAAGACAGACATCCCAGGGCAAAGTACTGCATCCTGAATTGCAGTATGAATCTTTGTTATTCTATAATAAATTCTTTGCCGCGTACTTGTATATACACAACAATGTAGTGACAGAAAAAGGTATATTTGCTTGTTTTCTACATTATGGCGGCCATCTTGGACGCCATCTTGGATTTCTGTCGACTCCAACCATTTTGGTAAAAATGAACTTCCGTTTCGTATTGTCCAGAACCTGCTGAACATTTTGATATATGACACTCATTGTTAGATTTTATAGACCGGTTGACCCCCTAAATATGCAAGATAATTAGAGCAGTTTGCTACACTAATAAACAAATGATACGTCTTTGATGCATCGGGTCACTGGGGCGCTGTATTCGGAAAATAGGTACAAGAACCCCGGATACAGCTCCCATTTGATAAGGGGAGCCGTATTCGTTGATGCACACTGAATACAGCTCCCCGGGGAGCTGTATTCGTTAATGTGCACCGAATACAGCTCACTGGGGAGCTGTGTATCCGGTGTTACAGTGCTTAAGTCCGGTTTTCTGACGGCTATGTTTATATCTAATATGCCTATAAATATTTAAGAATCGGTACTACCCTAACTTTCCATTCAAAAGATTATGTTTTAATCAATTAGAAACCATTTTTAAGACGTGCATTAGCCTTATATACCGCTATTCAATTTCAGTCCTATGAAATCATTGAACACAGGGTCAATACTGCTCCAATGTTTAAAGCAAACAGGACGGACAAATGTTTAATCTATTTCCGAAATGGCCTTTCAAACTAAATGAAAGCATAATTTCTCATTTCGTGTAAACCGATCCCAATATTTATAGGAAAGGATCGCTAAAACCAGATGGCAATAAAATTCCCGCCAACTTTAAGCCGGCATTAGTCTTTAAAGAAGTCTTAAGTATGTACATTAGACGTCTTTTTATAAAAGAAGATTTTCATAGATCAGGGTCTCTTTTCCATCTAATGATCAATTAAGTTAACTTTCCGCTATAAACAGTGATTAACCAAACTCTAGAATTACAGAGAGAGCCCGATCGATGTAAAAACTAACAGGAAACGTTCCGAGTCGTGAGACCTTAAGTGCCGTCTTCTGTCTTCTTAAGTACATGTGTAATTGTTCATATATGTAAGTCTTATTAGGTATAATCTAATAATTGAGCAATCTGAACAATCACACAGAAAAAAATAATACGAGACAATATTATTAATAATGCAACACGTAAGACACTAAAAACAAACTAGACATTGGTAGCTCTGACGTCCATGCAATACAAGTCAATCTTCTTTGTGTCAAATATACGCAGTTATATTGGTGACATTAATCTACATGTTTGTAGTAATAACAGATGAAAGAGGCGGAGGGGATGGAGTGGTTTAGGAGTAGAAAAATAATCGACACATAGGCATTTGTCTTATCGGCATTTGTCCAATCGAAGCTATTCTATTATATATTTAAATTATATTTCTGAGAAAATTTTTGAAAAACTAGATAGTGTCATTTATGTTTGTTTTTATTCTTACTCAATAAAAATATGTATTCAAGCAGTATAATCCAGATTTCACCTATGTAGAGTTTTTCTCTGCGCAATTTACTGATGTCTGTCTAAATATCTGCGTCATTGGAGTCAGACATTATTCAGTTATTATTTGCTCTATGTCCCGAAGGTATGAATAGAGAGCACAAAGATGGTAAAGATCATGTGGTCGCGTTTAGATAGTACTTTAGTATTTACAGGTTTGACATTTTGCCAAATAAAAACAAAGTTAAAGCAGTGAGCAGCTTTTACCTAGAGTACGTTGCTCAGAAAATACTGAAAACAAGAGGGCAAAGGTTTTCTCAAGTTGCTCATAGAAAATACAGCAAACAAAAGGGCCAAAGTTTTCCCAAGTTGCTCATAGAAAATATAGAAAACAGGAGGGCCAAGGTTTTCCCAAGTTGCTATGGTTACTTAGATTTTCAACCCTTGCTTGTAATAATCACTGCATCAATGAGATATTTTACCTTTTTGTGAAATGCAGAGTTCTATGGAGCATTTATCATCATTAAGGAATACCTAATCATGCAATAGTGCAAAATCGCACATAAAAGCTATGCGGAGAGGACTATGAACCAAGATAATTATATGCTATCGTACGTACTCTAGTAGTCATTCTTTACATCACCGTTGGTATGACGGTAATAAATCTTTCCTAGAGATTAGAACGCTGATTTCAGTTGTTACTTTATATCACATCCTATGACACAAGAGTTCATTGCCTGTGTGTTAGTGCTTTGTTTGAAGTTACGAAGTTCATTTTGGTACAACGTCCGTTTATCTGTAGTCTGACTGTTTACCTAGTCATTGGTCATGGACAGATGAGTACAGGACTCCCATCCTTGGTAAGAAACAACCAGTTTTCTTATATACAACAAACCCATAACCCTAAAAAAATATGCGACCTTGACAACAAAATTACGAAAGCGGGCATGCGGAAACTGTGGAATAGTACTTACACCATTACCTCCCTTGAAACAGATATGCAATGTTATTTGTATGGTCATTGCTTCAAGTAGCCCCCTTTTTTATTAGCTCACCTGAGCTGGCTCAGGGTGAGCTATTAGGATCGATGAATGTCCGTCGTCCGTCCACACTTAGTTCGTTAACACTCTAGTGGTCACATTCCCCCCCCCAATTGTCCGAAACTTGGTCAGGATGTTTGTCCCAGAATTAGGGACGAGTCCGAAGGCTCTGGATGAAAAACTAGGTCACATGACCAAAAAATAGAAAAATATTGTTAAGGCTCTATAGGCTACTGTAAGTTTCAGTCCAAATATCCTGGCAATTTATCAGAAAGGTTGTTTGGTTGATTTCTAGCTCAAGTTTTAATGGGTCACCTGGGGTCAAAAACTAGGTCACACAGCCTGAATATGGAAAAACCTTGTTAACACTCTAGAGGAAACATTTTCAGCCCAGATATCCTGGAAATTTGCCAGAAAGGTTGTTTCGATGATTTCTAGCTCAAATTCGAATATGGGTCATCTGGAGTCAAAAACAAGGTCACAGAGCCCAAATATGGAAAAACCTTGTTAACACTCTAGAGGTAACATTTTCAGCCCAAATATCCTGGAAATTTGTCGGAAAGGTTGTTTTGATGATTTCTAGCTCAAGTTCGAATATGGGTCATCTGGGGTCAAAAACTAGGTCACAGAGCCCAAATGTGGAAAAACCTTGTTAACACTCTAGAGGTTACATTTTCAGCCCGAATATCCTGGAAATTTGTCAGAAAGGTTGTTTCGATGATTTTCTAGCTCAAGTTTCAATATGGATCATCTGGGGTAAAAAACTAGGTCACAGAGCCCAAATATGGAAAAACCTTGTTAATACTCTAGAGGTAACATTTTCAGCCCAAATATCCTGGAAATTTGTCAGAAAGGTTGTTTCTATGATTTCTAGCTCAAGTTCGAATATGGGTCATCTTGGGTCAAAAACTAGGTCACAGAGCCCAAATATGGAAAAACCTTGTTAACACTCTAGAGGTAACATTTTCAGCCCAAATATCCTGGAAATTTGTCAGAAAGGTTGTTTCGATGATTTCTAGCAACTTTGTTAAAAGCAGTTGTACTCGGGTGAGCGATAAAGGGCCATCATGGCCCTCTTGTTTTTATTATAATGACTATTACTTTTGACAAATGAAATAAATCATACAATAAGTGAGACTGGAATAACTCCAGTCTGTTAATCATTTTAACCTCAACAAAAAGTCCATGAAAACACATTTTGTAATCTTGGTTTACAAGAAAAGTACGTAGGAAATAATTTTAAGGGGTTTATTCTCGACCGAAACTGCAATTAAATATGTCGGTAATAAAAAACAAAACAACTGCAACATAAATACTCTACAAACAGAATGTATTGAACAAAATCGACCATGACTGGTTTATATTTAGTCCGCCTCTTTAAGTTAATGAACGATTTTTCCCTACTGTGAAAATGCTAAACAAACAAATGATCGGTAACACTCTACCAGACTCTATAAATATCAATATTAGCACAAGAAACAGGACACCGTAACATATTAATTAAATGAATAAATAATTATTCACGTCTTAGGTATCATTTTCATGGCATATTTACAACCATTTGTATTGCTGACCAATATATTCGGATCATAAACGAAAGGTCGATTCATGGCCACGTCGTTATTACTGATTATTCACTTGGGGTTTCCCAATTTTTCCCCCAGATTTTGCCTTTTGCATCTAATAACTGATATCTAGTTTCAATATATTTTTCCATATTGTTTTGACTAGCTTCCTTATAGGCCCTTTCATTTGAAGGGCCGAATTGGTCACCAGTGTGTTTAACCCGTTACGTGTGTCCTTCATACAACGGCTTACCTTTTTATTGAAGTTTTCTTCATTTTGCCTTAAATATTAGCTATGTTACTATGGTAACTTTCTGAAAAGTTATCAGAAAAAGTTGCAATGGAAATAGTTAAATGGTGTACGCAAATGAGAAATGGTGTACATATTATAGCTATGTTAACATTTATATGACAAGACAAATTTTGATGCAAAGCATCAAAGGTGCTGCGCATGTTTTTGAAACATGATTTAAAAGAATCAGAGTCATTTTAGAATATCAGTAAACAACCTATCAACGGGAAAACCAAATACATTATGTTATTTGTAACTGTTATCATAATAAGTAAAAAACACTTTACTACAGTTTAACAAAAAAATAAACGAATCATAAAACAACCTTCCGTATAATGGTACGATGACGCCCATTAAACAAGGCTACAGCTCGTGGTCGTAGACGCTTTTCGACGCAGACGAAACCCACGTGATTTTTTGTCTTTACTATTGGTCAGTTGTTAGCGATGCTTTACATACTTTCATTGAGACCCCATGTATCGCATAGTTAGGTGAACGGTCTTATTTATAATGCCTACATTTTACTTTTAGTATGTAGTAATTAAAATAGGTTTTCATTAATTATTCACGTTGACACACTGTATTTAAACTTCAAAATGTTTAGAGTTAGCAAAACAACTATTGAGACGTTTTTTCTGAACTTTTGATGAATCTGGCCGTAGGGTCCGTAAACAAAGCAATAAAAACCGTTTGTGGAAAAGTTATTAAATATCCTATGAATATGTCAAAAGTTTTGAATTAACGGTCGAGACGTAGCATCTGGTATAGTATTGTTTGTAATCAGTAATACTATTTATTTATTCATTATAGGAGTTTGTTCACACATAATACATAGTTTTTAATTACAATAATAATGTTGGCTACCCCTATTCGATTATGCAACCCCATGGTACAAAATTAAAACCTATTCAATACTGGCACTGTGCTTCCGCACAGCGCCAATAATCGTAGATTAAATAAATTGTTACTAAGCCAATCGGTTTCGGACGGCCAGGATGATATCGAATGTAATGAATAACATTGGACAGTGAAAAGGCATGTTTGTAGAATTCCTAAATAATATCCTGCTAAGGAGTACAGATGAAATATGTGCTTCTTTCAATATAAAAATAAAAATTTCGAGTTATATAAGTCACGTACACTCCTGATTTGAAATACGTTTAAATACCCGGTCGGTACGACTAACGGGCGAATATACTCCTATATTGTACAAAAGAAAGTCTTAAAACAGAATTAAAGTCATCCTCTATCTTGAATTTGAGACTGATATGACAAAACAAAGCAAGCTAATTTTGGCGAAAATATTCCAAATAAGTGTGTTTTGTGTGGTTAAACGCCAGCGGGCGGCAATTTGAATTAATACATCAGGCTAAATGCAAAATTATTTCCTCACAAAAATTCAGTTCCAGAAATTAGGTATATAACGGAGATATTTCTAGAGCACCTAAACGGATTACATCGCATTAAATCCAAATTAGCAGAAAATTTAAAGTCAAATCGATACAGAAGAAAGAACTACGAACCAAAGTCCGGGAGAAAATCTATAATGTCGTAATTATGCAAGTGTGGAAGATATAATAAACCTCATATGGTAGATTGAATCATCACTTTGAACAAATTTGTATCAAAGTCCGCAGATAGGAGACATATTTACACATACATGTCTTTGCTGCACATAATCTTTCTACACAGTTTCAGTGGTGTTATTTAATATACTATTAGAATGTGATTTTGCAGAAATCGTAGAAAGTAACCAGACAAAGGGGTGTGTACAGCCATCGATCAGTAAAATAACAAATGCAAGTGCAAGTTTGATAAAAAAAAACACACGAATTTGCAGCACAATCTTTGTTAGTTTATAAAAGAGAAACGTTCATTTGATTAAAAAACACATTCTTTTAGGGCATTTCGTTATAATCAGTTCATTGCGCTGAACGCATGCGCAAGCCGAAAAAGAGGAGAAAATGCGTAAGCTTGTAGGTATTACATTGATAACAATGACGCAGTTATATGTTTGTTGTTAGTGAAATACAGTTAAATGTATGGTGTTAGTAAAGTCCCAAAGTCCTACAAATGAAAAGGCATTTATAAGAATCGATAAAAGAATAAATGTAGTCATGTGTATATGTGCACGCAAATACCAGAAGCAAGTCAAAAGACATTTAAAACTTTGTTTAGTCAGCTTAATTTAGCGAATCAATTTTAGACAAAGATTAAAGCTATTGCAATGTTTTCCAGGAAATAGACACTGGCCCAGAGATCAACTGATGGTGATAAAGTGACAGACACATAAATTGTATTGTTTCCGTGGAAAACATCGTATCTCTAATGAAATCTGAAATAGGCAACGTTGATTTAACTAGGGTTCTAAGACACTTGAACAATCGTGAACTATTATCTTCCGTTTTGTTTATTTCAATGTAAATCTGTATCTAATGTTACACTATAATTGGGAAAACGAATAATTTAATTTAATTTCAGATCAGAAGCAATTTTTGTGACTTTTCTCCTGTCGACATTTAAAGTCATCATCTTTACACTTTGTTAACTATTTAACTGGTATGACAAGCTACTTTCCTCTTTCTTTTTAATAATAGCTCAACAACACAAAATATATATAAACGGTAAAGTAGCATTTCAGCTGTAACGCTAGACAATGAAACTGACAAAACTTTTTAAATGTTCGTACTATCCCAAAGATATGATGAAATAATTATATTCTAGCAAATAATGCTCCCAGTGACAAGACAAAAGTTTTCTTATACTTAAGAACTTTAGCATTTTTACAGAAAGATATTGTCTAACAAAATATAAAAAAGCCTATACATTAGACATGACAAATACCTGCTAAGACTAGAATTATAAAGTTTTGAAATACTAGTACACAAAAGGTCCTCAATTGTATATGCTAAAATCAGAGGGCAAAACAGGACAGTAACTCAGTGAAAAGATATGCAAAACTACTTGCCGACGACATGCACAACTACGATAAATACTAACCACTCCTGCAAAGATTCACCGACAAGTCGTTGCACAGAGATAGCCACGATAAAAGTTCTTTCTACACTCGGAAAACGGACTTTTTGGTTTATGTGCCTCTGCTCTCTCTTATTTTCCTTTAACAACCTTAACCAAACTGGATCAAATGACATCCCCATCCGATTATCCAATGAATTTTATTTTAAGAGCGGACGGACGAATGGATGAGTGTGGATTTAAATATTATTACCCAAATACTTATTATTTCAAACAAAAATTGTTTTAATTTTTTCACTTGTCTTGAGCCAAAAGTGGAAAAAAGAAACTTTCATAACAAAGAATACCTGGTGAAATGTTAGTGATGATAGAAAGCGTTTCTTGGATATTTTCAACTATTGTAAAACAACCTTGGAAGTAAGTTTGCCAAATAAAATTCCGCCCCCATTAACTACACTCTTATAGAGCACAAACTAAGTTAACAATGCCCGATAGTTCAATATATATTTTAAGCGATCTAGTACATTCAGCCTACTTCAATAACTCTGATAATAACGGTCGGTTAAATGCACAGTAATTCTTTTACAGCTTATATGTTAGATAAGGTCATGAAACAGTTAGTCCCCCGAGCAATAAACAATACATGTATATAAACAGTATATGGTCATTATATGTCAAGCAGCACAGGCAATAATAATGTCATAAATCTTTTATTTTCTAACAACTTATTAACATGACAAACAGATTAGTAACAAGAAAAACAATCCCATTGGGAAATGAAGCCACCAAATAAGTGATGTCTTATTAAGGCAGCACTTCAGTTCTAGTTTTCTACTACTACATCAGAAGTTCTTACTCATTAAAATCAGCTCAGTAAGACAGGATTGTTCTCATTTCTCTAACCATATTACTACGTGGGTTAATTGCACAAGCGCGTTAACTATTGTAATAGTTGCAGTGATATTACTATTCAGAGTGACCATTGAGAAAGATATTAATGACTGACATAGTTGTACTTTTTGAAAAAAAGGTTATCTTGCTGAAATATGTATGGCACTTTTATTCCAATTGAGAGCAAACCAGTGAAAGTCTTTCCGTCTATCCTTTTGAAAATTGAGAATCCCCTTATTCTATTTCATACCTTTAAGTAAGAGAAATTGCTCAGCAGAACTCATAATTCACATGATTCAAAGCATTCACTGTATTTTCAACATCGTTCTTGACCATATCTAAGTATTGAGTTTTCGAAGGGTTAAACAATTGTATGTGGAATTCGCTGCTTGTACCGAATACATTTATTTTTACATATTTGGATTCATTTATGTCATAGTGAAACATCAGCATTTTATTTTGACCGAACGTTCTGCTGTAAACACCAAAAATTGGATTTCTCTCGATTAGTAAAATGTGTTTACTTTATAATTAAATAACTTTTGTCCATTTTAACGGCCATAAAGTGGAGCAATTTTACACTAACATTGACATTAATATCTTACAATGCTGCCTAAATATGTTTGATCAACGTTCGGTTCTTGGAAGAGTTTGTTATAATACAATGCAATTGCAATGCACTATTATCCAAAACAATACAATATTCGTTATTGTTGAATAACGTAACATTTATTTATACACGAGCATTTTTGTGTTTTACATACCATGCCTTTTGTTTCCATTGCGTGTGTTAGAGATTCACCTAGCAGGGATTACTTTTATTTACACTGTCCTGTGACTTTGGAACATGGTGGGGGTAAGAGGAGGTTGGGTGCGCACCATAAACCGGTTAGCTCCCCAGTGGTGTTTTTGCCACTGACCGTTCCACTCAGGCGGTGCCCCACTGTGTTCCTTTTAATTGTTCGTTTTGTCCTCGTGTGTTTGCTTTGTTGCGGTGTGTGGAGTGTATGTGTGTGTGTACTGATGTGTGTGTGTGTCGTGTGTGTGTGCGTGTGTGTGTGATGTGTTGGTGGTGTGCACTTCTGGGTGCTGTGGGGTTCGTTTTGGGGAGGCTGCGTTTTTGGTACGTGGCGTTCCCTGTTTGATATTATTTTTGTTTTTAACACAGAGGCATTGCCAGGCCAAAGGATATATTAATCAACAACGTTTAGCCATCAGTTATTTCAGTATTACATTTTATTCTAAATGCAACAACTTTAAATACAATTTAAACAAACATAGACAGTAAATGAAACACATACAAAAACAGTTTCATTGTGCATAGTACAAGCATGTTTATTTACCTACACATTGGTGACATTATGTAACAAAAACATTTTCTTCATTTAGAATTTGTACCGTTTTATACCGAAATTGAAACCGTATACATTGTTAAATTCAGATTTCAGAAAACCTAAACAAGAGAACAAAATCGATGTTGATACATCAAGCAAAGACAGGCTTCAACATTTCAACAGAAATCATGCTTGTAAACATCAATTCTTCAATTGTAACGCCGTCGGCTGTGGCCATGAAATGTCTGTTGTAAGATAACAAGAAACTTTTTACATTTATTGTTTCAAGAGATTATTTGTTAAAACACACTAGACAGGAAAAGTAAAATGCTATAAAGAATGAGTTTTTATTGCACTATGGACACAATCTGGTTCGCTATAAGAACGTCATCTAAAGTACTTCCTTCTTCTAGCAGATTATATTCTCGAAACACAGATTATGTGTTCAAAGAACGTTAAATGATAAATAAATACAATTTCAAAGAAGAGCCTGTGGCAAAAAATGCCTCATTTTATCACAATTAATCCATATAGAGGCTTTCTGTTATAAATCGCATCCATCAAGTGTACAACAACAACTTTACATAGATTATTGAATGGTTTACAGTACTGCAGTATATTTTAAACCGCTGATTTGATCTGTACTGGGAATGCTGAAACTTTTAGGTCAAGTTATAATACTTCTAAAAATTATATTATTGATCATTTATGTTTTGGGGGTTATTTAATTCCACATCAGAGTATAGGGTATGTCCCTTTAAATCTAAACACTTTAAACACTATGAATATTTTTATTTACCATTAACTGAAAACACTCCAAACTTAGAACCGGTCCTAGGGTACACTGAGTGTGAGTTTCGCAGAATTACGTGCGCAGTATTGCCATTAACTTTAAAATAGTTGTTTCCTTCGATAAATCGTTTAACGGAAGACTCTCCTATAAATCCTGTAAAGAGGAATATGATTGCTATTCTCAAAGTGAAATGGTTATCAATATGCCAGAGGTTTCTCGCCTTTATCCTGACTTCGCAGACAATATCGTGATGAAAGTTCGTAAATCACTAGTCTTCAAGTCTCAGTTTTGTAAATTGTTTGAAGTTTGACAAAATTCCTGTGTACGTCAAATTATTTTTTCACTTGAGTCTGGTTTGGGAATTAAAACCAGTAACTCTAGCTAATGGTTTGTATAAATGTAAATACTGGATGTTAGTTTAACTACATTTGATAAAGTGCGTCTCCTGTGTAGAAATGTCCAAGGATTTTTTAGTATGTACTTTGTTGTGCGAAGCGGGTGATGTCTTCGACAAAAGAAATATTATTCTGTTAAATGTCACCATGTTGTCTAATTGGTGTTAAATTGGTGTTTGTGTGTGTTACAAGGTGCTATAATCAGTGGCACCGAGATTTTCTCACTGTGACAGAATATGATAGAATAATGTGATAAAGTAAGTTGATATCAGAGATTCTAGTTCTTACCTCAAATTAACCTCGTAAGCTGATACATGTTCGCAACCTGTCAATCCCATTGCAGCATGTAAGATGTGATACAAATACACGAAACACGTGACAATTGTAATTAAAAAAGACTGTTTGGAAATATGAAGTTACAAGGATAAAGCAGAAAGCTCTAAGCTTATTAAAAAAAAAACCTCTCCTGTAACGTTTGACCCGCTTGTTTTCTGTATTTTAACTCTCGTCATTATAGATCATTTGAAAATATGATCTTTTAAAGGGACATATTCCATAACTGATGTCGACTAAATAACTTTCAAAACATAAATAATAAAATCTTCAGAAGTGTTATAACTTAATCTGAAAGTTTCAGCTTTGCATTCTCAGTCATTATCGATAAAATCAGCGGTTTAAAATAAACTGCAGTACCGTAAACCATTCAATAAACTATGTAGAGCTGTTGTTGTACAATTAATGGGTGGATGCGATTTATTTCAGAAATCCTCTATATTGATTAATTGTGATAAAATGAGGCATTTTTCGCCATAGGTTCTTTGAAATTGTGTTTATTTATCATCTTACGTTCATTGAACACATACTGTATGTTTCGATAAAATACAATCTGCTAGATGTAGGGAGTGCCTCTTTAATTTCTCTCATTGAAATTTGTATACGAAATTCAACTACAAATCAAAATATTTAGGTTTCTAGGTATGACGTCATTGACATAGCGACGGAAGTAATAAGAGTCTGACATATTAGTATATGTAATTGGAAACTTTCAAGTCGTCTTAAACAGACACTAGGCACGCTTCATACAGAACTGTAGATATTTCTACAGAACAAAGTGGATGTCTTTGCATCGAATCAAAATAAGAGAAAATGGAAACTGAATCGTTATATCGTAAAGAGTCCCGAGTCTCAGTTGTCTTGAAAAAAGTATTTTGATATCGTAATTAAAATGATTTGTTATAAACAGTGTACGTATGGTGACTTTTAAAATCACTTTGATTTTATTTATTCAAA
The DNA here is from genome assembly GCA_022818135.1 of Saxidomus purpurata. Lineage (NCBI taxonomy): Eukaryota > Metazoa > Mollusca > Bivalvia > Venerida > Veneridae > Saxidomus > Saxidomus purpurata. The sequence continues at coordinate 3,991,019 of JAFMSR010000011.1, forward strand.
TCAATAATATTTGAATGACTTGGTAAAGAACATTATAAACTTGGTGAATAACAAGTTTTATATGAAAGAGAAAAATGCTTAATTGTAACGTACCTGAATCACTTTGATAATTATTTAAGGTATTTCTTCGTTGTAAGTTAAATACAAATGGCAACTGAAAATGCCTTTGTTAAAATGCTGTCGTGTTCAAGCATAGACTAAGTAATTAATAAATGTTGCCATGTGCACGCAAATACCAGAAGCAAGTCAAAAGACCTTTAGACTTTGTTTAGTCGGCTTAATTTAGCGAATCAATTTTAGACAAAGATTAAAGCTATTGCAATGTTTTCCAGGAAATAGACACTGGCCCAGAGATCAACTGATGGTGATAAAGTGACAGACACATAAATTGTATTGTTTCCGAGAAAAACATCGTATCTCTAATGAAATCTGAAATAGGCAACGTTGATTTAACATAACGTTCTAAAGCACCTGAACAACCGTGAACTATTATCTTCCGTTTTGTTTATTGCTATGTAAATCTTTATCTTAAGTAATTTTGTAACTGAGAAAAGATGTACACGACATTAAATAATCAAATTCAAATATAATTGGGATCTAAAATGCAAGGCAGATGTGGGATGCTTCGACTTGTAAATACTTTAATCACTTGTTGTAAAATGAGTGTGATAAGTTTAATGTTGTAGAATGTAACTTCCAGATATGTATGTAAGTGATGAAGGTGACATTGACGAATAGTATCAAGATCGAGTAATATAAAACACCATTGGTCAACATTTCTAGCTTAATGTACATGTCATAAAACTGAATAGACATGTGGAAATGGCCCCGTAAAACATACTTAAAATATACTTTACTGGCCATTTATATGTCAAATAGATATAGTACAAATTCCTTCATTTCTTTTATACTTTATCTATTTCGGAAGTTTTTCAGAAGTTGAAAAGCGTTGTTTGTATAAATGACATGTCTAATTAAACAAGTAATTCCGACTAGAAATTTGTTTTCTAGTCTCGTGATAGATTGTACATGTATATGAAAATCAACCACACCCCACTAGGTTACCCATTTTCATATGTATCATACCGATGTTGTGCATTTTAATAAACACCCATTAGATGATTATTTGTATCACATATAATTAAATTCTGATAACTGGCTTCGTAGAAAAGGGATTTTTAAATATCATACAGATTAAGTAAGAAAACTTCAAAGGGTCATGACTCTAGTTGTTTGGGTAATCCGACTGAAATCCTCTTGAAGCCTATCAAGTCTGAACCAATAGAAGTCTAAACTACTATGTTTTATCAATTTGAAAATAATCCCAACCATTTCTTACAAATGTCACTGGACGAACAACCGGACTGACGGAACAACACAAGATTGATATCCCTCAGCCTTCGACGGATGATAAAAACAATCAAATTAAACAAACTGACAGTCATATTCAAAGAAAGTCTGTGTTGACCCGTAAATGTTTTTGGTAAAACAAAAGATACATGAAATACACATTGATATCAGACGAAGTCAGTGAACCGCTGATTACATGTATCCTATCTAAATAGCAGCTGGAAATTAATTTGATATATACATACATTTAAAAAAAGGTACTTCTAACAAATTTATTGCCCAGAAGTATCGGTTTGTTTAAGCTTATGTTCGATCGTCTTCTGTTCAATAATTACGTCATGAAATGACATCGTACTATCTCACAACTTATTAACATGACAAACAAATTAGTAACACGACAACAACCCAAGTGGGAAATGAAGCCAACAAATAAGTGATGGATGTCGTATTAAGACAGCATTTCACTTCTAGTATTCTCCAAACACATTAGTGGGGCAGACTCTCTGATATCATCTAAAGAATAAGAGTTTTTTTCACATTTTTTCATGCCATAATATTCAGGCGATTCATTGTTATATTTTTACTAATCGTGAAATTTAAATGCTATCGTACAAGCAGGTTATTTTATGTCCAAATTGTCAGTGAAGTTTGATAGCACACAGTCACCAGTACGCAAAAAAGATTCTGCTTTGTATATACATGTAAAACTTGGAAATTGTGCATTATAGCATTGAGTTCCGTTCAAATATCTAAGCTGTTAATTAAGTAAATATAACATACAAAGACCCTCGAGAATATTTACGGAAGGCTGTGAAATTATCTTATATTACAAAAGAACAAAATACATTAAGTGCTTTGGTTTCAAAGAGAATGCAACTTTGAAATGCAGTCTTTGCAACATTTCAAAGTGGATCTCAATATTTCAAGTATTCTGAAATCTTGACACATGTGACAGTCTCTGTATTATAATTCAAGCAAGGCACAGGAATTCTATTAAGTCAGTTTATGAGATCCACAGGCGATAATAGAACAGTTCATATTCTCTATTTTGGCTCGATGAAATTATACCCCCGAGACTTTCGTGCAGATTAAAGTATAATAAAGCCATTGTCTCATGAAATAGAACCAGGAACACAGTGTTGATACCAGAAGTCTTGCTGCATTCAACAGTTGTATACATGTATAACAAAAGTCCCTCTAGAGCAGTGTCTAATCTCATTATTTAAAAAATCATGAATAAATATAGTTCGCAGTAGTTATATTCTTATATTATATTTTTCATCCAAAATGTTAATTTTTAATTTTAATGCTAATTGAAAACTTCATTTTGACTTACATTTTTTATAAGTTCATAAGTAGAGCTGGTTCACTCTTAAATTTCAGTGGTCAGTACGACCTTAATCCGGGGAGTTTTAGAATTTTGATTACGAAATTTTATTAAGAGACGAGTTTGATAACCCCCAACCCCATCCCTTCTAAGGACCAACTCGAATACTAGTTTATAACATCAGACCAAAAAAACACCAGTCAAAGTGGTTTAATCACCAAATTAAGTTGGCAACGCGCGTCTATCTATAAGCTCGCATACCTATCTTTGGCTACTGGCATTACTCATAATTTGGCTCAGTAATAATAATATTCGGACAAAACTGACTCAGTATTGTAGTCAGGTTAAACAAAACTTCCTAAGGTTTCCAAATTTGTAAGGTACCATTATTCAACCAATTTTGTTGGTAATAAGAATACACACACTCACGTGCAAGACGTGTTTTTCATTACACCAACCAAAATACAATTGGTTCTCTAAAGACCCTTGATACATTGTACAAATGTATAATTTCATTCCAAAAACATACAAAGTTACGCTAAAATCTTTTAAAATAGCGGTTTCCCTCAACAAATCATTTAAAGAAAGCCTCTCCTCTAAAGAGAAATATAATTGCTATTCTCTAAGTGAAATGGTTATTAATATGCCGGAGGGTTCTCCCCTACATCCCGTCTTCACAGCAATTATCGTGATGTAAGTTCGTAAATCAGAAGTCTTCAGGTCTCATTTTGTAAATTGTTTGAAATTTGACAAAATCCTTTGGAAACATCCGTTTCTTTCGGCGCTTGGACTTGTTTTGGGAATTAAAGTTAGTTACGTTGGTCAATACTTTGGTGTTATCGTAAATGCGGGTTATTAATTTGACAGGAATGGTATTAAAAAGAGGTTTTAGCGTGAAATATGATCAATTTCGCTTCCTGTAAATTGTTCGTCTTCTGGTAGCATGATTTGCTTTAAATCGGTTACATCCTCGAGCAATGAAATATATTACTCTAAAAATATTTACCAGCATGGAATATGGAATAAGGAATACTATTGTAGGTCGGTCAAAAGCTATACATAGCTGATGTTCATTGATTTATTACATGGCATGCCGACTATAATAAACTTTGTACTGTACTGTACTGTACTGTTGTACTGTGTGAATTGCTGTTGCTTTACCAAGCCTAATTTTGTCTTATTAAGCCTGTGAGGTAAACTCTCCGGTCTGTCCTATAATTATTAACATGCTAATACTTAACAATATTCAATTTATTTCATAAATGTAACTTTCGATCACCAGAACCATGTAGTAATGCATTCTTCATGTTTTTGGAAAGCAAGCCAATAAACCATCGATGCTATTTATTTACCGTTTCCCACCCCGCTCTTTGAATTAATATATCACTATAAACCAGGCATTAAGTGTTGTAATTCAGGTAAATTATGTTTATTTTTCGATGTCCTTTGTTTGGCCGCCTAGACTAACTAAAGGTCAATATTTCATAAATGAACACGAACATAATACCACAATCGAATTATAAGACGCCCGAACATGTCACAACTGCTCATAGTATAAGATAGAGATTAACTTAGTAAAGTTATCCCTTAATAACTACCCTTTTAGGCAGAATGAATCGTCTAACCTTCCAAGTCCAGCCCAGGTCTGCATCAACATGACAATGTAACTACATAAACTTTATACTCAAATCTGGATTTTTCACACGAACAAATAGTGTAAGAAAATGCATGTATAATTAGTTTGGAGAGAAGGTCCGTATCGATTGCTACGTTTATTCAAAAATGCTTGAAACAGAAAACGTAATGGGGAGTGAATAATTTATAAGCATGTCTTAGACTAGGCGTGTTATTTATCGACACTTGATATGAACGATTTTATGTTTGCATAAGTTAATAAGCAAAGTTTACGAAAAGAAATAAATCTCTGACAATGGATAGAAGTGCAACACTCATAAAAAAGTCATGCCACAATGTTATAATTTCAAACAAAACAGTAGACCTTCTTTAAAGAGGCACTCCCTACATCTAGCAGATTATATTCTCGAAATTTCATGTGTTCAATAAACGTAAAATAATAAATAATTACAATTGCAAAGAAGAACATATAGCGAAAAATGCATCAATTTACCACAATTAATCAATATACAGGCTTTCTGTAATAAATCGCATCCTTCCATTAATTGTACAACAACAACTCTACATAGATTATTGAACGGTGTACGGAACTGTAGTATATTTTAAACCGCTAATTTAAACGATAATGAGTAGCTTAAACTTTTATGTTAAGTTATAATACTTCCAAAGCTTCTATTATTTATGTTTTGGAGGTTATTTAGTTTGACATCAGTTACATTTGTATAGGGTTTGCTAATTTTGTAGATAATTTGTTCATGCGTTGTTTAGTATACTTCATCTGTTATCCTCACACTTTCTTTTCATTAAGCACGCATGAAATAAGTTGCGTTTATTATGCTTTAAAGCTGCTTGTTCTCAGATTTTGATAAAAAGATAAATGTTCTTCAAACTGTATGAAAATAACGAATTTTAGAACATATAGTCATATAAAAAGGCTCCAGTATAAATTCATGTCACTTATATCTGTAGAATTCAAGCAATACGCTACGAAATAATCAAAGCGTTGCAAACGCTTTTGAAATACCAATATAAACATATAGGGCAGCGGTGCCGTAAAACCAACATTTTCAATCGATTTCTGCAAATTTATACCTAAATTTTTGCTTATATATTTATTCTAGCCTTTAATGTTACATTTATGAACTAGTATGTCAATTAAAAAAAACAACACTATTTTAGCGATAACTGAGAGCGAGCAGCTTTAATGGTAAAATGGAAATACTGCATGATATTAAGTTGTCTTTCGTGTACATATGATTTGGGGGTTTTCTTTATTTAAACAATTGCCATACGGGCGTTATGTTGTAATGCGTATTTGCCACAGGAGAAATTTACCGGCTTACTATATTGCAAACCCCTCACGTATCAAATTTTGTAATTTAATTTCATGTACAAATGTGACAACAATTAGAAGTTTAGTCATGTATCTATATTACTCTTTTAAACATAGAACCGAGCTATAAACTAGTAGATAGGAAAATATAGTTGCATAGATATTCGGGCTTATTATATAAACATGTATTTGAAAGTCGAAAGTATTGTCCTTTATATAAAGACAATCTGTACAGCTTCGGGATCACTACAGTAAACTCGGTATCTAACGACCCCGGATATAGCGAAAATCCGGATATAAAGAAGAAATTTTCTCGCCCCGATTTTTTTTCTTTATTTATTTTATATGAAAATGGTAAACGGATATAACAAACTACAGTTATAACGAACATATTTAAATGTTCCCAATGAGTTCGTTATAAACGGAGTTTATTGTATATGTTTTCTTTATTATGACACAATCCTATTCAATGATATTATGTTGGGATGTTTGTATTCACATATTTCAATGTATGTAGTACTATGTATATACGTTATGTATGGGACAGTGGTCTACAGACCACAAATAAACTTCACTATTTTAAAATACTGTCACGGTTTACTGATATTTGCTACAGAAAATCAGTGTTTACAGCACGTTGCATTGTTACACTGACGTACAAAATTACGTGATTTCGTACAAGGAAGTAAGATGTTAAGATTATGGAACTTCAAATAATCTTGTAAGTGTTGTTTTATGTTAACTAAAATATTATCTGAGAACAGCAATTTCTAAGGCATGTCTCTATAATCAGCTCTGACTGTTACAAGAATGGTAAATACTACAGTTAATGTATAAAGATTTCCAGAGTTTTTCTGTAATTTGTTCAAAATTGAAGCATCTAGTATAAGCGATGTTTTAATCAATTGATATACTATTAAGAAACACGTCTCACATTTATTCAATATTGAACAAGACGTGTTCCAAATGCTATCATTCTTATAGAGAAAACACTTTACCCTTGTCCGATTTTGTTCAAATGTTGTACAGTTATACATTTGTACCACGTTCATCGAAAGGAAAGTATCTGAAAATATAAATATTTATCCTACATTATCCACTGCATAAGCGGCATATAAAACTATGTCAAATAATGTCGTATACGTCATAACTATGTCAAATAATGTCGTAACTGCCATAACTATGTCAAATAATGTCGTAACTGCCATAACTATGTCAATTAATATCATCCACACCTTATTTCATTGTGTATTTATCTTTATTAATATAAAAGGACTGTGTTTACACTAACAAGACTATTATCACAAAACTCAGCGCGCTGGTATTGCCTTATATACTGATAAACTGATATAATGTAAATACAGATATAGCAATCTTATAACATAGCATTAATTTATTTGTTTTCAGTCTCTTTGCCAAAAGAATTAATATAAAACAATAACAGTAATAATCATCATTATCATGTCGGCGTTTCCTTCACACCATCATCATTAACACCATCATCATCGTATAATTCTATAGTAGTAACAGCAATAGAAACAGCAGACACAGTAGTATTAACAGCAGCAGCGTCGGAAGCTGTAGAAGCCGGTAGCAGATGAAGATATTCAGCATTATCAGCATCATCAGCTGTTATGATAGAATGATAAAGGTTTATGACGCGCTTGGTAAATGAGATAGTCTGTATAAACACCATCGTTTTACTTTCCTGGTATTCATATGTGTGTTGATAAGATAGATTTCATGATGGGAACCCCGTTTAAACTTCATCAAAGAATATTTAATTTGCCGTTCGTCTTGTAGATACATATCTATACTTCATACACTACATATCACAGAATGAAAAGCGTTTTGTAGATGTGCACGGATACACAACTAAAATATATAAAACTGTGAAATGCTACTGCATAGAACCAACTAATTTTTCATATGTGGCAAATGACACACTTTATTTTAAAAACGCGGTCAATGTATGTATAAAATTACTCCAGTCTTGAAATACATGACAATAATTATTTTTAGCTGGAAATCGATACTACAACAGCAATGTTTTGCAAATAGGATATACATGTACATTTTCTAGTTATTATCAACTTAATAAGTGAGAGGAAATGATTTGAAATATTATTATGGTGGCTACAGTATGTTCACATTTGATGAACTTTACTTGCAACATATGTGTCTATATGTTAGTATATATATATTATAGGTGTGAGTTTTGGATATATTGGATGACATTCTTAGGAGATTTTCATTGTGTTAATCAGGCTACACTTTTAATTTATTTCATAACATATATATGAACAAAGATTGATTCAATCACATATTTGGGTGTATAATGCACGTACAAAAACGATAAGCATAGAATATATTATTGTCTATCTTCATAAACAACTGAAATTGCAGAATTTTAATCACATATTCAATCACATAGTTGGGTGTATAATATACGTACTGAAACGATAAGCATAGAATATATTGTTGTCTATCTTCATAAACAACTGAAATTGCAGAATTTTAATCACATATTCAATCACATAGTTGGGTGTATAATATACGTACTGAAACGATAAGCATAGAATATATTGTTGTCTATCTTCATAAACAACTGAAATTGCAGAATTTTAATCACATATTCAATCACATATTTGGGTGTATAATGCACGTACTGAAACGATAAGCATAGAATATATTGTTGTCTATCTTCATAAACAACTGAAATTGCAGAATTTTAATCACATATTCAATCACATATTTGGGTGTATAATATACGTACTGAAACGATAAGCATAGAATATATTATTGTCTATCTTCATAAACAACTGAAATTGCAGAATTTTAATCACATATTCAATCACATATTTGGGTGTATAATATACGTACAAAAACGATAAGCATAGAATATATTATTGTCTATCTTCATAAACAACTGAAATTGCGAATTTTAATCACATATTCAATCACATATTTGGGTGTATAATGCCGTACTGAAACGATAAGCTAGAATATTTATTGTCTATCTTCATAAACAACTGAAATTGCAGAATTTTAATCACATATTCAATCACATATTTGGGTGTATAATATACGTACTGAAACGATAAGCATAGAATATATTATTGTCTATCTTCATAAACAACTGAAATTGCAGAATTTTAATCACATATTCAATCACATATTTGGGTGTATAACATACGTGCAAAAACGATAAGCATAGAATATATTATTGTCTATCTTCATAAACAACTGAAATTGCAGAATTTTAATCACATATTCAATCACATATTTGGGTGTATAATATACGTACAAAAACGATAAGCATAGAATATATTGTTGTCTATCTTCATAAACAACTGAAATTGCAGAATTTTAATCACATATTCAATCACATATTTGGGTGTATAATATACGTACAAAAACGATAAGCATAGAATATATTATTGTCTATCTTCATAAACAACTGAAATTGCAGAATTTTAATCACATATTCAATCACATATTTGGGTGTATAATGCACGTACTGAAACGATAAGCATAGAATATATTATTGTCTATCTTCATAAACAACTGAAATTGCAGAATTTTAATCACATATTCAATCACATATTTGGGTGTATAATATACGTGCAAAAACGATAAGCATAGAATATATTATTGTCTATCTTCATAAACAACTGAAATTGCAGAATTTTAATCACATATTCAATCACATATTTGGGTGTATAATATACGTACAAAACGATAAGCATAGAATATTTATTGTCTATCTTCATAAACAACTGAAATTGCAGAATTTTAATCACATATTCAATCCATATTTGGGTGTATAATATCGTACAAAAACGATAGCATAGAATATATTATTGTCTATCTTCATAAACAACTGAAATTGCAGAATTTTAATCACATATTCAATCACATATTTGGGTGTATAATATACGTACAAAAACGATAAGCTAGAATATATTGTTGTCTATCTTCATAAACAACTGAAATTGCGAATTCCCCCCCCCCCCCCCTTAATCACATATTCAATCACATAGTTGGGTGTATAATGCACGTACTGAAACGATAAGCATAGAATATATTGTTGTCTATCTTCATAAACAACTGAAATTGCAGAATTTTAATCACATATTCAATCACATATTTGGGTGTATAATATACGTACAAAAACGATAAGCATAGAATATATTATTGTCTATCTTCATAAACAACTGAAATTGCAGAATTTTAATCACATATTCAATCACTAGTTGGGTGTATAATATACGTACAAAAACGATAAGCATAGAATATATTATTGTCTATCTTCATAAACAGCTGAAATTGCAGAATTTTAATCACATATTCAATCACATAGTTGGGTGTATAATATACGTACAAAAACGATAAGCATAGAATATATTGTTGTCTATCTTCATAAACAACTGAAATTGCAGAATTTTAATCACATATTCAATCACATAGTTGGGTGTATAATATACGTACAAAAACGATAAGCATAGAATATATTGTTGTCTATCTTCATAAACAACTGAAATTGCAGAATTTTAATCACATATTCAATCACATAGTTGGGTGTATAATGCACGTACTGAAACGATAAGCATAGAATATATTATTGTCTATCTTCATAAACAACTGAAATTGCAGAATTTTAATCACATATTCAATCACATATTTGGGTGTATAATATACGTACTAAAACGATAAGCATAGAATATATTGTTGTCTATCTTCATAAACAACTGAAATTGCAGAATTTTAATCACAACTAGTTGTTAATTTTATTCCTCTTATATATTATAACCAATATATTACATTGCATATTTTATTATTTTTGCAGATACGGCACATCTATTGAACAATAAACCGTCATCTTGAATGTTCATAATACATGGATAGACAAAGTCGGAACACATTCGCTGTAAGGTGATGCATTATTCCTGCATGTGCTTGTACACGGACGATGTATCGTTTAAATTCGAAGGAATGTTACAAGTTGGAAAGCAGGTGTAGAACTTTAAAGTGAAGTTGTTAAACCACCAGGGATTCTTGACAGTATGTGCTACGTGACATGTAACAAAATATTAAGAACTAGGTAGTAATTGTCCGAATTAACTGCCACGAACCTGGGTACTAACGTGTATATGCAAACAGATAAAAGTGGGAACTACGGATAATACTGTTATAACTATAATTATTTTAGTTCAACTGAAGACCTCTTTGCCTAAGTGAAAAGTGTTCGCATAAGCACCAGCGTGCTTCCAGGTCATTTAGGTGAAGTGGTTATTCTTCAAAGAAAAAAGAAAAACGTGAGAGTTAGAGAAGACTAAAGTGGATTGTAAATGCTACAACTGTATGTGAAATATTTACCACACATCATACATGTACGTTTTGAGGAAATACGTTGTTATGGCACTTGCTTTAAAGCAATGCAAAATGATTTCTTAATTGAAAGCAGTTGCGTCGCAAAATACTCATTACGGAATTTTATAACACGATCGAACACAATTCTCCTGAAAATTCACGCAATTAGAGAAAGATTTTCATCAATTCTCTTGAGTTGTGAAATATTAAACAGTCCTTGTTTTTCGACTACTGATGAAGTGCATTTAAAGTAGTGTTCTTAAAATCTAAGGATTTAAACCTGAAAATAGAACAAATACTTTTGCCTTGTTTTCAAAAATAGAAAATTTGAAGGTCAGTGTGATATATTCTTATTCACTAGCAGCTGTTCATTTGCCGAACTAAATTTAGTGTGTGTGTGTGTTCTAAATATTGCTGGATTGTTTCACTAAATATTAATGGATTTGCGAGCATTTTTACGGCGCCAGACAAAATGCCTTTTAGCAAATCTAGGTAAACTTTGATAATAAACACCAATAATTATGTTTAAAGTTACAAAATGGAATCCGTCAGACTGTTTATTTCAAATATTTATCACCGTCACTGCATTTCTTGGAATTACAATTTGTTTGCCAAACACCAATGTAAGCCAGGCCCCCGCTCCAATATCCGCTTCGATCGAGGGAGATGTTATGTTAGGTGGACTCTTCCCCGTCCACCAGAAGGGTGAGAGCATCGACCCTTGTGGCATAATCAATGCGGATAGGGGTATCCAGCGGGTAGAGGCAATGCTGTTTACGCTTGACCGGATAAATGAAGATAATAGCCTTTTACCTGGAATTAAATTAGGAGCGACTATATTTGACACATGCGCAAGAGGCACATACGCTTTAGAGCAATCGTTGGAGTATATCAGAGCTTCGTTCTCTTCTCTAGATGCCTCTGAGTTTGTTTGTAGTGACGGGTCTGAAGCTGAAGCTAAGTACGAACCCAAGACAGTTGCTGCCGTCATAGGAGGCTCATATAGTTCGGTCTCTATTCAAGTCGCTAATTTACTGCGGTTATTCAAAATTCCACAGATAAGTTATGCTTCAACAAGCGAACAACTCAGTGACAAAACAAGATATGAGTATTTTGCCCGGACAGTTCCGCCCGATAATTTCCAGGCTCTTGCAATGGTGGATATCGTTCAGTTCTTTAACTGGACTTACGTATCCACAGTCGCTTCCGAGGGAGAGTACGGCGTGTCAGGTATCGAATACTTTCAGCAAGAGGCCAGAGGTCGAAATATATGTCTTGCCGAAACAATAAAAATATCGAGCGATCCAACACACGGTGAATACAATCAAGTCATCGAGAAACTTCTGAAGAAGAATAATGCAAAGGTTGTGATTCTATTCCTTCGTGAAGAGGACGCAAAGGGTGTATTAGACGCAGCTACACTCAAAAACATTTCGGGAAAATTTACATGGATTGCTGCAGATGGGTGGGGTACCCAACAGTCTCCCGTCAAACACAACGAATTAGCTGCAGAAGGTGCACTAACAATAATTCTACAAGCCACACATATTCCGGAATTTGATGATTACTTTTTAAAATTAAATCCCCAATACAATAAAAGAAATCCTTGGTTCAGAGAATACTGGGCGACAATACATAACTGTCGTTATGCTGATAAAGTCGACCCTAAAACTAATAAGCATGTCAAGTATTGTACAGGATATGAGGTGCTGTCGAAGTCAAAGTATAGACAAGAATCGAAAGTACAGTTCATATACGATGCGGTGTATGCTATAGCCCATTCTATCGACCGGTTGAGAAAGGATAAGTGCCGATCGTCCGACCGAGGGAAAGAATGCCAAGCGCTGAGCAAAATAGACGGGGAACTCCTGAAAAAGTATATACTTCAAACCAAGTTTAACGGTATGTAAAACCTACAGTATATGTGTATTTTTATATTGGTATGCATTTGTTTAACGCCATGCTGATTATGATATTGTCAAAACTTAGTATTCCATGTTAACACACTCATTACAAACATTACTCGAAAATATCTCAACGGTACAAAAGGGTATTAGATAAAGATTATTTTGTTCAGTAGTACGAAATGTTCATTTTCATTCCTGTACTGTGACAATATTTATATGCGCGGGCAGCTTATTTTCATATATTTCGTTATGAAGTATTCCACGAATTTCAGATCCCACGAATTTCAGATCCCACGAATTTGCTTTTTTACTCTTTGTCTAGATTTACATATACAATGTATGCATATGAAATCCACACATTTATGTTAATACAAAAAATTTCTGACAACTTCATGTCGAGGAATATGTTTAAAACGTTCATTGCAGCTGATAACGGAACTTCATATTTTGATACTTCTAGTAGTATTAAATTGTACAATGTACTCGAAACTCTAATCGGAAAATTAATCATACGCCGCGCTAGTTTATTGGAGATTTGGGTCTTCATTTATTTTTAAGAAAACTGGACGGGAATTCGATTTCAAATCTGAGCTCCTTCTGGGAGTTGGTATGTAATTAGATTATAGTGATAATTATTACGTAGAGAGATTAAAAGTGCATCCGGGCGGTTTGTTTAATGATGAGTGTATATTAGCGTGAACAATCTCGTCGAGAGAGCAGATCAATGGTCTAGTGGTTAGCGCGCTGGACTTGTAATCCAGGGATCGCGGGTTCGATCCCCCGCTTTTCCACTGACATAACTAATGGTCTTTCAGATGAGACCTAAACCCGAGGTCCGATGTATCGGTGCTGTTCACCGGGCATGTTAAAGAACCAGGGGTGTCTTTTGAACAGGACGCATTTTGTATCTTGCACTTTCCTCCGATAATTGAAATAACTATAATTTCTTTTGAAGGCGTTCGTCATATGGATTATCCGGTACCAACGATAGAACTCTAAAATACATACATCGAAGAGATCCGCGCGTTACTTGTGTTGTATATGTATATTTCTGGTTTATTGTATCATCTGTAGCCACACGCTTCGATTTCTCTTATCTTGACAGTTAATCATACGAGCAACATACATTTTTATACAAATTCAAAAACATTTCTTTCACATTAAATATCATGAATATTGCGTTTTTATTCGTGATTTAACCAATATATGTTGTTAAATAGTTTGGACACGATGTTCAATTAATGTTTGATTGTTTTTCAAAATTACATCAATCCCTTATCCATGTATAGTCCAACCTGTGTTAAAGACCACCTGCTAATAGAGACCACCCTGCGAATAAAGACCAGCTGGGAGATTACCGTGCACTTATCATATATAGTAGACGCACCTGTGAATAAAGACTACCTGCAAACAAAGACAACAGTTGTAGCTTCCCAACAGTGGTCTTTATTCACAGGCTTGACTGTAGTTAGAAGTATTGCTAGAAAGGCTATCTGTATGATTGTGTTTTATATAATGTGCAATCTTCTGTGTAATAACACAAGCAGGACGACCTGAGTAAAGGATACAAATAATTTTGTTCCAAACAAATAGTAACCCAGGTAAAACGTATTTTTGTAATATCTGTATAGGACTTTATAACTCTATATGCGTGGTGAAAAATACTTCTCTCCCATCCTTACAAACGTTACATCTGCCAATCAGTAAACTAGGCAGTAAGCTCTGATAATAGATATAATATCATTACGAGCGTTGAGAAATGGTTCAGTGTTCCATCATCATGGTCCTGGTGATAAGTATACGTTTAAGATAAGGGCAATTTACCTAATTGTGTCAGATTTTGATGTATTATGTCGCTGACTTTAATATAACACCAGGTTCCTTTCCCCATGAAAATTGTTGACCTTTTGTCGCGTTGTACAACCTTTTACAATATAATGTGTGGCAGTATTATTGCAAGTGCAAAATGTACATGTACGAAGCAACATGTTGCTACATGTACGAGAACTATCGGCTAGCTTTGACACATTTATTACAAGGCAGATTCAAGGATAATAGACGTTACAGCAACCATTCTACTATGATACAAACGTCACGCTGTGCGAAATAATAAACTAAAACAGTGTCACGTGTTTAATGTTAAGTTTTGTTAATGTTTGTTTCCGTTTTCCGAGTAGTACTCCAGGCTGCACACGTTTTGCATTTCCTATGGCCCTGGTTACAAGTAGCACATTGACAAAACTACTTAAGTTTCCCTTTAAACTTGTGGTTAAAGGTAATTCATTCCATTTATGTCAATTTGCTCGCAAACCCACTTGATTTGACCACGCTAGAGTTTGAAATATCATAACCGCAATATGTTTTCACAGTTTTGTAAGTTTCGTCTATGACAAGACTATTTTCCAATGCTTATATTATAGGAACGGAATCATTTGCGATTTTACCAGACACTAAATATTTATCAGCCAATACCCTTAATATGCTGTTGATTGAATTACATAAACTACCAAGCATTGCCATGAATTGACAAAATGCATTAAAGCTATGACTGCAATGTTTCTGCATTAGCATTTCGATAACACTAATGTTATAACAAATAGTTCTGCCTAATCCATTGTCATACTACAAAATGTTGTAATGAATCATTTAGAAAAATATTTGAATTAGCATAATGATTAATAATTCACTGTAGGAGTTCAAAACAAGATATCTTTAAGAAGAATTTGTCATAATAAGTCAGTCAGGCGATATGAACTAAGGTGTGTGTACATCTATTAACTTTATGTACCGTATTTGGAGTACAAACTAAAGTAGGCGATACTGAAATCCAAATTCTTGATGACTGCCACAGTCTATGCCGCGAATACTTGACCCCTTATTCGTGTATAGATTTTTTCCAGTTGTGTTTTTCTAGTCGCATTAGAAGATTCGTATTTTTGTTCACTTCGCATTTAATCAGAATTTCATTTGCTTTCTTTATATCGGCGTGGAATCCAGTGATTAATTTTCCTTAAAGAGCGGCAAATTTGGTAGACCAATCGATACATCCTAGGTTTGACTGTAGGAACTTTTGTAATGCTAGGTTAATGGATTCGGTATTTACTTGTTTAAATAACATTCTGTCACGACTATCAGTAATTAGAATCAGAAGTAATTATATAAGACTGGAATTTTAGGCGTAAATGTTGACCCGTTCTAGAACAGACTGAAAACTGAAAATCTTTTTTATTTACGTTTTGAACAAATTACACCAAAATGTATGAAATTGCGTTATCATATAGAAGTAAGATAAAATGCTAAGTGATTGAAATGATGACTTTTGTTATGTGTATTAGTAAAAATAGCTGATTTTGCTGCCTTTAATATTGATCGGTAACACATAATACGTTTATGGTTGTGAATTACATTTTGTCTGCTACACCATTAGTGCTTGTGCAGTAAAAATGTGCTTTTAAAATGCTTTTTACTACACACTGGCCGGACTTCCCCTATGTCAGCATCCAGTCTTTCAGACGATGGAACATAAAGTTACAAACTGATATCTTCCAATAGTGTTAATGGCATCCTAGGTTGGCTTGCATTGATATTGTTTGCTTTTCACCGTCTGACAGCAGCTGTCTCATTGCTGCAAATGTTACAACAACTATTGGACTTAGTTTTCAATCAAAACCGCATTACAAAACAACAAAAATCTGTTAATTCAAACTATACTGATTCATGGGAAATTAGGGATTTTTAAGGGCAATATAAACACTCGGATTGCCGTATTGCGCCAAGAAGTTCTCCAACAATATCGACAGACAGTAATACCATAGCTTAACCACTTCTATAAGACACGTCAAACAGTCACAATTAAAGCAAATAATATGACAAACAATTAATTTGAACCACTACTGTGGCGCCCGACTGTTACTCCAAACTCCTCGCGCAGGCTATCTCTTATCGTTTGTGTAATCGATGTGATTTATCTGCACTGTTTGTAAAACTCAGTTAAAACTTTAAACAGTCCACACACTGCTGACATTTCCTGTTAAAAAAAACGTTGTTGGCATTTCCGTCCAGGAAGAAAAAGAGTGATTATATGATTAATCTAAAAGGTTTTCGGAACACAGTGTACCACATTCTGTAAACATATCTAGACCACTCTATATTTATCTCCGTCTTCAAGGTTTCGATATCCTTTGAAAAAAGGTCCTTGTTGTCATTTCCATCCTGAAAGAAAACAAATGTTTAATTTTGTAGTTCTTTTTAAATACAGTGTAGCATATAATCTGTATCTCTATAATTAATTACCAGTTATCGATGTTCCACTTGGGAATAAAATGTGTGAAACAATTTAGATAGGTTCGGGAAATGGAAACAGGAAGTGCGTAACAGCAAACACATAGTGATAGTGAAATGTAATTAAATAACGTCGCTATCTGTATCCGATAAGGTGTTATGCGTAACATGACCTGCAAATTATTTTTAAAACCTTTGTTTTGTTACGTTACACCTTTGAGTAATTTTTGTATTAGTTACGCATATGATTTGCATATTTCAATGTTTAAGTATTACTTATTGAATCATTCCTACATTTAGATGAGTTCATTTTGGGATGATATTCGATCGAATAGAAAACCAACAAGGGTCATTTGTTACTGTTATGTAATGTAAACATGTTTATTTGTTACTGTTATGTAATGTAAACATGTTTATTTGTTACTGTTATGTAGTGTAAACATGTTTATTTGTTACTGTTATGTAGTGTAAACATGTTTATTTGTTACTGTTATGTAGTGTAAACATGCTTATTTGTTACTGTTATGTAGTGTAAACATGTTTATTTGTTACTGTTATGTGGTGTAAACATGTTTATTTGTTACTGTTATGTAGTGTAAACATGTTTATTTGTTACTGTTATGTAGTATAAACATGTTTATTTGTTACTGTTATGTAGTGTAAACAAAAGTTATTGATGTACCACACGTAGCTTTAGAATTATTTCCCATTTAAATGAATATTATATCTATTTCTTTTTGATTGTTAACTGAAGTTCTCGCAATGTATGACAATTAGCTGCCGGATGAACAGTATTCACGCCGAAAGCTGCCGCTCTGGAATTTAGAAGCCAGAAACTCTATTTTCACACAATGGACGTCGAAAAAATAATTTCTATTTGGCTTGGATTTTAGCCCAATTCCAGTGATTCAGAATATTTATCTCTAGTCTTGTCCAGAATCGCAATTATTTAAGAAACATAGGTAATTAGCAATGTACGTTTTCTGTCCAAGCTCCGAAGCAATGCGTTAATATCACAGACAAATTAAACTGGCATCCAAGAGTGCCCTTTATTATTATATACCGTTAAGTGGGTTTTTAACCAATAATATACAACAAAGCAGAAGTTCTCAATATTATCATAGTACAATAAAAACAATCACCTTCTTTATAATGTGCCATTTACACGAGAAAATAGTTTCTTTTAAACTCTGTTAACCTTTAAAACGTTATCGTGAAATTACTACAATTTCTTCTCCAAAAGCTTATTTGTACAATGTATAGAATTTGTCTACTTTCACGCTTCTTCATAGCAACTGGACGTAGATAATCAGTAACATGAATTATGAAAGTGACTGCCAGTATAATAGAGGACTACATGATTACCTGCTAAATTATTTAGGAACCGCTCCTGTGTGTAATCTTAGGCAGCTCATCAACTGTCTTGCCATAGTTTCCTACTCCAATTTCGATTTCTTGACTGAAAGTTTATTCGTAAATGTCTGCTATATTAACTGCATTTGCATGTTTCCACACATCAACATTGTTCATAAAGATCTTTTTAGAGATCTTCCGTTTACTTCAAAATAAATGAAATTAATGTGTTTAATAAAGATTGAATATGTACAATTGTAGTATACATGTATTTACTTATACAGCTTATGTTGTAGTTTTCCGTCTTTCCAGCAAAGACGACTCGCTATCTATTAAGCAGTCATTGTTAGACTATCACATGATGGAGAGGTTACGAACGTTTTAATGCAACACACCAATTTATAATTCATTTTGATATGAGACAAGACTTCCTCTTCCTTAATTCATCAAGTATTCTTACTGTCATTGATTCCCAGAAAGGCAATATTTATCCAACAGAAAGAAACATATTTTCTTTTCACAACATAACTTGAAAAGGTTCTTGGATAACAAAGACCGGTAAGAAATCTCTCATCCATTTTACATTCAGCCATATCTTATTTCTCTATCAGAGATTAAAGGAATAATTTCCTCACAGATTTCAATACTCTTTTCTTCAATACTATTATCGTGTTTACATAAAATAAATCAAACATGTCTGAAGCGAGATTGGGAAACATAAAGTATATTTGTTTTATGAAAATCCGAACTATTTGTTCAGACACAGTGGTGTTATATCAATTTTACAACTCCCCACAGACTTCCAAATGTATTAAGTTTGATTTTTTATTTAATTTAAGCGTAGTTCAGGCCACGCACACTGATGCTTGCAGTTAGCTGTATTATTTCAGCACAGTAATAAATATTCAGAGGTCGTTGTTTTGCATGTCTTCTCTTGGGCAAGACCTAAAGTCTTTATCTGGGTTTGGTAAAGTAAATCATATTCTCGTTTTCTGAACAAGAATTGTCTGTGAAGACCGGTTTGCATTTCGGTCTTCGGGGAAAATTTAATTTTTCTAAGATCTGAATCGGTACAAGACAGGCGATGTTACAATAAATCTGTTACAGCGAATTGAAAACAAATAAATGCATACTATTTGAGGTCTTTTTTTCTCTAGGGGAAGCTGTAACGGTCGTGTATGCCGCACAATGTTGTATGTTTAAATATTAAACATCATGATACTAGTAGTCTATGCCGCAGTGTTTTGAACGCCCCTCATGATACCAGTAGTCTATGCCGCAGTGTTTTGAACGCCCCTCATAACAATCAAGTAGTCTATGCCGTAATGTTTTGAACGCCCCTCATGATACTTGTAGTCTATATCTCAGTGTTTTGAACGCCCCTCATGATACCAGTAGTCGATGCCGCAGTGTTTTGAACGCCCCTCATAACAATCAAGTAGTCTATGCCGTAATGTTTTGAACGCCTCTCATGATACTTGTAGTCTATATCTCAGTGTTTGAACGCCCTTCATAACAATCAAGTAGTCTATGCCGCAGTGTTTTGAACGCCCCTCATGATGCCAGTAGTCGATGCCGCAGTGTTTTGAACGCCCCTCATAACAATCAAGTAGTCTATGCCGTAATGTTTTGAACGCCCCTCATGATACTTGTAGTCTATATCTCAGTGTTTGAACGCCCCTCATAACAATCAAGTAGTAGATGCCGCAGTGTTTGAACGCCCCTCTTGATACTTGTAGTCTATGCCGCAGTGTTTTGAACGCCCCTAATAACAGTCAAGTAGTCTATACCGCAGTGTTTTGAACGCCCCTCATGATACAAGTAGTCGATGCCGCAGTGTTTTGAACGCCCCTCATGATACCAGTAGTCGATACCGCAGTGTTTTGAAAGCCCCTCATGATACTTGTAGTCTATGCCGCAGTGTTTTAAACGCCCCTCATAACAATCAAGTAGTCTATGCCGCAGTGTTTGAACGCCCCTCATGATACTTGTAGTCTATGCCGCAGTGTTTTAAACACCCCTCATAACAATCAAGTAGTCTATGCCGCAGTGTTTGAACGCCCCTCATGATACTTGTAGTCTATGCCGCAGTGTCTTAAACGCCTCTCATAACAATCAAGTAGTCTATGCCGCAGTGTTTGAACGCCCCTCATGATACTTGTAGTCTATGCCGCAGTGTCTTAAACGCCCCTCATAACAATCAAGTAGTCTATGCCGCAGTGTTTGAACGCCCCTCATGATACTTGTAGAAACCCCACCATTCGGAATAGTTTAGTTATTGTGAATTCTGTATCCGGTTTTGTAGTATTGCAAGGAATATTTCTTGACATGAGAGACTAGGAAATCATTTATCCATCAGTCCACGGACAATATTCCGTTCGATTTAGTGCAGAGTGTTCGTTGTCATTGATGAATGTTTATGGAGTTTTAAATGCAAGACCACGCGACCGTCCTGGTAGTGAATATTTGTTTTTTCTAAAAATAAAATAATGAACAGCTTTACATATTGTGCAATTTCCAATGTTTTTACTTTTACTTCACGGTCCATCTAGACATTTAACGTACAATAAAAAAGGGTATTTTAAATGAAATTTATGTTCCTTTGTCTGTACAAAAGCTTGTAATTTTGCCAGTTCATTAAAAAAAGAATGGCTGTTGACATAACTTTTAATTTATCATAATTTTTGTGAACTTCACTAAAGTTCATTTTGGCGTCTTCCATAAACACATCAAAGTCTCGTGAATTTCCAAGACTGGTTTTAGAACACTGACTTGTAAAATTTTATATCTGCTTGTCTTACGTCTTGTGTTAAAAGGAATATAAAATTCACGAATTCAGATTAACTTCAAATCCTTAAAGTGACAGTATGCTGCACAAAGTGTATTTTTGGTGACAGTTTTATAAAAGCAATTTTTGGTTGCTGTGCATTTAAATGTGTTAAATTAATGATTATGCCGCATTAGTATTTGAAGTTGGTGCTTTAGATATAAACAAATCGGACTGATAAAATGATAGTTGAATGTGTCGTTCTTGATGTTGGTAGAGATTTTGGCAGTGGAGGGGAAGCAACTCCTGCATGCAGTTGTTCTTTTCTTAAATTGACTCTCCCAGTCAAATAAGAAAATCAATATTTTGAAAGTTATTTTTTCATACTGGTAGCGGGAAGAGTTTGGTGTATTGGGTTAAAAGTTATTATTTCCCCTACTCTTTTGTACACACACCATTTTCAGCTGAATCTTTACTTGAAAAAAATGCGCATAATGTCACTTTAATTTCTTTTGTAATAGGATAAACGAAGGGGACAAATGTTGTAAAGAGTATTAATTAACGTATTTAACAAACCGGACTAAACGAGTACAATAATCATATAATACTTAGAACACTCAGATATACAAACTTTTACCGCAAATTATCCAGCCTTTGCGACTGCGCAGACTGTTTTTCAATCAACTCAAATTTTCACTGATAAAACCCCTTACTAATGATATTGTCCTCATTTAAAGACGGACAAGTCCAATTTAGAAATGTAGCAGGGCCGTAGCAGGGCTGTAGTAGGGCCGTAGCAGCGCTGTAGTAGGGCCGTAGCAGGGCTGTAGTAGGGCCGTAGCAGCGCTGTAGTAGGGCCGTAGCAGGGCTGCAGTAGGGCTTGTCAAATATTATATCATGTACATCAAATGTAATGTAACAATCAGGTTTCGTAAGGCAACGTTCATCTCAGAAAAGTTGAAATATTTCATAGATTTCTAAGGCGGCAAATCTTTTCAGAAAGAATGTGAATTTTCGTATATTTTGTGCTAGGTCCGTATTAAATTAATGGCTATTACTCATCTCCTTGAACGACATCGCAGACAAGAAAAATAACAATTTTTCCTCTATAATGCCTTAAGGGCATCAGAAGCAGATATTCTAATCCATGTAAAATTGAAGCTTGGACGTCAAACAAACGTTGGGAATTACTCATTATTTTCTTGTATACGAGGACTAAGGATGCAAATTACCACCTTTACAGATCGTTTTTAATACGTATTTGTGCAGCATTGCTCTACTATTCCATTAATTATGCAGCAAATACGTCTTTCAAAGAGGTGTTTATTTGTAAATCAACACATAATGAAGTCATTAATGTTTCATCTTTTGGTAGATTTTGATTTAGGAAAAAAATTTACTTTTGAGTGATTAACTGGATTTTATACCATAATTTAATGTTCAGACTGACGTATGCAGCATCTAAACGACATATCATGGTAGATGATTCGGCATATCACTCAAAAGTAAAATATGTTACCGCTCTAACTCGTAATTATAATCTAATATTTTCAAAGGGTTACGACTGAGTTGGACGTAAAACTTTGTTAACATGAAGTAGCAACTGTTCCTTTTTACTGTTTAACCACTGTTGTGTCGCGACATTGTGCTATTTTATACTTACGTTAAGTTAAAAGAAATAATATCAATTGGTTCCATAGTTATGGCTCCGGACAGACTGACAAAACAATATCCCTCTGCCTTTGACGGGGGATGGATAATAAATCCTACAGCCTTAAAGAATGAAATTGAAAATAAAGGCATGCTATGAGGCCAAACCCAAGACATTGAAACTGTTACAACTGGTTTGGGCTAGGAAAAATTGATCAGTTTTATTCTCGTAATCTTATTTCGTGTGTAGTCTGTAGACAATTCGTGGTAATCAGCTTTGCGATGTATAAGGAATTTATTCCGTCACTCGCTGGTTTCATTACTTACCGAATAGAAGATACATTCCTGCGTGTCGTTTTCATTAGACCTTTATTTGCGTACATTATTTCCACAAGAAATAACATACAAGAAATGTAATTTCCAACTATTCTGTTATACGTTTGTTGTCTAGTAATTACCTCTAAACCCAACTTTCAATAACATGTACAGCTGGAAAAATGACCCCAGTCAAATGCACCGGCCTTATTACACAGATAGTTCCTACATCAATTCATACCTACTCTGAAAAGGAAAAGCTCTGTTATTGGTGTATGGTGTAGTTAATGCTACCATCTTCAACAAAAATAATGGCATAACAAGTTGAATACACTTTCATATAACTGTTACTTTATGATGACTTTAAATGAAATTGGTTCAAATGAGTCATAATGTTTATAATCGGTAACATTTTAATTGTTTTAGTTCACAAATTTACATAATTGTTCCTGTTGCACATATGGCTAATTCTAGACAGACATGCTTTCGTACTTGGCAGCCATTACGTCACACTGCAAGGTCAGTGTCACTTTCATCAACTCACTAAATCTCAATACTTGACAATGAAAATGCATATGTAGCATGTATTAATATTTTCAATGAAAACCATGCACTTGGATCTGCATTTTACCTCTAATTTGTAAATTTAATCCTGGCCAATTCGTCACTAACAGCCTGAAACCCTATACTGCCTACTTTAACACTCCGGTAAAAGCTAAACTTCTTTTCAGGTAGAATCACGCACAGGTATAAGTAAACCGAAATCGGTTGTGTTAGTATATCTTTTGGATGGCCATCCAGAATTCAAGTATGACTCTGCGGTACTCTTTGTGTGGGTCGCCTTCTTGTTCGGTCAGCAACAGGTATTCACTAAAGTCATTCACTTCGGTGTATAGGAAAAATTTCTTGTTTGAATTTCTCCCGGAGACCATATATTGTTCGTTCTGATATATAGTGGGCAACAGTCTCTGATTTTCCACAGCTACAGATTGGTGAATTTTCTATGCCAACTTTATTGAGGTAGTCTTTCAGAAAGTAACCACTCTGTATCTGAAGCATTGGCTTTTGGCTGCTGAATCCACTGAAGCTGATATACTTTGGCTTTACTTTTTGCCTGAATTGGCAGAGGTGTCGACCATTGTTGCTGATTTCTCATCTCCTTTGTCACTGAATGTTTGTTGATTCTTGGGCTGACATCCTGATATCTGTATGACTTGTAATTATCCCCTCGTCACTCATAGCCTCTGTACAAAATTGCTTGTGTGGGCGCCGCCATTATTTAGCTTTGCCTGACCCGTACGGTACGGGTAGGGGCAGGTAACACCAGACTAGTACCTGAAATCATTCTTATTTTTTTGTGTAATCACTAACAGAAAGTACCAGACAACATACTTTTAGACCGGGCCTTGTTTTCTCCATTATGTAACTACAATGTATGTGATAAGTTGTCCTAACAAAATATACTTTACGGTATTTTTTGGAATTCAGTAAAGAGTATTTTGTATAATTTTTGCCAGTAAAGGCTTTTATTTGACATCCTGATAAGTATAAAACTATTAAATACGTAATATTTTATATCTGAAAGTAGAGAAAAAAATTATATGATTACATGAATTGGACGCAATTTTAGCTATTAAAGGCTTTTATTTCACTTTCTGATGAGAATAAAAGAACTAAGTACTTAATGTTTTATATCTGAAAATAGAAAGAAGTATATCATTATATTAATTGGACGTATTAAAGACCCGTGGATGCATTAAAGACCCGTGGACGCATTAAAGACCCGTAATTTTACTCAGATAGAATAAATGTATCTAGAGAATACTGACAGAAAATAGTTTAATTTACTCTCAAAATGTTGCTGTATTCCTGACTTTCATATTTAGATCTATGTCGTTTTTTAACGAGAAAATGTTGCCGAAACTAGTTACCAGTTCGAACTGCTAACAAGCAACTAGCGAACTGCAAACCAACTTTACGGATAGCCCTGTTATTAAAGTGGCCGATAGCAAACGTAGTTAAAGCTACCTAAGATGCTGATAGTGTCGCCTTCAACACCTAGTGATGATAAAAGGTCAATATACCAGAGATAAACGAGGCTGATAGACACTTATATAATATATACATACATTAGAGTTTGTGTAGATAATATTTGTTGTAATAGTTAGCGTAACTCTCATTCAATCTTGATTATCTTATTGTTATTGTTTGACAACCATTATTGCCGAATGGCCACTCTATCAGTCTCCCTTTTAATCGATGAAGGATTAAACTTTGTAAACTTTGTAACGTTGAGACACGCGGGTCGTAAGAGAACATAATGACGTCATAAACTATGTAATATTGTACTGTATGACGTTCTGTCAATCCGAACAAAGAAAACAGACACATCGCATTCATATGGTGACCATACATTCATTATTGTTATTTTCTCATTCATGTAATAGAATCAAAAGTGTATCCTTTAAAGCGTTGTTTGGTGTGTAATAAACAACTGATTGTTAATCCGGTACCTATTTATAAACCTCACGTAATATATTCATATACTCAATTAATTTTAGCTCGTTTGTGAAGACACCTTGCAGCTTATTGAGTCACTCTCGAAATTTATGAATACGCCATCCATTCCAAAATATTTTGCTGTGAACAACACTTTCTATTCTAGTGCGAGTTAATATTACAAAAAAATACGATAAAAAAATTTAACATTTAACGCTACGTCAGGTGACAAAATATGACAATGTTGTCGTCATAATGGTCTCTTGTCGGTTCGCGTGTCACAGCCTCATCCTATTTACCAATCTTGAGTTTCTCATATATTAAGAAAAGAAAAAAGTTTCTAATTTTTTTTTTAATTAATTTCTTATTTAAAATGGGTAATTGTTAATATTGTGACGTCATTATCTTGTCTAACCAGTTCGCATTTATTGCACAATTTACAGAGCATATTATCCTATTTTGTATAGCTTAGAAATGGGTCGAGCCATATGAGACTTGACTGATAAGCGGGTTATGCCATTAACATGGCGTCATTGATAGTTTCTGTCATGAGTGCAAGGTTCAAATCTAAATATCAGTCTCTGCATAGTTCCCGCAAAACAGTTATCCGAGGTGACGGATATTTCAGTCTAAACCAATTCTCACATGATAGAAACTTTATTTTTGCATTACCGTCTTGCACTTTAGAATACTAGAAGATTTCTAAATGCAAACTTATCGAAATAATGGGGTTTAATATAAAAACACGATATTCAGGTACATTATGTACTTTGTTTGGTGAAGTGACGTCATAATGTTTATAACGTTACGTCACAATTAATTCATGAGAGTCATATTACATGAGAGGTGCAAGATGAGACTTTCCAGCACTGCTAAAAACTGCAGTTATCCCGATCCGGTATGCATAAAAAAACGGGGTATACCATTAACATGACGTCATGATGATACTACCTTTGTACGTTTTATCAAAAATATCTAATTCTATGTCGAAGTAAGGATTTGCGGATGAACCATAGATCTCTAGGCTATACTTCAAACCAATTCAGACAAACATATTTATCGTCTGTGGAATGTTCTGCTGAAAATTGAAGCCCATATCGGTGCAGATCTTTCCTTTCATAAAAATGAAGAACTGCGCTCAATCGATTACCATTTATCTTCGAAAGCAACCCGAATCATTTGAGGAGTAAAGAAACGTCTTTACTCTCCGATAACATTTGATGCGAGCAATTTAGATGATTCAATGTTTCGGGGATGACTTAATCTCGGTGTCTTAAATGCATTTCACTTCTTTTTAATCAAAGTGCTGAAGGTTCTGGATTTGCATAATATACAAAGTGTTTCATATCTGAGTTCACAATGTCTCGGTATGATATAAAGCGTTCTGATGATCGTGTGGTCGTTTTCAGGGGAATATACATGTATAATCAATTAAAAATGTCATCATATGCAAAAAAATAAGCCTTTATGATAAATTTGCTCAATAGAAAATGTTAAAGTGTTTAAAAGACTTGAAGCAACGTTTTTGCGAAAATACATTTTTTTCCGCACAGCGTATTCAGGCTCCCTAAAATCAATTATAATAGAAAATTTACGAGGGAAAAATTTAAATTTTACAAAAAATACTTTGATATTTCATTAAGTCTAACAGCGTTGGCAATGCTTTGTCTTTTTTATGCATAATTTCATGCAGCAACTATATTTCTTTACCGTTTATCGACTTGATAGTTTACTGGAATAGGATCTTCTAATTTATATACATTAAACTAAAAGGCCCCTAAGCTTATGCCCAAAATATAAAAAAAAAAAATTTCAGTGAGATAACCTTTCGTTACTAACAAAAGCAAAATATCAGTAGATGATTTACGCAAAAGATATTGACAAACTTTTTAAAACAAAACTGTAGTCTGCTAGACGCTAACCGCTACAGCCGCTCTTTGTGTCGTCTAGCACGAACGCTGCTTATCAAGAATCAACCCCTGATTCCAAAATCCATAATTTATACGTAATTCGTTCGTTATTGAAGGGTATGCTCTTCTTACTATAAGATGTAATGAAGTTCGACGTTTCATAGCCTGTGTCTGTATTCACTCCTCTATCCTGAGGACAATGTTAATAACTGATGAAGAATATTCCAGAAATTAGTTCTGTGAAAACTTCATATGTTTATTTTACGGACTCGTTTAATGAATATCAACCTACTACAGTATGGGACATAATCATAGTTAATAGCAGTTGAAATACAAGAATGGAGACACTGACTGGTTATTGCTTAAATCGCAAGTTCAAACAGAATAAATGTGTGAAACTACTTTGCCAGAGTTTCTTTTACATTTCCCCAGGAAGATAGCTTTAACACCTTCAGGGCGTTCGTCGACTGTAATTTAAAGGTTTCAAGTATTGCATAACTTAAATCTAGCACCATTTATGCAACAAAAAGATTAAACATGGATCTTGCAATGAAGTTTTTGTGAAGTCAAAATCTTATATGGAAGATAACAATATAATGTGATTCTTTATGATTAATCACGTGACAAAATAGTGTTCATACGCGTGGGTAATTTTACGTTTCGGCTAACATGTATTTTGAATTATAATTATAGTTCCACAAACAAAGCTTCTGTGAATGATGGGGGTATACCGTAGTTGTGGTATACCGGGGTGGGGTAAACCGGGGTATATAGCAGTCAGCTCGTTGGTTGATCTATCTGTTTGGGTTTCTTGACCTACATGTAGCCATATCTTCTAAACTGCCTGCAGGATTTTCATAATACTTGGATCATATATTCATCTCATCAGGACAATATGACAATATGAAAATATTTTCCTAGCATTTTCAATTTTAAGAGAATTTACAACCCTAAATTTGTAAAATGTGCATGCTTGCACGAATGTCAAAACTGGCAAGTAAATCGAACAAATTGCAAAAAAAAATCGAGCTTTTGTTTGACATAATTATACTGATTCATTTGTGAATTCATTATGCAAACATGCAAACACCACACGTTAGATGAAAATTTTAATCTTGCTTTTTGCGAAAGTGTACCTAATATATTGAACTGTTTTACATGTGTTGTACTAGAAAGTTGGAAAATCTGTTTACAAATAATTTCACTGTAATAATAGTTCGTAATAACGAAATAGTATTTCGTTTTTACGAAATGTATTTCGTATTTACTATATATTATTTGGATTTTAGGAAATCTTATTTAGTATTTACGAAATCTTATTTCGTTTTTACGAAATATATTTATTCGATTATTTCGAAATTACGTTTCCACGAAATGTTATTTCGTTTTAACGAAATGTTATTTCGTTTTTACGAAATCCTATTTCGTTTTCACGAAATGTATTTCGTAATTACGAAATAATAAATAATGTATCACATGTCACTTCACGGGCACCGTATATTAGCAAGGTGTACACTGTTGATATATGCCGGCTCTATCAAAGAGAACTGTTTTCACTCCGACGCTCCAACGCCAGTCGAAGCAGAACAACTTTTGTAGGGTCTTGGAATTGTTCTTTATGAACTGGGCATGAAGACTTTTTCTCAACATCTTCACCACCATATATGTATTGTAAAAACGTTTATTGAATATATGGTTTCAATATAAAGACATAAAAAAGCTACGAATTTGCGTGGGAATCTTGACTTTTCAGCAGATAAGTTCATTTTAACCACGTGAATTAGACTGGTGATACAACAAACTTAATTCGCCCTTGAGCCGTATGAACCAGACTGGTGATATAACAAAATTTATTCGGCCTTTAATCATGTGAATTCGACTGGTGATACAACAAAATCTATTCGCCCTTTAACCTCGTGAACAAGACTGGTGATACAACAAAATGTATTCGCCCTTTCGCCATGTGAACCAGACTGGTGATACAAAGAACTTTATTCGCCCTGTAGCCCTGTGAACCAGACTGGTGATACAACGAACTTTATTCGCCCTGTAGCCCTGTGAACTAGACTGGTGATACCACAAACTTTATCGCCCTTTAGCTTTGAAAACTATACTGGTGATACAACAAACTTTATTCGCTCTTCAGCCATGTGAATTCGACTGGTGATACAACAAACTTTATCCGCCCTTTAGCCATGTGAACCAGACTGGTGATACAACAAATTATATTCGCCATGTGAACTAGACTGTATATTATGCTCTAGACATCAGAGATAACTATTACGAAAGTGAATGATTAACTGATCGACAGTAAATGATACTGTTTACGTGAGCTCTCTAACCAGTCTTTTAGCCATCTCCCAGACAAAATTATATATCTTTTATTCAATATCTACAGCTAGACAAGGTCAGATAAAACATTATTGACTGGGCTATTACTAGGCTCTGAACATATTTTAAGATGGATGCCGTCTATTTGACCTCTTATAAACGATACTTTGGAGTTAAACTATTATGTACTTTGACTTCCCAGTCTTATGAGGTAATGGAAGATTTGTCGATAAGGACAGGAACTATTTTAATTGCTGAAAAACGGAAGGACAACTCTGCTTAATGATGGAGCTTGATTCAATTATCTCAGATTATCTGTGGTGTTTCAAAACTTAAAGTTTAAATAGATTTTATTCAAGTATTGAGTTCAATGGCGTTGATCTTTGCCTCTTGGTTGATAAATGTGTCTGTTGTTATTCAAAATATTATAATTCCGCAGATAATTTTGATCGATCAAGAGCCCTTGTATATGAGCCCGTATACATCGTGAGTAATTCTATATACCGTCTCCCAATTGGAGCCTCATCGTTTCTGCCTTTTAGCTCTGTAAAATTTGCTACACTCAAAACAAAATGGCCGCCGTGCCAGCGATTCGATTTATAAGCACTGCACATGTCGTGTGGAAAAATAATTCATATTCAAAAACATTAAAACTTACATTGGTGCTATCTGTGCCTTCGTTTCTTCCCAGACAAAAAGGGTTACGGACATGAGATATCATTTCAGTCGATCAATTTCCTTTTCCATGCATCACAGTGGAATGATGAAAAACACTGTCACTGACACTAATAAGTACTCTTCAAATTAATGGTATACCTTCCTGCAACTAACGGCTACTAACATGTACAAATTCAAGCTCTGGAATGACGAGTAAAATACCGCCAGATCAGAGGAAAATCTGTTGTAACAATATTTAATGTCCTTTTTTATCCCGTTTATATAATATTTCATTTGTTTTTACTATAATGAATTGAAGTCATGCTGTTTATCCTTATTTTGTGCAGGGTCCGTATATTACAGGGTTACGAAACGGCCGAATTTGAAAATATGATGTCCCGGGTCACATGACCCTTGTCCGAGCTATGGAATATTTCTGAAAATTTTGATCGGGAAAGCCTATCAACAAAACACTAATAAACTTATTATTTGAGCGAGTTTTCTTATAATCGTGATAATGAAATGTGAGGTAAGTGTTTAGGTTTATTTTTGTCATCTTTACGTTTTGTTTTCTGTTACAAAATGGTCAAAATAAGCTGTTCTAAATGGATGCTTGTTGGGAGATTTTGAAGCGGTAGAGACGCCATTGTTGACACAGTGAAAATGGTTATGCTAGAATCTGAATTTTATTGCCGAAAATTACGTGAAAATCGTATCAAAATCGAAGAAAAAATGCCTTTACAGTAACGAAATTAGTATCAGTAGGGCACAATATTTCACGTGTTAACACGCTTCCGCTCGATAAAGCCGTCGCGTTCATAAATACACGTAAATCGGGCTCGGAAAAAATCGATAGCGCGACATCATATTTTAGCTAATTAACCATATATAGTAGAGTTTCATAACACTGTAATATACGGACCCTGTTTTGTGTCAGGTCAATTAGCCGAAGTAATGAATTGAAAACAAATCTCTATGTTTATCAAGTCCTCACGCTACAAAGCTACCAAAACATCGCTGTGTCGGTGACGTAGGCTTAAACTTATGTCATAATAAATTCGAAATGAGACCAGTTTAACGGAATTTTTTATTATGCGACTGCATTTAATTCAAATTTTCATACTGTACTTTGCTTTCGGGTCGAAAACACTGCAAGCCACAGGATGATTTTTGTTTTCAATTGAAATATTCAGAAAAAAAACAGATCGTCTGATTACGAGAGCTTAACGGAATCATACGAAGGTAAAAGCTTTGGGGGCTCCCATAGGTATCGTGTTTTTATCATTTATAACCAATATATCGACAACTTTTTCCCATCCAAATGGATCTGCGGTATTATAAATTCGTTTGACGGCTCGGGTTATATCAATTCAAACAGGCTATACGCGGCTATACGAGGCCGTATACCGCGTCATGAATCTATATAAGTAAAAGCGTATGTCTGCCGAGTGATGTTCTCTTAACAAACTTTTTAAGCACTTGACTCTTTTTGTCTGTAGTTTTTTAAGGCTTTTAGAAGACTGAAAAACTTCAAATTACATTACCTATGATCAATAAAAACAACAACGAATAATTTCATGGGTTACGTTAATGTGCAGAACGCGGTTTTTTGGCTCTAGTTTTCACTGTAATTGTGCTTTTATTTTGTAGAAGCAGAAGTAGTAAAAACCTTTTTACGACAAAATGGCCCTAAAACACCAAACACAAGAAAGTAACTGACACTATGGCAAAGTTTTATCATATTTTAACAAAGAGATAAAGGGTTTTAATGGTTTTAAAAGGGTCGTTATATCTATTTTATTCCTAGTTTAGCTCACATTTGAATCACATTTGTCACGTCCATGCGTAGTCATCTTGTCACACCTCATCTCTTCCGGAAAGTAAAAAGTTCGATGGTGAATTGAATGTTGAAGAAAGTCACGGTCACAAATATGTGCCATAGATCTGGCTGAAAGTTTGTATGTAAGCTAGAATCGCATGGATACATACATAATAATTTAAAACTTTTCATGTATGCATGCACTTGGCGACAAGAGATGCATTGTCCTTTTAATTAAGTTAAATAATTTTTTAACATACGCACTTCTTATATACTGAATAATTTTTAGTCATTTTAAAGTGTGCCCGAGCAGCTTTTCTGATCCCCAATCTAAAATATAGTTGTGTTCGACATAATCTATAACAAGAGATAAAATAAATTCAAAATGTAAAATATTTCGAAATCGACGCCTAATTGAAATAGTTTGATTATGCAAGTCACGAAACTTCCCGTGCAACTAAGCATGTTACGTAGTTAAGGCAATCCCGTATCGAAAATCTTGAAGAAGCCAATGCAATATTCTGTCGTGCATAATGAAATTATATCTCGATAAGTAGATTCTGGAAGTCTTTGATTGAATTACTGACAGTTAGTAGATGATATGATGCAGTGACTTTGATGCGATTCATGTCATAAATCAGACTTCAGGTCTCGATAAAAAGTTATTATCTTCATTTTGTTGCCAGAAAGAGGAGTGGATGTTAAATGGAATATTTCTGAATATGCTAGATATTTTTTGTATATAGAAGGGTGTTCGCTGCACATTATTCTTGTGGGGCTCACTGTAAATGTTGAAACAGTTGTAATTTTAAACACGGCCCCCTAGACTGTCATCTTGATCAATGCTATACTGGGATTTCAGTCATAGATCTAAGCTGTTTCAGTCGCATGGGGTTTCCTTTGATGTACTAAACACAATTACAACACTTTAAACAAGAACAATGAAATTATTTATTGCCTGGTACAGTTTGATATCATGTGACTTAGTTGACGCTCCAGATCAGAGGTGCCATGTAAATTAGACTCTATGCTCCTCAAACTTTACTTTTCTGATGTCTATTGTCTCAATGGCTTAGTTCTCAACGAAATTGTTATGCCCCCTATTGGTAGGGAGACAAATGGATTTGCTCTTTTCCGTCCGCCCGTCTGTCCGTCTGTATGTACGTACGTCCCGAAACTCTTTTGACACCCATTGCTCCTTTACTAACTGACATAGAGTCACCAATACTTCTTACAAATGTATATTGAGAACTTGTGTCCCTTGGTTTGAGATTTTATATTGGACCAGTTACACCCACAGCCAAAATTAAGGCACTTTATATGACATGTTTGTGGCACGCATAGCTCCTGTACTACTAGACATAGAGTCACCAAACTTTATCAAAATGATTATTGGGATAAGTAATTATGCACCTGGATTTTTAGTTTTTATATTGGACCAATAACACAACGGTCATGGCCCTTGACTTAAGGCATTCTATATGACCCACTGCTCTCTAAATAATTGACATAGATTCTTTACAGGAAACATCGTCTTGAGAAACCAAGATTGTCCAAATCATAACCTCTGGGTCAAAATTGACTCCGCTCTGGAATCATCAGTGTTTACTTAGGCTTACATAAGATCTTTAAATATCTTCTTGCAAAGAGCTTAGGTATTTACCAGATAACATTGCCCCTGGTCCTGTGCCAAAATTGTTCAAGTTATGACCCCCGGTCAAAATCGAGAAAGCTCCGAAGCTCATTTGATTTTACATTAAGATATTTAGTAAAAATCATTAAGTCTTCTCTCTAACCACAAAGCCAAGAGCTTAGATAATTGGCATGTAGCATTGCTTATAGTTGTCCTGTACCAAGATTGTTCAAATCATATCGCGGCCCCTGAGTCACATGATCGACTGGCATAACTTCATGCTTTGAAGCTCATCTGACCACATCAAGTCAGTAAGAGCAAACTCTTGTTTTGTGACGTATGTGGAAAGAATGGACACAATTCTGGTAAATGAGTTTAAAATCGTTTAAGCCTAAAAAATAAATGTGTGGACGGTAATAAATATTGGCTTCTTACATTTGTAGCGCAAGAATGTCAAATTTCATTCGTGTTAGTGTTGCTTTATGCATGCTTATGATAAGTATGAACATTCATAATGTTTTGTGACAACTGCATGATTGCTTGTGTTTTCTCTGATAGTAATTGCCTTTATTGTTTAAGAAACTTTTAATGTTTTAGCGTTATGTTACATGCTAAGTTCTTTGTGCTTTCTTGTAATTAAAAAGATGCCAAAGCTGTTATTTGAAAATAGTAAGCAAACTTATGGCAAGCGAAATGCACATTAATCCTTTAAACTATAGGTTTAACTGTTAAACCCATAGTTTAACAACTCTTAAACCGCTAGTTTCAAGTGCCGTTTGCACATTAATTTCTTAAACTGTGGTTTAAAGTCTTAAACCGCAGTTTAAAGTCTGTTAAACCCATAGTTTAAGAGACGACCAATCAAATGAGCTGAAACCACGGTTTAAAGTGTCACGTGACTCGTTAAAACGACAATTACATACATATTTACTTTTAAACTGTGGTTTAAGACTTTTAATCTAGGGTTTAACGCGCCAAATGCACATTTAATCTGTTAAACCCTAGGTTTAACTCTTAAACCCATAGTTTCAGGTGCCGTTTGCACATTAATTTCTTAAACCGTGGTTTAAAGTCTTAAACCGTAGTTTAAAGTCTGTTAAACCCATAGTTTAAGAGACAACCAATGAAATTAGCTGAAACCCCGGTTTAAAGTGTCACGTGTCCTGTTAAACCCCTAGTTTAAGAGACACCAACCAAATTAGTGAAACAACAGTTTAAAGTATCACGTGACCTTTCACTGTGACGCGTGGAATTTGTGTGTAAACATACACAACATGACATAGGCTGTCAAAAAAACACTCTTTGGTCAGTATCTATATGTTATCTTCGGATGTATTTAGGGGATTTTTGTAATATAATAAGTAACTGTTCATAAAACATTTTAGCGCATGGCGTAAACATGTAATTTTATTCATTCATTTGTTTATTTAGTTATCACAATATCATATTTTTTATATTAGCGCTTTAAACCACTATATCAAAAAACACTGATCTGACATCTTCGTTAAAATGGACTGTGACAAAGACTTGGAATTGCTTGTATAATTCATATAACTTTGACATAATGAAAAATACACCTTTTACAGCTTTATGCGAGAACTGCGGGGTCGGTAAAATATGACGGTCTAGATCCGACTTGTATTACATATAATGAAAAATATCTATGTGTATAGTTTTAGCTAAAACATTCATTTAGGGCATAAACATATATCCGTTTCATTGACAGATTTTAGGTGTTTTTTTAAATAGAATGCACAAATCAAATCCAGCTTAAGTATTTTATTACAGGTCTTATAAATGTTACGAATGTCCGGCCATAAAGCGTCAATAAGCGAGCAGACGGACTGACCATTCGGATGTGTAAGAGCAGCATTATGGGACATCCGTGCGACAATACTTTTTTAAACAAAACTTAAAAACAGTCCTTTTCCTTTCCTTTTTATACATATTTTATATCACCATAATCTAGTATGATTGTTTTATTCTAGCCCGTTTGTGATTCTTAAATAATTTTATAGTTGTTATGCTTATGCGGAAGTTCAAGATTAACTGGTTTTTGTAAACATGGTCACATTTTGCGCGTTTAATTTAACTGATCTACAAAGTTGTAATATGACAATTACGATTTTAAACATAAAACAGATCAAATTAGTCAAGTCTCAGAAAAATGAAAACAAATCTTAAAAATAGGAAATTTTATCATGCCGTTAATGTTTATAAAATACCTTAAATTTTATCGGGAGTTGATTACGTCAGTGGCGTGTATTAGCCTTGACTTTGACATGTTTTTTCACATTTTTTGACACATGTTAGAAACTTATAAAAAATTACATTATACTGGAAACATGAAAACACTTAACTAATTTTGCCGCGCCTGTATATTATTGGTTTACATGGTTTTAACAGCTTCCTATAAAAATTACATGTATATCCGGTAAAATGTTTTTAAGCTTCAGAGGATACAGACCGATATAGTACTATGAAAAGCAAGGCGCGACCTTAGCCGTAGGCAATATCCCGATAAGAGACAGGTAATAAAACAATGAAGGGTCATAAATCTGATCCACTTTATCCCAATTTCAGTTTAAACTGGCTCCTAATTTAACGTTTATAGGACGGTTTAGAGATAAATATAATTCAATTTGTCATAAACAAATAATTATATGTAGTTATCCTATATTATGAATATGAGATCGTGGTGATGTAGAGGTTAAGGTGTCTGCCGCTCATCCCGGATGTTGCGGGTTCGAGCCCCACCGAGGTTGCAACACCAGTACTGTTTTTTTCAGGAAGCGGACTCGAGTGACCGCACAAGTTTCAAGATTTCTTCACAGTCGATCTAAATTTAATTAGTACAAACTATAAACATCATTTTGCTTTACTTACAAATTTTAATATAACAGGTAATTTAAATGTATTCATACTTAAATGTGACGCGTGAAGAATGGCGAGCAACATTCGCGTTAAACAACCCCTACAGCCCAATTGTGCACAAGGGGACATTAGTCTCTTCATTATTTGGCAGAAGCGGACATTATTCCTTTTCAGTCTCCAAAGCTTAAAATTGATTTAAAATCATCATAACGTAATATCACCTGGTGACAAGCTTGTCTGTCCTGATGAAACCACCCCAATCCCACCTTATACAGAAGCGATACACCTTCGTGGGTTCGAGCATTGCTACAGAACATGTTTCTTTGCGTGAGCAAAACAATACAGTATATTATGGAGGATATGGGTCTACACGTAGTACTGGTTCGGCCCAGAAACAATGGTTAAAGGTAAACTGCCCGTAAATGAAAAGCTAGAGGCACTTATTTTGTATTTACAATTAATAAACATTCACAACATGACATAGGCTATCGTCTGCATAATGCATCGGTCAACATACGACGCAAAACGTAAAACCGAATTAGAAAACGTGTTTTCCACAGATCATGGAATGTTTGAGAGGCATTATGTTATATCTTACTAAACCTAGTAAAAGTAATGCTGTACAGGCTTCAATGATACTATTTTTCTATTTGCTATTTATCTTGTATAATTACTAGTATGTGAGCTTTAGGCAGTCAAACCTGTGACAAAGACCACCTCCGAATAGAGACCACCCTATGAGACCAACAGGAGATCGCCGTGCACTATTGATATATTATACACTTCTATCAAATTTTTGTGCACGACGTAAACTTAAAGATTATAAGTCAATAACAAAGGGATTATTTGCGTTTGACAGTTTTCGACCAAATGCTGCGGTGTTAAAACTAGTTTTCGACCACTTGTCGTAGTCTTGTCTTTGACAAACTGTCGAAGACCAACTATCTTGTTCGGCGAAGTGTCGTAGTCGATGAAATGTCTTTCGGCGAAATGTCGTGCCTGCATGGAATCGAGTATTCCTACCGACCATGTCTCTTTATGTGAGAAAATTGTTAGTTTCAAACGAAGAAGAGGAGTCTAGTACTGGTGTTTAGCAGAAACAATGTTTAGGTAAACTGCCCGCCTGTTAAAATGACTAACAGCCCCCATAGTAACATGATGTCATGCTGTTACATAGTCGCGCTGTGACCAAATTTATTAATTCAGTTGCCTGTTTGTATATACTTGAAGTTCATTTCGGTTGGCTCGATCATTTCCGGTTTCGTATGAGAAATTAAAGTCTATGATATATGTTTTTTTTTTGTACAAAATTTGTTACAAGTACATTTATTCGGAAATCTAGTGTATCCATATACTGTAACCTGTCATACTAGGACCGTGTATTCTTATTTAACATCCGAAATATTGCAAATTGTCAAATAATCAAACAGGTAAGACGTTTTTACAACAGCCTAGATGAACGATTGTCAAAGTGATATGCACTTTTATTTATTTGTGACCGTTGATTTTTCACGAGGGTGTCAGATCAATGTTTCTTTGAAAAAAATGGGTTAAAACGCAGGTATAAAGAAATATTGTATTGAATGAATGAATGGATAAAAAAAAAAAAACAAGTTTACGCTATGCGCTAATCTTTTTTCATATCCAAAATTACTTTTAGATATTGTCTTGTTTATAATGTATAAACTAAATCAAATTTGAATTGCGAAATTAAAAATTTATCAAATACAGATTTTCTACACGTATATCATTCGTTATTATATTAGTGCGTCCAGTAGTGTGTCATGTGACACTTTAAACCGGGGTTTCAGCTAATTTCATTGGTTATCTCTTAAACTACGGGTTTAACAGACTTTAAACTACGGTTTAAGACTTTAAACCACGGTTTAAGAAATTAATGTGCAAACGGCACCTGAAACTATGGGTTTAAGAGTTAAATGCACATTAATTCTTTAAACTATAGGTTTAACTGTTAAACCCATAGTTTAACACCTCTTAAACCCCTAGTTTCAGGTGCCGTTTGCACATTACCCCCCCCCCCCCCCATTCTTAAACCGTGGTTTAAAGTCTTAAACCGTAGTTTAAAGTCTGTTAAACCCATAGTTTAAGAGACGACCAATCAAATGAGCTGAAACCACGGTTTAAAGTGTCACGTGACTCGTTAAAACGATGTTTTTACATATAATACTTTTAAACTGTGGTTTAAGACATTAATATAGGGTTTTACGCGCCAAATGCACATTAATTCAGTTAACTCTTAAACCTATAGTTTAACAACTCTTAAACCCATAGTTTCAGGTGCCGTTTGCACATTAATTTCTTAAACCGTGGTTTAAAGTCTTAAACCGTAGTTTAAAGTCTGTTAAACCCGTAGTTTAAGAGATAACCAATGAAATTAGCTGAAACCCCGGTTTAAAGTGTCACATGACACACTACTGGACGCACTAATATAATAACGAATGATATACGTGTAGAAAATCTGTATTTGATAAATTTTTAATTTCGCAATTCAAATTTGATTTAGTTTATACATTATAAACAAGACAATATCTAAAAGTAATTTTGGATATGAAAAAAGATTAGCGCATAGCGTAAACTTGTTTTTTTTTTTTTATCCATTCATTCATTCAATACAATATTTCTTTATACCTGCGTTTTAACCCATTTTTTTCAAAGAAACATTGATCTGACACCCTCGTGAAAAATCAATGGTCACAAATAAATAAAGTGCATATCACTTTGACAATCGTTCATCTAGGCTGTTGTAAAAACGTCTTACCTGTTTGATTATTTGACAATTTGCAATATTTCGGATGTTAAATAAGAATACACGGTCCTAGTATGACAGGTTACAGTATATGGATACACTAGATTTCCGAATAAATGTACTTGTAACAAATTTTGTACAAAAAAAAAACATATATCATAGACTTTAATTTCTCATACGAAACCGGAAATGATCGAGCCAATCCGAAATTGAACTTCAATGTATATACAAACAGGCAACTGAATTAATAAATTTGGTCACAGCGCGACTATGTAACAGCATGACATCATGTTACTATGGGGGCTGTTAGTCATTTTAACAGGCGGGCAGTTTACCTAAACATTGTTTCTGCTAAACACCAGTACTAGACTCCTCTTCTTCGTTTGAAACTAACAATTTTCTCACATAAAGAGACATGGTCGGTAGGAATACTCGATTCCATGCAGTGCACGACATTTCGCCGAAAGACATTTCATCGACTACGACACTTCGCCGAACAAGATAGTTGGTCTAATACGACAGTTTGTCAAAGACAAGACTACGACAAGTGGTCGAAAACTAGTTTTAACACCACAGCATTTGGTCGAAAACTGTCAAACTGCAAATAATCCCTTTGTTATGACTTATAATCTTTAAGTTTACGTCGTGCACAAAAATTTGATAGAAGTGTATAATATATCAATAGTGCACGGCGATCTCCCTGTTGGTCTCATAGGGTGGTCTCTATTCGGAGGTGGTCTTTGTCACAGGTTTGACTGCCTAAAGCTCACATACTAGTAATTATACAAGATAAATAGCAAATAGAAAAATAGTATCTTGAAGCCTGTACAGCATTACTTTACTAGGTTTAGTAAGATATAACATAATGCCTCTCAAACATTCCATGATCTGTGGAAAACACGTTTTCTAATTCGGTTTTACGTTTTGCGTCGTATGATTGACCGATGCATTATGCAGACGATAGCCTATGTCATGTTGTGAATGTTTATTAATTGTAAATACAAAATAAGTGCCTCTAGCTTTTCATTTACGGGCAGTTTACCTTTAACCATTGTTTCTGGGCCGAACCAGTACTACGTGTAGACCCATATCCTCCATAATATACTGTATTGTTTTGCTCACGCAAAGAAACATGTTCTGTAGCAATGCTCGAACCCACGAAGGTGTATCGCTTCTGTATAAGGTGGGATTGGGGTGGTTTCATCAGGACAGACAAGCTTGTCACCAGGTGATATTACGTTATGATGATTTTAAATCATTTTAAGCTTTGGAGACTGAAAAGGAATAATGTCCGCTTCTGCCAAATAATGAAGAGACTAATGTCCCCTTGTGCACAATTGGGCTGTAGGGGTTGTTTAACGCGAATGTTGCTCGCCATTCTTACGCGTCACATTTAAGTATGAATACATTTAAATTACCTGTTATATTAAAATTTGTAAGTAAAGCAAAATGATGTTTATAGTTTGTACTAATTAAATTTAGATCGACTGTGAAGAAATCTTGAAACTTGTGCGGTCACTCGAGTCCGCTTCCTGAAAAAAACAGTACTGGTGTTGCAACCTCGGTGGGGCTCGAACCCGCAACATCCGGGATGAGCGGCAGACACCTTAACCTCTACATCACCACGATCTCATATTCATAATATAGGATAACTACATATAATTATTTGTTTATGACAAATTGAATTATATTTATCTCTAAACCGTCCTATAAACGTTAAATTAGGAGCCAGTTTAAACTGAAATTGGGATAAAGTGGATCAGATTTATGACCCTTCATTGTTTTATTACCTGTCTCTTATCGGGATATTGCCTACGGCTAAGGTCGCGCCTTGCTTTTCATAGTACTATATCGGTCTGTATCCTCTGAAGCTTAAAAACATTTTACCGGATATACATGTAATTTTTTATAGGAAGCTGTTAAAACCATGTAAACCAATAATATACAGGCGCGGCAAAATTAGTTAAGTGTTTTCATGTTTCCAGTATAATGTAATTTTTTATAAGTTTCTAACATGTGTCAAAAAATGTGAAAAAACATGTCAAAGTCAAGGCTAATACACGCCACTGACGTAATCAACTCCCGATAAAATTTAAGGTATTTTATAAACATTAACGGCATGATAAAATTTCCTATTTTTAATGATTTGTTTTCATTTTTCTGAGACTTGACTAATTTGATCTGTTTTATGTTTAAAATCGTAATTGTCATATTACTATACTTTGTATGATCAGTTAAATTAAACGCGCAAAATGTGACCATGTTTACTAAAAAACCAGTTAATCTTGAACTTCCGCATAAGCTATAACAACTATAAAATTATTTAAGAATCACAAACGGGCTAGAATAAAACAATCATACTAGATTATGGTGATATAAAATATGTATAAAGAAAGGAAAATGGACTGTTTTTAAGTTTTGTTTAAAAAGTATTGTCGCACGGATGTCCCATAATGCTGCTCTTACACATCCGAATGGTCAGTCCGTCTGCTCGCTTATTGACGCTTTATGGCCGGACATTACGTAACATTTATAATGACCTGTAATAAAATACTTAAGCTGGATTTGATTTGTGCATTCTATTTAAAAAAACACCTAAAATCTGTCAATGAAACGGATATATGTTTATGCCCTAAATGAATGTTTTAGCTAAAACTATACACATAGATATTTTTCATTATATGTAATACAAGTCGGATCTAGACCGTCATATTTTACCGACCCCAGCAGTTCTCGCATAAATGCTGTAAAAGGTGTATTTTTCATTATGTCAAAGTTATATGAATTATACAAGCAATTCCAAGTCTTTGTCACAGTCCATTTTTAACGAAGATGTCAGATCAGTGTTTTTTTGATATAGTGGTTTAAAGCGCTAATATAAAAAATATGATATTGTGATAACTAAATAAACAAATAAATGAATAAAATTACATGTTTACGCCATGCGCTAAAATGTTTTATGAACAGTTACTTATTATATTACAAAAATCCCCTAAATTACATCCGAAGATAACATATAGATACTGACCAAAGAGTGTTTTTTTTGACAGCCTATGTCATGTTGTGTATGTTTACACACAAATTCCACGCGTCACAGTGAAAGGTCACGTGATACTTTAAACTGTGGTTTCAGCTAATTTGGTTGGTTGTCTCTTAAACTAGGGGTTTAACAGGACACGTGACACTTTAAACCGGGGTTTCAGCTAATTTCATTGGTTGTCTCTTAAACTATGGGTTTAACAGACTTTAAACTACGGTTTAAGACTTTAAACCACGGTTTAAGAAATTAATGTGCAAACGGCACCTGAAACTATGGGTTTAAGAGTTAAACCTAGGGTTTAACAGATTAAATGTGCATTTGGCGCGTTAAACCCTAGATTAAAGTCTTAAACCACAGTTTAAAGTAAATATGTATGTAATTGTCGTTTTAACGAGTCACGTGACACTTTAAACCGTGGTTTCAGCTCATTTGATTGGTCGTCTCTTAAACTATGGGTTTAACAGACTTTAAACTGCGGTTTAAGACTTTAAACCACAGTTTAAGAAATTAATGTGCAAACGGCACTTGAAACTAGGGGTTTAAGAGTTGTTAAACTATGGGTTTAACAGTTAAACCTATAGTTTAAAGGATTAATGTGCATTTCGCTTGCCATACAAAACCTGTAAACAAGTGTCCAACGAAAGTGACTTTTCATTAGTCTGGGCAAACTGGTTTCGAGATATCAGCACTTTTGAACGGCTGTTATTTAGCTCTAAAATCAATGCCAGTCAATAAAAAAAGTAAGCATGTCTGAACATAACATATGATTTACAGTCAGATTTTATAGCCTATTGTCCTTAGTTCCAAATGTGGATATAATGAAATTTGTCAGACTGTACTGAAATAAGAAACCGTTTACGTAAGAATGTATGATTCAGTTTCAAGTAAGAAATATGTTGATATTCAGGTTATGCTATAAGTTAAAAGAACAGGGGGTTGTTTTATTAACGATGGCGTAACTTTCGCCAATTTACTGGCGTGAACTTGATTAACGCATTTTTACGCTTTGCGTGAAGTGCTTTATGAAACAACTTTTAAATTGGCGTAAATCCCACCGTAACTTTGTAACTAAATTGTTGAAACTGAAATTATGCTACTGTTGTCTTTTGCTTTTGTTTATTCTTTTTATGATCACATTACATTTGGGGAATGAATTTGCATAATTACGTAACCATTTAAACCACGGGTTGTCGTGATCTCAATGGTAGTTAAAACACATAACCAACTTTTGTCATTGACCAACATACGGGCAGTTTCTCGTTGCTTTATCTTGTCTGAAAAGAGATGTGCCACTTTAGAGTTGTCTCAGCTGATATTTGCGAATGATGCATTTTCAGAATATCCTAAAGGAATTTATTTAGGATTCGTTAACATTTGATACACAAAATAAGTTAAATTTTCTTTTAAAATTGACTCAAGTGCAACAAAGGTGCTTTAAACACAATGAATGCTATGAAAGCATGTTTGAAATAAATTTGTACACGTACATTTCTTTTATTAGCAGATAAAAGGAA
The DNA here is from genome assembly GCA_022818135.1 of Saxidomus purpurata. NCBI lineage: Eukaryota > Metazoa > Mollusca > Bivalvia > Venerida > Veneridae > Saxidomus > Saxidomus purpurata. Next base: position 4,035,354 of record JAFMSR010000011.1, read on the forward strand.
AACTGTTATCATTCATTTTCTACGAGTATAAAATAGTACTAAAATGCAATTTTTAAAATCATGATTGCCACTTTAACGGCAATATTGCAAATGACACATGAAATATATTTTGCAAGGTCTTCAGTACCTAAACTTTAGCTTTCGTTGGCCAATTCATTCATTTTTACTTTTTTTGTCTGATAGCTTCAGGTCATCAAGTACTACTTGTTTTTTTACCTATAAGGCTTGTCCTCAGTTTTTAAGTACGTATACATCATTTTAATTAAATTACAACCATTAATATTTAAAGAATTCTATTTTGTGGGTCATTCACGGCGGAATTACCTATCAGTAACACATGGATTATACAAACGACATTGTGTGTTTGGTACTCGGTACCATATAACTTGCTTTTGCAGACGACAAAGACAGATTGGAGAGTCTACGATGATCAGCATATGTAACATATATATTATAGTTTTCCAGGACATTCTTAGCTCAGTAGGTGCCCGAGGACGATAACGTTATAGACATATTCATCAATAATTTTGAGCATTATGTCTTTATATATTTCAACTAACACAAGGAACATTTGTATAACTAAGTTAAAGGGACAGAGTAAAATCACAACTGTGATCTGTCTTGTAATAACAGATAGTTTTGATCGGACATATATGTACGGTATGTCTAACCGACATATTAAGTGAGAAAACGGTTTACTCCAGTGTTGCTACACTGGTTCAGTAGTCTATGTATTGTGTTAAGTTGGTTTCCTAAGTTTAAATTCTCTTATTGTTGACTGAAAAATTCGGTGCTCAATAGTGTTTTTATAAGATATGATATTGGTTACATTAATATATTATATTCGTCTCTTTTATAATATATCGAGTACATCTGTATATGATATGCGTCTCTTTTTTAAAACTTACTCATATAGTCAATATTGTTTTCCCTGTTTAAAAGAAAAACCACCCTAAACCTTATGCCTCGCCGTTTTAAAATCTGTAACACTAAGTAGCCTATATTCTCTAATTGCGGGAAAAAATTATAAAATTTATCCATTCTTGCATTCTTCCTCTGAGTGTTTTGGTAAGGCAGAAATGGATACGATGTCAGTGAGGTTGTCCTCATGTTCTAGACGTTTATTACTATATTTTCTTTCTCCTCGGCCCCATCTTCTGTCTCTCTCGTATTGTTCTCTTTTAGGCTCATCAAATTTCAATGTGTTGTAAATATTCTTCAAAATACAACCTTTGTGAGAGCTTGATATTTTTATGATTTACCAATTGTATATGCTGACATTTGAAGTAAGTATCCGTTTTCACCGACTTACGCTGGTCACGCAAACTATAAAAAATAACCTTGAACATCTTCAAGAGAAATTGATAGAAATATTTGCTCTGAATGATTTTCGAAAGACACATACGATTTTTTTTTTTCGAAATAAAGTGTTACATGTTCACACGGTTATCTATTTTCAGATGGTTATGGCGCCACGGTAAAGTTTTCCAAGGAAGGCGATGCTTTTGGGCGATATAGTATAATGAACTATCAGCTGAATAGGTCAACACGTCAGTACGAATACAGACAAGTGGGCAGCTGGGTGCACGAACTGAACCTAACCATAGACAACATTGTATGGGCGGGTGGAACGAAAGACCTTCCTTTCTCTAGGTGTAGTACACCATGTGAGTTTGATGAAATGAAACATGTTGGTGAAGACGGCGATATGTGTTGCTGGGTGTGCATCAAATGTCAAGCATTCGAGTATCTGAAGGATGAATATACTTGTAAGGACTGTGGTGAAGGGAAGTGGCCTTACCCAGATCGCTCTGCATGCTACAGTCTCGAGGAACAATACATGCAGTTTGATTCAGTATACTCCATTGTGCCACTGACACTATCTGGGCTTGGAATATTTGCTACTTTATTTGTGATTTTTGCGTTTATTCGATATAACGATACACCGGTTGTGATGGCGTCCGGTAGAGAACTTAGCTACATGCTTTTAACTGGATGCCTATTTTGCTATTTAATGACAGCTATATTAATTTTAAAACCAACGCCAATCACGTGTGCAGTTCAGAGGTTTGGGGTTGGATTTGGATTTGCAATCATATATTCTTCATTACTAACCAAAACGAATAGAATATCGAGAATATTCATAAGTGCTAGGCGATCAGCCCGAAGACCGCCATTCATTAGCCCAAAGTCACAAATAATTATTTCAATGGTTCTTGTAACTCTCCAAGTGATTTTCACAATAATTTGGCTCGTTCTGGAGACTCCGGGTATAAGATTATACTTTCCAAATGGAAAACGAGACGAAGTGATATTAAAGTGTAAGACAGAGGACTTATCATTTCTAGTATCTCTCATATACAATATAATACTCATTATAATCTGTACATTTTATGCAATTAAAACGAGGAAAATACCCGAAAACTTCAACGAATCGAAGTTCATAGGATTTGCAATGTACACCACATGTATAATATGGCTTGCATTCGTCCCTATTTACTTCGGAACTCTTAACTCATTCCAGGTAAGATTTATTATGTTATTAAAATTTTATACTTTTTAATAACAATCTAGTATAATTTATTTTTATCATGTAGTTCCTTATATCAAATGTTTGACATTGTTACATTCTAAATAGTACCGTGCCCAGTTGGGCATGGTTCATATTCGGGTCACTAGGTTAAAGGGACATACCCTATAACTGATGTCAAACTAAATAATCCCCAAACATAAATAATAAAATCTCTGGCAGTCAGGGTAGCAGAGGCTCGAGTTATTAAAATATTGTGCACGCTAAACCTTCAAATATCCTGATCAGAATTTAATGATACTTCTCAGAAGTGATAAGTACCATGTTTAGTTGTGCGTGGTCCAATTATTAAAGCATACGATGTTACATACATTTTACATACTGTGTCAGTGCGCTGCTTGTGGGGATTCATCAAATTCAGTGGCAGTTTTAGGTTAGTATATATTTCGGGTCATTAGGTCAGTCAACGTCACAGGGGCTCGAGAAAGTGAAATCTTGTGGACGCAAAATCTCTAAAAAAAAAGCCGTATTCAGAATTAAATATTTAAATGATACTTCACAGGAGTGATAAGTACCATGGTCCAGTGATTAAAGCATCAACTGTTACATAAATTTTATATACTGTGTCAGTACGATATTTTGGGGGATTCGTCACATTCATGATAGTTTCAGTACAATTTTATTACGTCTTTCTTTAATAATTGTATTTATTTGTCATCTTACGTTTATTGAATATTTATGTTTGGAGAATTTAATCTGCTAGATGAAGGAAGTGCTCCTTTAAACTGATACGTCATTTGAGAAAGATTTATTAATTTGACTTACCCTCGGAAGTGTATTTATACGTCTTTGATTTACGGATAAGTCGGAAATTCATGCATCATGAGAACATTTCAGCAGTGTTTCCTTATATGACTTACGTTTCTATACTTTGGTTTTCGTACAGATATTATAGGCCACTGTAGTGAACCTCTATGTTAATCTTCCCATCGACTGACGTGCTTTTTGGTCTAGATATAGTGTGAAGCATTCATTATTTTGCAGTATATTCTTATGTTATATTCATGAAGGTCGTATCAAAAGAATAACATTGTCCTCATAATTTACACGTTAATATCAATACATGATAAAACATGACATCAAAAGCACTCAAGTAAAAGAAGAAATAACAAAGATAAAAGAAAACAATGTACTTAAACAATCATTAGTTATATCTGACATATTGTCACAAAGTATAAGGATAGCTTATCATTTTCTCAGTAAAGAAATTCCCAGAAGGCCTCTGGATAGATGAAGATACAACAACAGTCCTTAGAAGAATATCTGTCGAAACAGCAAGGCAATAACAGTCCCGTGCCAAATTCATAAGTTTGTATTAGAACGATGCTGTTGTAAATATTGGAAAATGTGTCAAATAAATGTCATCGCAAGCAATTTATAAGAACTATTCATCTCGTAGTAAACTGTGATATATGAATGAGAACGGATTCTATATATTGATTCATGTTTATTTATGAACACCGTGTTTGTCTAGCAGCAGCTAAGTACTCCTCCTTTAATGAACATAATGATTTTGCTGTGAACACATGGAATGAATTACATGTCTAATGTTTCGAAGCTTGTAAATTAAACGTTCACCACATAAATGGTCTGTCGCTACTTCATTTATCTTAATTTTAACCTTCAGTAATTCTATACTTAAAGAATTGCCTGTTTTAAGCAGACGACAGGCATTTCTTCTGTTCAGTTTGTACATTCCAGGAATATCAGGGGACTATTAAATGGTGTCTTTTGGGTTTTACATTTCATCTTTTCCTACATTTTGTACATCATACATAAGAATTACACGCGAGGTTTTTAAATATTTAGTGTGAATAGCTAAAGTTTCGTCACTACTAATCCTTGCTTTCCATACTAAAAGTTAACAGTCTTGTTCTTGTCTACACTAGTTGCAAAGACAGAAATAATATGCCCAAACGGGTTTATAGTTTACGTTAATCACTTCAGAAAGCAGATTGGTATTTTTCTCTTTCCGCTTGGCCTTATCTATCGTCTTTATATGTATATAGACTGTCCGTCACATATTATTAAGATACGACGATAATCCTCGGGTGAAACGTCTGTGAATAAACACTGCCCCACTCACTAGTTTACGTGCATATTTTTATTCAGCCATCACCAAAATTTGTCCAAAGGTTAATTGGTATAATTGGTATCGACCAAGTGTGATTACCAGCATTATTTTCCCCTTAAGCACTTTTGAGTTATGGATCTCTAATCGTCAAAATATCAGTCAAATAAGCCTTGTCTTGCAATCATAAGAAATTCTATTTTTGGACAGGGCCATAAGGTCTTGGCAAAGTTTCAGGTCTCCAGAGGCACTCTGGTGATAAATCCCTTGAACTGCCAATTTTACCAAATATGTACTGTTTGCTCTTTATCTCGGACACCCTTTATGCAGTCATCCCTAAAACTGACCAAAATATTTATGATCATAATTTCTCGAGCAATTCTAATAAGTGACAAGATCACCGCCTTCAGCACTTTCAAGGGATTGTCTTTGAATTACAGAAATTCCAACCGTCTTATTAGAACTTTCCAATTCTTCTGTTCAGTCATTTATTAACCTTCTCAGGCGTAATGTTTTTTCCCAGTTTCGATAACCAGCAACATCAGCCCAGTGACTAGATTTCTCTATTTTACAAACGCATTAATCTTGTTAATGGGCGCAATATATTCAATAATCAGTTCCGTTGCCCCTGCCATTGTTGTGATATGATACTGTTACTGTCCATGCTGTAACTTCGCTTACCACGTGACTGTTTTAATGGTCGGTACATTGATAGTTTAGTTTGACTCTCTTATTTCCAAAATGTCAAACATTTGTTTCTGAAAAAACGTTCTTCTAATGTAATATTTATCATTCAGGCTTTTTCCTAGATAACTTTCTTCCGATCCAATATTTATGAAACTCGAAAGCGTGTTCCTAAAATAAGAAAATAAAATGAAAGAATTTCTCCGCTCAACAGGAGAAATTTATTGCAGGAGAGTTGGTGGCGTTTTTATGGGTTGTTACAGCTGAGTTCACGTCTCCATATTTCGTCTGTGTTAACATGTTAGTGTCAAACTAGAGAAGTTAAGCAGAAACAGAGGTTTTTGCCGATATTAACGTAAGCAAAATTTGTTTCAATCACGGTCATAGGTTCGGTCGGGTTTCATTCATTTCATAGAAACAAAACAAAATCTGTTTCAAGTTGACAATTTTCGAACTTATTTCCAAGATTGTTTTAAAGTCGTTTAGATTCTTAAAGACCGTGTGCCAGATCTTTGCAACATTTCTTGGATTACATTCTTCTGAGATGAAAATTAAAATTAAGATTAGGACTAAACTGCCTTGATTAATTAGAATCATTGCCGTCATAGTGAGGATGATTTTCTCTAAAATTAACAATCTTGTCCTCTTAAACCGTATGTCACATTTTGAAATACTCTCACAGGAGTAACTTTATATGCTCATCTTGTCAAAAAGCTTAGTTACCAGATGGTCTATCTACCGATAGCTATATCTCTAAATTTAGATTGGACAAGTAATTTAAAAGTTCTCTTCAGAAACCGTGGCATAGGATTGATCATTTTGTAATCCTCTTCAAAAACTTTAAAGAAGTATGGATTCGTCAAACACTTGAATGAAGACTAATTGCCATAACGTATATGTCAAGAAAAATATTAAAACTCCAAATTTCCACGAAAATAAATAACTCGTTCAGAGTCGGTGCTACATATGTCCCCAGCAGTAGATCTAGATACCTTACTGATTGATTAGGACTTTGATGACAAGGACTGACGTTAAGGTCTTTAATGGTGTTATCAATATTTTGTAAATTAATACCGAAAATTGAAACCCTCCAGTATTTCAAGCGGATGATTTCACTGAATTGCCGATAAATGGCAGTAGTAGTAGACTAGAAAGTAAAACTATACTTATGTACGTAAGTAGTGGACGGGTTCGATGACAACATTTACCTGAATAAAGTTACTTGGTGACCTGAATTTTACCCCAAGAACTGGAAGGGCTCATAGTATTTATAAATATAGTATTAATCTAGTTGTCACAATTGTCACTTTAGCTTGGCATTTTTATTGAGAATAACGATTGACCACAGTTGTTTGCTTTTTACTAATATATTTGCTATTCAGAAGTTTCATACTCAGCCAAACTATGCTTATACACATAACCGATCTTATTTCAGGCTAAATACAACTATCCTAACGCACGTCACGGCTCAGCACCTTTGCAGATTTACTTCACCACTTTGTATCCAAGGCTCCACACATATCTGCTAACAAAATTTCATGTTCGATACACGTTGTGTTAAAAGTCTTAGTGCAAGTGTGGCACTGCTACGCGATAAATTGAGCATTTGTTATTTCAGGTTCAGATTACAACGTTATGTGTGTCTATAAGTCTTAGTGCAAGTGTGGCGCTTGTCTGTCTCTTCACACCAAAAATGTATATCATTTTCTTCCAACCGGAGAAGAATGTAAGAAAGCTCACGATGATGATGAACTCTATGCACCGTAAAACAGGTAAATATATAATACAGGGTACTATGTAGTAATAAGTAAGTAAGTAATCCATAGCTGAATTTCATGTTTTGTACGATTATGAACGCCGACAGACAACCTTTGAAATCCGGAGTTCCTCGTTTGGTTGCAAGTCGTTCATATTCACAGGAATGCCTTGAAATGTTATTCAGCTATTTTTAAGAATATAACTTACTTCTTTGCTCTGATATACCGGTATATTTTACCATTTTATTAATACAAATTCAGCTTATTACTTCCTTTTGATTGTCTGCTTTACCTTCACTGTGTTGTCCAGTCCTGATTCACATACTTATGTTGTTGAAATGAGTACACAATGGAAAACTTTACGTTTCATTTTCCCTTTCCCCATTCACATGTTTTCCTGTGTATTTCCCAATGTATTATACAATGTATGGTGTGCAGATGATCTGAAACAATTTTGTTTAATCCGTAAATGAAACGGTTAAAACGGTCAAACCACTATCTGTGTTTTATTAACTTTGTTTATAATCTTAAGCTTAATCTAAACAAAGAGTCAAAAGAAAGCAATGTATGAACGTATCTAAACGAAAACATGAATTTTCTTACATAATACTGCTGTGTAAAGCTATACATGCTACCGTTTGTTAAACATTTAAAATAATAAGAACGAAGTGTGTTTCCCAATGCACGTAAGAGATCTGATGACGACAACTGTATTAGATCATTTAAAAAAGTCATGTGAAAAGAGAATGAGGTATATTGCCAGTCATATGCCCGTTCGATGGCTGTATTTTTCAAAACATTTGAACGGTTGTTCGTATTAAACCAGTGGTAAAATTGATAGACTTTGTCTTTCAGATCTTATAAAAAATGACAGAATCACCCACCCTAGCTGTTGAAAATTCAAAATTATTTCAGCGGAAACGCAATTTGTATCACTCGGCTACTTTTCAACTGAAATCATCAGGCTCAGAATAAAGTCCTATATTGAGTAATGAGGTCAAGTTTTTGCCATTTTTGCAGACTGCAAATACATGTAGCTGTTTATGATCGTTGACATTTTTAAAGTTTCACAAAGACTTTTATATTTAGGTTAAAATATTTTCATAAAACGAATAAATGTAACATTTCGCTCTAAGTTTTATTTTCATCATACATAGTACATTTACAAAAGAATTTCAGGACTATTTCCTAATCTGCACTGTCATCTCATTATAGTTCGGTGTGTTATACTATTCTATCTGTCTTAACGTCTTAACTTACAGAGGCGATAAAGCAGAATGTTAATGTGACATGCTGTGTAATATATGTATACATAAATAAAAAAAATACAAAGTAGTGCTTTCCGATCAATCTCGGATGAAATTAAGGTTAAATAACTGATAGGACCCCTGGCTAATGACTTTTTGAAGCAGTGGCAGCATTTTAACTACATGGTCATCTTTGATACTATTGATTTTAGGCATACGAAGCGCCTAAGTGTTTTGAAAGTACCTTCAGTCTAGCTTTTGCAATGAACCTCCTTGCAAAAGTCCAATGGATAAATAAACTTTTCAAATTTCTCAGACATACTGATGTCAGTCGTTTTATTGACAGATGTTTTGGTAACATCTGATCATCTCCCAAGACAGATAGATTCATCACGTTAGAAAATTGCATGCCTACTGTGCAGAATCAATAAAACATCGGTGTATGTCGAATAGAATTAAAATCAATACCTTATTCAATAATGCACTACTCTTGGTTTAAGTTTTGAATGACGAAGGTCATTCGCGAAATAATTATTAAATAGTTTAGATGTATTTAAAACTTTGACGATATCCTTGTTCATAAATTGTTAGTACACCGAAATACTTAAATAACACAACATTTGGAAAAACCGCTGTAAAAATGTTTTCTTAAACAATATTATTGTTATCGACGACTAAGTAAAGAGCAGCAGAGACCAAAAGCACGCAAATCACGAAATTCACAGTTGATTAAGAACAGTATAAAGTCTAGACTAAAACGAATATTTTCCGGATTCCGTTAAAACAAGAGACCGATCCTTCAATATACGGAATCGCCAAAAAATAACCAATATTTTTCTCTACAAAAGAACAAAAATGAATTGAAATTAAACATTTTTAGCATAGACATTTAATCTAGTATCACTGTTGTATCCACATTTAACAGAAATCCAGAGGGGAGCGTTGGTGTAGAGGTTAAGGTGTCGGCCGCTCATCCCGGAGGTTGCGGGTTCGAGCCCTACTGGGGTCACGACCGTACTTCCTCATAAGACATCAGTACTGGTTTTTCCAGGAAGCGGACTCGAGACTGACTCGATAAGCTACAAGCTTTCTTCAGAATCGAGCTAAAATAAATTAGTATAAACTAACAGAAATCCAACATAAATAATCAACATGAAGTTCATTGCTTTAAAATGTATCACTTTATAAGTGGCCTGCATTCACGCTAAGGGTGGCTATACCAAGTATTAATTATTTGTGATTTTGGACTTGTAGGGTGATACATTTTGTTCAATGAAATTTGTGTTTATCATTGTTGGATTTCTGTGTAATTTGGTCACAGTAATGATTCTAGATTAAATTTCTTTACTAAATAAGTTTTCACTTAATATTGTTTAATTAAACAATTTTACAGAGAAAATTTCCAAGCGTGGCGCTATTTAAGTCTTTCGATGTAAATACGTACATATATTTTAAATATTCACAGTTTACTCATTTAATATGTTAGGTCAGTAATCCTGACAGATTCGAGCCGAATTATCGCGCTCTTAATGTGTGTACCATATTTTGCACGATTACTTATGTTACTAAGAACAAGCCTTTTAAAGTTGAATTTGATTCATATACGATCCTTAGGTGAACGCGCTAAGACTGCACCAAGGCGGGACCCATTATGCCTGTACATTTGTGTATATCTACTTACACTTTTTTCTTGCTCACAAAAGAATATTTCATGAACAGTTTCAGTCAAATTATGTTTGATAATTAAGTTTTAAGTTTATAATAGTGAAACCAAAAACATAGAAATTGAAAATATTCATTGGTTTATTTATTTATTAACTATTTAAAAGTTAATGCTTTCTAAGTAGACTTTTATTTCAGATTCGGCAAGCGTGTGTCAGTTATGTCAGAAAATGTGTGAGACCACATACCAAGACAATCCTGGATGTAAAAATAACTTTAATGATTTACTAAACACATAAATAACCTGTATAATTCACGGTTGTACAATATATCTAATACCAAATTTCATCTTGAAACCATCTAATCCGGAAAAACGAAATGAGATCCTTTTATCTGGTTAAGCCAGTATTCAGATTTCAACCGAAAGTTTTTTTTATCAATCTACCATTTTCGAATAAATTTCAACTGAAATGTTCATAAAAAATTGTAATATATTCTTCTAAAGATAGAGTTTTTATTTGAAAAATTGGCATGTTTCTTCAAATATAAACACCAGTTCCACATAACGCAGGGTGATCAGTTCTGATCTGTTTCCACATAATGGTTGCTGATTACAAAGACAGATTGCTACTTTATTGGAATTCATTGAAAGAATATAATATAGAAATCCAACTCCGTGAACATTTAGTATAATACAATAACGCTAACAATATCTGCTTAGAGATATAGCATATCCAGTAATAGAAGTACTAAAGTATAAGAATAGAACTGTACTTTTAAGAATAAAAGTAGACACAGTTATATTAAGCTATTGATGTATCATACGGTGAGTTACTAAATTCTATTACAAAAGCAGACATAATAGTTCAAATGTGTGAAACACACTAAAACCAGTCAACTGTCTGGGATAGGGGATATAAGGAAATAATGGTACTGTAACCTTAGCCTGAGTGCTACTGCACATTTTGTTTTATTATTCACTGAATCCAATCTGCTGGGGAAGTAATCAACACTGTAACAATAATAAGACTGTTTGTGGGTTATTGCACGGCATCTTAACGAAATTTGCCGCACTTCAATCCATAATTAAACAAAACTGTAGCGGGAAAATTGTTTTGGGTTTATTAAGCGATAGTTTCTTCAGGTTTTGTTTCGAACATAAAACTACGTACATAACCGAAGAGATGGTTTCAAATACCCGTATCTGATTACTGAACAAAACAAAATTAGTATTTCACAATACTTTAAGTTTCTTATAGCCTTCACACATTTCACAGAATTATTTCTCTAGTTTCTTGGATTGCTCCTTTTAACTCTATTAGAAATTGGAATACTGCTTGAAGCTTTAATACCCTTGATGAAGTAGAAAATAAACTGCCTAATTACCAGAAGACAGCTTAGCAAAAGTGTAAAATTTAATTCATTGATCAGCGAACTTGCTAAAATACTGCAGCCTTAAATTGCGATATAACCTTAAGGAACGATTGGAAAAGTTACACGTGTTGGGAATTGTAAAATATAAAGAAAAAAATAGAAGTGATAATATGGCTTTACTAGATGAAAACTTTTGTTCGAAATTTTCACGTGATTCCCTTTTTTCCTACATTGGCGGATGCCAAACCGACCTTCTTTGATGGAACAGACTGTTAATTTACTTATATATTTTAGCAAGGATCCAACGCAAAACCGTGTAATTTCATATGAAATAAAGAAGGAGTTACGACTGGATTGCGTTGAACCTTTTTTTTAAAATTAACAGTCCATGCAGGTGTATGTCTCCATTACAACTGTATCTTTCGCACTGTATGATCACTTTTACTTTTATTACTTTTTACTGGAAATGGGTACTTACGCACTCATGTCCCTTTTAGCAGAGCCGTAAAGTAAGAGTTGACAAGAACACAACTCTCTTCACTCAATACTCGGCGCATAACATAGGCTCTGTTGGACCAATCATGGACAAAATATATTATTGTAACTGTTAGGGTATATGAATACATGTATGAATGTTAAAAATATGTAAGGGCCTGATAATTTATGTAATGTATTTGAAGTACTGTGCCAAGGGGAAAATGTTTCAATGCGGTTTAACTACTATCTAAACTATATTACAATTATTTTTTTCAAATATTCCCTAGAGAATAAGAAGTATAACTGTTTTTCTGTTTAAAACAACTCTTTAATTCACAGACTTTTTGGCAATACTGCCTTTGTCAAGAAATCTGTCTGCGCTTTTACAATTTACATGATGATCATCTTTATGACAAAGCTTAGGAATGAAAAAAAACGTCAGAATTAAAGAGTTGTTTTAAACAGAAAAACAGTAAAACTATTTTATATTATTTGATGATACTGTATAGATATGCAACTTTTAGAACGTACCGTATTGTGGCTGTTTTGCATTATAACGCACCGGTGGTAAAATAATTTTCTGTAACCATAAACAAAGATTTGAATGGCCTAGAGTAAGTCTGAAATTAAAATTTAATATTTCCATTGATGATATATACGGTTATTCCCTGGAGTGAATTTTAATTCAGTAAACGTGAATTTATTGCAGGGAAAATCAATTTTCCGTTGTAAAGTTACTAAAGCAGCGACAGCAATATGATGTCTTGGAGAACATGTATGTTAAAACAAAAAGACACTTCGACCATAGAAAGGCATTACATGGCTATTAAAACCTGATATTTGTCTCCACATTTCTAAAAACACTGTTTTTCTTTGCTTTCATTTTCATTTTCCAGTTTTGTTTTTGAAGATAATTCAGTAAATATGTTGTCTCTTACGTTACTGTATTATACCTATTTTCAGACGAGAGATTAAAATTGTTGTTTCAACTGACTTCTCAATCCTGTATATGTATTTGACACTCAATTATATAAGTATGACATGAATGAGACGGTATTACTGCCATATGTATTACAGTTTTATCAAAATAGGCTTTAATAATTAATCTTACCAAGTTATCTTGTATATCACTACAGAAACTGTACATCATAATAAACAAGCTACTTAGTTTGGTTAAAATGGAGAGTCAGATATAAGATGGATAAATGTGTCGCTACCTTTCATATTTTTAAGTGTTTTTTTTTTTTTTAAGTTCAATAATGTCGGTAACATGATCATGTCTATGTGCCTACTCACTTTGTGTCGTGTTCTGATTACATAACTTTCTTCGATAGGTTATCAAAAGTTAGCTTATTAAATAGGTTTTCAAAGTAGAAAAGTGAGTTGAAGTCAATTCACTAAATGATTACAATTTAGTTTGAAGTAAGTATGGTCCCTGAAATCAAAACAAACAGGAGATGTATTGTTGTTAACAAAAACATGCCGTGTAAACAGCACTCGTGTAAGATCAAGTTTAAATTAACTCTGTATTACATTCTATTTTAGGACCCTGAACTTTACCATGTTTTTGCACAATGTTATTTACTTTGTGTATTGTCGTATGCCTACTGTTTATATGGTGACAAAGCATAGCTTGAAAGTAGGCACGTTGTCATGTTTGTGAATACACAATACTGTCAACTTTCGGTGTCTGTGCAACCTTTTACACCTTTCCTCGCTGGTTCCTAAGCAACCATTTTAACCTTTCACTATGTTGCAGTTTGTATTTTACTGCCAATGACACGTGCTTTCAAAGTGGAATTACACAAGGTTCAACAATAATCATGGGTTCATTTTCAAGCTTTAAAATAGAGTTATGAACAGTTTGTGTTTTTAACTTATATCTATAAATTGTTTCCGTTCTGTTTTAAATTTACAACAATTTTCTAATGAAAATTATTTATTTATTTTAAGTCCTTCTAGACACTAACTTTGTACTGGTAATAGGAATATTTCAAGCTTTTAATGTTTTTTAAAGTTGTTATGAAAGCACGTGTTTATTTACCTCTTCATAGCAACATTGTTAAAAAATTGAAAGCATGCGTGTCCGAGAAAGACCGGTTTTCGGCAAGGATCATTTCAATCTGTTTAACCAGTTCATTAGACATCTTTGTTTTCAAATCTTTTCCGATCGCTTTCATGCTTTAAAAAGTGAAAGCCTTTAAATTGTTAGAATTTGTTTCTTCTATAATTTGAAATTGAAACAAGTCGATGCGCATGTGTTGTTTTCTAACAATGTTCTGATGTGTTGTTTTTAAACCTTTGCACTGCTCGGGGTTCTTCTAACGAGTAACAGAGCTACATAGAGTGAAAAAGAATGAAACTTAAACTCTTTATCTGAAAATAAATTGTCATCATTTATATTTTTAGCAAATTTACTTGTATTCATTCGTTGGTTTAGTTTGTCACTTTGCTCTGTGTAGATTTCTGTTACTTGGGAAGCACCTTGGATCTATGTAACAATTTTATTTTTGATATTTTGATGTTGTTATTCACTGAATGTCTATAGTTTCAGATGCATCGCAAACTACATGTTCTAAGTTAAACAATTCTATAGACGTTCACAATTCTATAGACAATTCAAGTAAGTAGACCATAAACATAATTTCCCATGTGATTAGATTCAGTTTGATAGAAGAGGTTACTAAAAGCTGATTATCTGATAGGCAGAGTTTGCTCAGGGTGACAATCAGATTCAAACATTGTCGAATATTTATCAATTAAATGTCTGGAATAAATCTTTATCACACTGCTTGCACGAATATCCAGTGTGATAAGTATTGCATTTTTTCAAGAGTATTTCAGAAACACGAGAGAATGACCTCCTTTGTAGGAGTCATTTACACGTAGCTTTCTTCATCATTAGTAACAAAAAATAAAATACTATTGCAGCTTGAACAGTGGGCTCCCCACAGTTCAGATACATAAATGTGTTAATTGTAGTGAATTATTCGAAAGCTATATCTATTGTAAAGCTTGTAGCTGTTCTACCTTTTTTCTTACCCATGTTTCGTAGGTATGATAAAATATAGATATTAAAGTTTTATGCGCGAGTATTAAATTGTACACTCAAAAAGCAGATTGAGCAATATTCAAAAGTTTTAATGAAAGAAAACATTTTTTACCTTTAGAAGTGACGTTAGGTCTTGCCGTGCTTTTTTTCATTCTAATCAAACGATGAAAAAGGATTATTTGTTATGATAATAATGTCGTTGGGCTGCATGATCACTTTTTGAAATCAGGAATAGATGTTCTGTTTTAATTTTTTTATAAGTAAAACGTCCTCTAGTTTAAAAGAAGGACAGACAAACTTTACCTTTCTACTTAAAATCTAAGCTACTGTTATATCCACTGCAATCCGCGCTAATTCTGACACAAATATATTACTGAAAAATATTATGTTTATATCACCTGGACGAAAATAGCATTATAAAGTCACCTTTATTGACGGATTATTTAGGCTGTGTCGCCCTGCAGTATATGTCATTAGAATTGCTCGATGGGGGTCAATGTAGTTGTTACAATATAGTACGACAAGATGGTTGCAAGAAAACTATTAACACCATTCACCCATTGACGTTATAAAGCTGTTACGGCTTGCACGTTAAACCTGACGCTATAAAGCCGTAACGTTTGAAATTTTTTAATATTGTGTTTTCATTCAAGCATTCCTTGTACAGAAATATGGTCTCGAATTATACACTCTCGATATAATCCATGAATTTCAATTTACATGTATAAATGATATATGTCATCAAACGATACGCTGATATAAGAAATTGAAAAATAAATAAATACAATGTACACAGTAGTTGTCGCAACGTAAAGAAACGTGATTTGTTTGGCACATTTCAAAGATTTGCAACAAACGGTTGCTAGTGTATTGTCATATAATATGAAAAAACAGTAAAGAAACCAACCTAAAACGTACAGATATTCTTTACCTGCTAAATATGTTTACAGACAGTCCTGCGGAGCTCAT
The DNA here is from genome assembly GCA_022818135.1 of Saxidomus purpurata. NCBI lineage: Eukaryota > Metazoa > Mollusca > Bivalvia > Venerida > Veneridae > Saxidomus > Saxidomus purpurata. The sequence goes on from JAFMSR010000011.1 coordinate 4,051,237, forward strand.
TCGTCTTAATGTTCAGCATTTCGCACAGAAGTTTAACTCTGAAACAACGGAGACACACCCAGCTACAGAAAAAGACAGTCTCACCTCCTTATAATGTGGAAACAAACACACGAAAAAGCAACGATACGACAGGTTTACAACATCACGTCAGACGATTTGGATTTAAATCATATTATACGTTTTAGAATCTATTTATATTTGTTTTTTAGCTTTTCATTTTTGGAGTGAAAGTAGATCATCTGTTTGTACGTTTTTCGTAAAAAAACTGTATTTCGTAAAAACGAATTGTATTTCGTAAATACCAAAAGTATATCATGAAATTAACAAAATAAGAAATTCGTATTTACAAAATGCATTTTGTATTCTCGAAATAGAGTTCGGTTTTACGAATCGTATTTGTGATCTTTATTAGCTCGACTCTTCGAAGTCAGGAGAGCTATTTCAGTCACTTGTTCGTCGGTGTTAGCGTCAGCGTCGGCGTTCCAGCTTTGGTTAAAATTTTGCATGCAAGGAACTATCATGTACATGTCTCAGCAATCACTTATGATATTATTTTGAATCTTAATTCGTGTCTTCAGGAGGGCCCGACTGTCAGGTTAAAAAACTCTTGTATAAATTTAATTCAAATTTATGCTTCTTGTTTGATTTAGAAAATTTGGTTAAAGTTTTGCATACAAGGTACTATCATGCACACATCTCAGTAACCGCTTGTGATATTGTCCTGAAACTTCATTTATGTCTTCAGGGGTGTCAGACTGTCAAGTAAGATAACTCTTTTATGAATGACAAGGTACTGTAATGCACATACTTCAGTAACTAGTTATATGACTTTTTTCAAACGTACCATTTTTTTCATGGGTATTAAAGAATTAAGTTAGATAACTCCTGACTGAATTTACTACGAATTAAGACCCTTTATAACTTAGCAACTAAGTTTTGCGTACAAGGTACTATCATGCACATACTTCAGTTACCACTTATGGGAGTTATTTGAAACAAATTGCAATAGCGTTCAAGAGTATCAAACAATTAAGTTAGCATAGATAGCTTTTGACTTTTTTATGATTACAGTTTTTCTAATTTATACTTAAGAGAGTGAACATAGTTTGTATAGCTACTTACTGATAATGTTTTAGTTTATTGCCAGGCACTGAGAATAGCCAAGCATGCTTTCTTACGGACAGCTCATGTGTTGTATTTTAGAAATATTTTCCTGATAACGAATGTACATGTATTTCGAATGAATGAGTTATTTTTCTCTTTTCTGGGTCGCCCCCGACGACTACCGTTTGTAAGAAACATTTAATAATCCTATTGTCATAGATTTTATTTGGCTGTATTGGACCAGTTCGAGTGCCTGTTAGTGTTCACGTCAGTCTTCTACGGTAACAGACTTTTCGTGACAAACATTTCAAAGCCGCTTAAACAAACGAATGTTATTGTCAGTTGAATATGGTTTGTATTATAAACTGCTAATGAATTTAATATTTTTGTGAACACCATTTTTATCACAAACTCAGTAGAGAAAATAATCAAACTCAGTCGTTACTGATTTGAAATATAAAACGCAGTTTTGTGCTTTCTAGTTTTGTTTGACAGAAATAAAACATGCATGTTGAAAAAATACGCAAAACACACCAATGCAAAGAAACAGGGTTCCATCAAAATGAGGCAAACTATTATCATTAGTCTCAATATTTTCTTAATAATTGTAGGAAATATGAACTAAATTCCTTGAATAAATTATAAGTTTATAAGGATCAATCCGATGAACAATTACCTGGGTAAATGCTCCGCACAAGCACACGGGAGATATATTTAAAAGATTGGAGCAAGTGAAGATTAATTACGATTTTTGCACACTGCTCACGTCCTGTCTTTTGTCTACATGTATAAATAGGATATAGATCACTCAATAATTTGGTAAGCCAGAGTTATGCTTCTTGGACACTACACTCGGACTAAAGACCATGTATGTTTATCAAAATTGGAAGTCAGTGCCTAGAATACGTTTTGAGTTATGCCCCGGTTAATAACAAGTACATAAAATAAAGGGAGAATTCAAACACAGAGCCAGGTACAGTAACGGTAATTATACAGTACTCTATGAAGTATTGGCACTTTTAAACTTTACGTTAGTGTAAACTGTAATTATTGACCGAAAACCTTTTTTATCATTGATCATACCTTACCAAAGTGTCCCAACAAATACCTAGACTTGATAGAAATAATTAATCCATAAACGTTGTTGACAACAAATAAATCACCACTTAAGTGACTGACCGAAAGTTATTTTCTAATTTTAGTAACAGTTGCCTTGACCGTTACCCGAATCGCTCCAAAACCAATACCAAGCATACGTTTTGATATAAGCTATCCTCCCATCAATATTTTTGACAATAGATTAATCCAAACTATTTTTATGACCCCACACACCCAACGGCATTACTGAATCTAATAACAGGAGCTTTCGTCGGAAACCTGGTAAAACCATGATACGTGACATAAATTTTTAATTCATAAATTTTGAAAACAATTGGTTTAGAAGTTATGCATGCAATTCAGCCTCACGTATATCGAAAAATGAAATAACGTTTTCACCATAGAAATAAGGTATGTTAAAATTCTTAAAGACCGTCTTAAGTTTGCTTCTCACAAAAGTCACTTTGTGTCAGTACTTATAAGTGATTCGATTACGAAATGATATTAATTTGTTACAAAGAACAGTTAGTGATAGTATTTGCGAAAGACATTTTGTATATTCGAAAAAAGAATCAGTTCACATTACAAAAAGTGTATCGGAATTCTCCCCTGTAGTTCGCATCAATATTGATCTTAATTAAGGGAAATTGCTTGCCTTTCAGTGGCTAGCAGAAGGAAACCTGGACTTGCGTTAACAAAGGCAAACATGTATAGTGTGGATCAAATGAAAACAGTAATGGTGTTTTAGTGCATTGAAAGTTTAGAACATTCATATGCTGAAATATTACCTGTTCTTTCCACGGAGGCATATGCATATGTTTTCCATTTAGCGTTTCACAGCCATGACCTATAGCATATGTGATTATATATTTTAACGTCGTCTGTCTTCTGACATTATGTAAGATGTGGATAAGGCTGGCGCTAAAAAGATTTCAACTGATCAATTTCTTGTGATAAACGTATATGAGATATGTCACCATTGAGGTGTACTTTTCAAGTTAAGTGACATACTGTGACGCAAATAAAACAAACAACCCTACAGGCATGGTGGCAAATACATCAATGCTTAATTTGAAATATTCAATATCGCCGTTTTCTTCTCAATCTGCAAAATTCAGATCCATATTTGGCGAAGTTGAGCCATTCGAGGAGAAATTGAATTTTCTTGCAGACATAATAAAAAGAGATGAAATATATTGCTACAGTCTGAATTACTGCCGCCATTCTGTTGACCTTAATACAAGATCAATAAGCCGTCGAAAATTTGATACAAAAATTAACTCTGCAAGACGTACATTAAAACATGTTAACGATTGGAGATTGAGGAAGTAGTTGTCGGACTGATGCAAATCCTATATGAAACAGTAACCAGATTCTCACAAAGTTGAACCTAAGTAGAAAACGAGTTAATGCATTACCATGGCAATTGAAATGGAATCGATTCTTCGTCTGTAACAATATACATGGTATAGATTTAACTCCGTGACATAGAATGAAAACTCTCTGTTAAACTATGCGGTGTATTAGTACAATATAGTAATAATATAGAACATGAATAATAAAGTATTACATTGTATTACCATGAAGTTTGTGATCACCTACTTCATTGTTGTTTATGTGTACATTCAACAATCTTATCATATAAATTTTATGTCAGGGTATATCGTATAGGGCACACCATGTTTGGGTGTTCAGTAGAGCACTTGTGTCATCCTCTTACATTTTATCGGAATAACCAAAATGTTAGTGACATTATGCGCATATTACTGCAGAAAGTGTTTTTTTGGTGACAGTTTTATAAAAGCAATTTTTGGTTGCTGTGCATTTAAATGTGTTAAATTAATGATAATGGCGCATTAGTATTTGAAGTTGGTGCTTTAGATATTAAAAAATCGGACTAAAAAATGATAGTTAAATGATAGTTGTTGATGTTGGTAGAGATTTCGGCAGTGGAAGGAAAAACTCCTGCACGCAGTTGTTCTTTTCTTAAATTGACTCTCCCAGTCAAATAAGAAAATCAATACTTTGAAAGTTATTTTTTCATACTGGTAGCGGGAAGAGTTTGGTGTATTGGGTTAAAAGTTATTATTTCCTCTACACTTTTGTACACACACCATTTTCAGCTGGATTTTTACTTGAAAAAAATGCGCATAATGTCACTTTAACAAGACAGTATGCTTAAGTATTCAAGAAATATCTTTCCAAAACAACTGTTATTATAATAAAAAAATGAAAAAATGTTTTTTTCCATGTTTTACTTGTTTGGAGTCTAGCATTTCACAAAGAAACCAAAACATTTGTGAACTTTGTTTTAAATTAAAAGCTACCAATCAAATACGACCTTGACCTTCAAAAGCATCATCACGACCCTTTTGTCATCAGCAATACAATTTGAAAGTTTGATGACGAAATCTTAAGAAATGGCAAAGTTATAACCAACATTAAGTTTTTGTGACAAAATCTAAGAACAAAAAGGGGCATGACTTTGTCAAGTATGCTATTGACCTACACACTTTTGCGGTATCACGACCCTTTTGTCATGAGCAATACAATTGTAAAGTTTGATGAAGAAATCTTAAGAAATGGCAAAGTTGTAGCCAACATTAAGTTTTTGTGACAAAATCTAAGTAAAAAAAGGGGCATAACTCTGTCAAATATGACCTTGACCTTCAAAAGTTGGCATCATCACGACCCTTTTGTCATAAGCAATTTAATTATAAAGTTTGATGACGAAATCTTAAGAAATGGCAAAGTTATAGCCAACATTAAGTTTTTGTGACACAATCTAAGTACAAAAAGGGGCATAACTCTGTCAAATAAGCTTTTGACCTACAAACTTTTGCGGCATCACGACCCTTTTGTCATAAGCAATACAATTGTAAAGTTTGATGAAGAAATCTTAAGAAATGGCAAAGTTATAGCCAACGTTAAGTTTTTGTGACGGACGGGCGGGCGGACAAAACGACCCCTAGGTATTGCATTTTCTCCGAAATGGCGATACAAAACAGTTACCGCTACTTGGTGCTGTAATAAAAGACAAGTCGATTGCTATTTTAAAATGTCTCGAATACGATTTTATCATACAAAACAACGTTAATTAACAGCTTCAAAGACTTCAAAATAGGTTTAAAAAACAAATTCATGGATATGTATGCCTTACAATAATAGCTTAGGTTACAGTACATTCCACCATCGTCGTTAAACACAAGTTAAGTGTTCAGTACATTACCCCCATCGATGTTTCTACAAAGAATGTGTACAGAATTATTCATCGGTGATATTTTCTCAAAACATGTGTACACCATTCGCATTTCATTCGTGTATTCATATGTAAATGTTGGGTACGCATAATTCAGCCATTTTCACATATATGTGTAAAGAAAGTGTCATAGGGTATATTACAGTATTTTTTATCAACAGAGTTAACATGCATGCCAAATTGATAAATTATGTACAAATGTAAATATATACATGTATGTCAAAACATTTGTACAAATGCGCAAAATTTAATGGAAGTGTCAATTCATTTTTGTTCCACTTCTTCACACCTTTCTTCTTGTCCGTGTTAAGAATTTATCTAACTTTTTCTGTCCGAGTCGATGTCTAAGACGGCTGCTTTGAAGCATCGTTGCACAGTGGTTCTAGAGCTCAATGCAAAAATTCGTGTGACGTCATCTGAATCTTCATATAGTTTGTTTTAAACTCACAATACTTGGAAAAGATCAGTTTTGAATAAAAGCTAATTAATATTTACTAAGTAATTGTCGAATATACAAAGTCCTACTACTATAGAGGGCTTTAATTAATTTAAAGTTTGTTATAGAACACCATGCGTTGCTCTTTGTAAACAAATTGATCCTCGTTATGACCTCGAACTTAACGTAACCTACCAGGGCGACGTTATAGGTGTTCATCAATCACATACTCATTGATACCGTTACATTATGTGCATACAGCTGTGACTTTAAGGAGAAACACAGCGCAAAAGTCTACAAAGTATGTTTTGTTCATTACTATGTGTCATATTTAAAATTTAAAATACGTTATTTCGGATATGTAAAATTCGGATACCAAACATATCGATTTTTCATTCGCATATATTCGAATATGCTATACGAATATTCGAATATCGACTTTTGCATTCGTTCCCATCCTTACTAAATACAAGTACGGGTGGGCTTTATAGATCAAATTGTCAAGTTGGTAACGACGAGAAAGGTAGACTTTCTGCCATTAAACCTCGGATGTGTTATTTTATTTCGTAATATTTTAAAATGTTTTAAATTTGGGCATGTGTTTCTGAAACATTCTCATTTCAGCTCTAAAAAGTCATAATGGGTATTAACTGTGTACATAACATATCAGTTTACAAAATTAGATTCTCCGTTCTTCAATTAAGTAAAGAATGATATATTGCTCTCTGTGGCTTTTATATAGATGTTGTATATATGTTTATAGATATAATAATAATGATGATAATTTAAAGATTATACATATGTTTGACTTTGAACTAGTATATGATATGTGAGTTACTATGAATTACATGTTCGGAGAAGTATGTAAAGTCATGTTTAAGTTAACATATCTGTGTTTTTATTATTTGTAACAATGTGTATATTTCAACAGACTGTTTGTACCTAGTTTTCTGAAAATATGTTTTGCTATTATTTTCGATTCCCTGCGAATGGTTGCTATGATATGTTAAATCATCATGTTACATACGAATCATATACGTTTTATCGAATCTTTAAGAAACAAGCCAAAGAATAAAACCAAGAATGGCAATTTACAGCACTTAAACATTAACAGTAGATTTTAGAATGTTAAGAATTTTGCATTTTTAAGATGAGTGGTTCCTTAATCCCGGTCACGTCCTGAGGCCCTTTCAGCGGTCTGAGGTAAATAAAGAGCTGAATGACATCAAATTACAAAAACCCGATAAATATCAGTTCAAATAGTGCACTAAAATCTTCTCGTTTACGAAAATATTTTCGTTCTTTCGCAGGGAATTGGAATAAGTGTGTAGTAAAGGTTGTATGAAACATATCATGGTGTAAATAAATGAAACTGTCATCCTTGTATGTTGTGTTTTAATTCTTTACCATTTTTCTTTCTTTGTCGCAATAACCACAAACCTGAGAATACTGCCTTTTAGATTTTTTACCAGTATTTTCGTTGAAGAGATCTTAAAAACAACATCACCAGTGTTTACCCTTCCGCAGCGCCATTTTTGAGCCAATATGGAGTTTGTTAACAACTCTACGACAAACAGGTAAACTTGCATTTTGAAAAGGGTCACATGTAAGAACCAAAGACCAAATATTTGTTGTTGTTTTTTTACTTCAATTCTTCTCACGTTTTACATGAGATATTTCATTTATTCTATGCAGTTTCGCATAATCGGGGAATTTTTTTATCGTAAACATTATAGTTCCCTTTATGGTACACTTTAAAACTAGTACACAGGTTTTTAAAATGTCCATAAGCTTTTTTTAGCTCGCAGATCACACTTATGCACATATGATTTTTATTCGCGTATTTCTGGTCGTTATTTTAAGTGTTTTTCCAATTAGTTTAATAAATTCAGGCACCAGAATTTTTTAGAACAATTTTTGTGTAATGTTATCAAAATTCTAGTTAGGAAAATTCGTCGTCATTCTTGTGTTTTCGCATTATGATGCTACATATTTCTCAAATGTGACAAGTCAGTCACAGCTCATCCAAAATTGCCACAAGGGTAAAATGTTAAGTCATGTATAATGTCTACATTTGGACGGCGCTTACTGTTGACAGATCTGAAAAATATACGTGAAATTCGTATGAACGCTATATTGAGCGGAACTTAGAGAGTCAGAATGTACAATGTTCAATACCTGTGGTTAAGGGTTTTCAAAAAACGTTTGGGTTAGAAAATTTGATGTCATGCCAAATCTTTGACACGTGCTCGTATTTTAAGTATTCTGTATTCACACGAACAACAATTGAAACTTCAAAAAAGTGAGTGTACCATTTTAAGTTACATGGCAGTAACAAAACACACAAACGCACTTCGCAAAGCAATATATATCCTATCAGTAATTACTAACTTACTCTATTTCCTACCGTAAACCTCAATTATGAAGCTGTTAGAGGTAGTTGATGTACTGCGGATCACAGGCCGCTAACATGTCTTCCAGTGGCATGATATTCAGATTAATCTTACTAAATTCCAAGATATTTACAAGCTTTGGTTCATAATAAGTGTCCCTCCATCGCTTAAATAATCGACACCTACTTTCCGCTTTGCCTCACGCTCATAAATTTACAGTTAACATTATGAAAAGTGATTATAATATTTCAAGTGTCAAACTCGACAATTACATAGCAAATGCAAAGTCTCTAACTGACATACTTTGAATATTATTCAAAACCTCTTAATCATTTTACTTTCAGAACAAGCTGCTCTTTGATGTGAGAAATCTATGGTGTTAACGTGTTCCAATATCAATAACTTAAGCAATGACCGAAAAAGGACGAGTATAAAATTACTAGAAAAAAACTTTCAGTCTTTTAAACATTCAAAGCGGTTAAAAGAAAATTTATTTTAAGCGCTTGATTGCGTTAAAGGGATATTACCCTACCAACTAGCTGATTTATTTATCAAAATGTTAAAGATAGGCTGAATAAACGTAAAGTAATAAACAAATGCATTTTGCAAGAACATGCAACAAGAAATGCATTTTTTGTGTGCAAACTGATGATATAGCCATCTTTTATAATAATATGTATTATTCGCTTCTTTTAACAGGTTATGACAGCTTTATTGGCTGATTGAGAACAATGTCTTTTCAACAGAACCATTTCTTATAGTTTTTCTGTTATTTCAAGATGCAGGTTTAGGATATGCCTCTTTCAGATTAATAAAATCTTTCATTCCGATAATATTTCAAGTGGAACTATGTTTTAATATAATACGGGTTACGCTCATGTATTATTTTTGGAAAATGCGTATAGTATGATGGAGTTCGATTGCCATATGTTTATTGTTCAACGACACACTGTGATCATCAGATTTAAATTGGAGAGTAAACGAAATATGCTCTATTTGCATTGTTTTGTTCTGTTCGGTGCTGCAAACCAGTTTAAACCCAATTTGTTTATAGTCATGGTATTGGTAACGCTAACATACAGAAAGGGAAAATACTCTAACAATCCAAACTTGCTTGACTGCTTCGGTTACATACCCGCTTCGAGACGTATTTCACATCCGAAGTAATCGGGTAAAAGTCAGTCACGCTTAAGTTATGGCGTGTAGTTGGCAGATATACTAAACAAAATAAGAAACTTCCGCGAAGTTTGCTTAAACATAGCTGGATGAAAACAAATCGGGGTTATAATTATATGCGTTTAAAGAGTGTTCCATGATGTGCTGTTTGGTGCACAAATGATGGCCAAAGGTTAACAGAAAATGTGGGAAATTTTGACCAAGTGAGGTAGGGGTTAAGAACTTAAATAGAATTGCATAGAGTGTTGAGTTCTGCCTTATGAATATTGTTCCATTCCTGAATGAGCGCTGACGTTAGCATGTGGGTTAGGACGACTTACTCGTTCGTATAAGATGTTAGCGAATTGGGTTAGGACGATCTGGCCCCGTGCTAAAAAAAGTTTCTCAAACACAACCCCACACAAAAAAAAAAAATCTATCACTAAAGTCTTTGTTCCACAAGAATATCCAAAAAATAATGATAAAGCCTCTTCTTAACCTTTTTCTTGCCGAATATCCAACTTTGTTCTTGATGACTTCATATTAGTTGAGATCATGACTTTTAGCGGGCCAGGGTCATCAGTAAAAGCGGGGTCAGGCTTTCGGGTGCCAGTCCTGTTCCATTACAACGCCAACATCTCGATTTTTCAACATGATAATGCCACATCTCCTACAGCTAGAGATTATAACAAATTAGATTGATTTCATTGATGACTGGTCCGCTAAAGTCCTAATAAGAGGTTATCATATTCGTCTTTAAGTGTTATTTTTGTGTTTAACCCCTACCTCACCTGATCAAAATTTCCCCCATTTCCTGTTAACCTTTTACCATCATATTTGCACCAAATGATGCATCATGGAACACTCTTTAAACGCATACATAACAATGATTCCCCTGATTTGTTTCCATCCGGCTATATTCAAGAAAACTTAGCGGAAGTTTCATATTTGGTTTAGTATTATATACATAAATTTGAAATCAACATTTTAAATTAGCACTGTATATATGAACATTTGTTCTAAAAATAGATAGATGCAATTTTTATCATATCGTTCCAGATGGCGGAAACAATTAGTCCAAACATATTTATTGCGTATGTCACATATAGTACACGAGTGAATATATGAATAATATAAATGCCTTAACATAAGCAAAGGATTTTGATAAAAGCACAAAGTTCAATAATTATACTTTATTCGGCATCAGATATTACAAATATTTATAGCCGACAAAATACAAACATTTAACATACGTGATGTACTAAGTGTACATTCCATAAATTTCAATCAATGCATATACAACAGAATGTGTTTACAGAGAAATGTTCAAGTACTCTTAACTAATACATATATGGCTTACTGTATTTCTTCTATTTCCTTAAAAACAAAATATAGATATTTCGATAAGTTATCAAGTGTTTTTGCATTTTTGGAAGATAGTTACTATTGTAACTTTTGTAATGTTAGCCAATGGCAAAAATAAGGTTTAAAATACTTGCTACGCAAAGTGCTAAAGATGTCAATCTACAAATAAATATTTACAACATATAAACATGGCTAATCCATATACATTTACTCATGTGCAATAAATTTACAGCATCTTTTCAGATAATTTTAACATGTAATATTCTACAGCTATTTCTTTTTGCAGTCACATAGTTAAATAATTCAATTGCATCATGGAATTTGACACTCCGTTACGCCTAGATTGTTGAAAAGTCTTTTAACTTGACTATCAATAGCTTGATGCAATGTTTCTTACAACATCAAAGGAAACATTTATGGAAAAAATCGTTAAATACGTAACGATTTATCGCAGTGAAAGCTCCGTCACCGTTAGCTTATCCGATAGAGAACTGTACTGTCTTGAGCCGTTTAACGAGTGTATTTGGTAACCCTTACATTTTTTTCTTTTAATTTGATGATATCAAAAAATTGAATGTTTGGTATTTTTCAAAAAAGCGTACTTGCAAACGTCATAACGTCACTGTTTTAATATAGCGGCGCCTGTGCCAGGGTTGTGATGGACCTCTACTAAGATTATCTAAATTCAAAAAATGCAGTACTCATTTTTAAACTGGTTGTAAGTTCTTAGTTTATTTCAGCCTTAACACCTCAAAGAGGACGCTCGGCACGCGTTATCTTTCCAATCAGAATTGTATTTCTTTTGGACGCAGAAATTTGAGCATTACAAAACATTTCTAGATTCAAATCTTTAAACATTTGTTTAAAATTAAAAACCCAGTTTTTTAACTAGCTCTTGCTATTCTTCAGCCAACACTTTCTTATCAATAGCCTCCATATTTCTAAGCCTGTGTCACAAGTTGTACACACATTTACTTTGTTTGACTACAGGTGGTAGCCACCCTGTATCACCAGTTACAGCAGCTGATGGCGTGTATTTCCCAATGCCAAGAAAAACAGTCCTATTCTCAAAGGCATTAATGCAGGCGTACGATCTAGTGCCCAAAATACAAGAAGCATAAGAAATGTCCGGCCACTGTGGCCTCATATAATTTACTAAACACTGCAAAATACATTCCTCCCAAATTCTTATATCTAGCAATTAGCAAACCAAGTGCACGACTTGCACGCACTCTGTGTCACAGCTTTAACAGTCACATTATTATCAAGATGCTCTGTAAGTTTAAGGCCTAAGTACTTCTCAGCGTACTCTAGTATATAGTTTCCACATTTGAAGACGAAATTGGACCTAAGCAAACACTTAGGTCTAAAATGTGCAATGTTAATTTTATTACAACTAACAACCATAATATTCTGTGTACACCATTCAACATTGACTGTAGGTCCTGTTCATTCTCAGCTATCAGTACAATATCATCAGCATGACATAAAATGCAAACACGCTCATTGTCAATCAATACACTTTTTACCCACTGCCTGGATCTGCAATGCCAGGTCATTGAGAAAAAGGTTGAACAGCAGAGATGACAATGAACAACCTTGACGAAAACCAGTGCTTCATAAAACCAGTTTAAACATGAGTACTTTACTGGGTCATATTGTAAAATCATTATACCATACAAACATAGATCAGTTTTTTGTTATGTTAAGACTGTGGGGAGCTCCCTTAATTGTTAAAAACCGGAAGATATCTTAACTTGTCTGTTGATAAACGTGTTTGTCCTTTCACAGCGATACAAAAATAAGCCCATTCATGCATGCTTTGTAAATGTGTCATAGAAATATGACAAAGCAGAAATATGTTAAATCAAAAGCTATCTTTAAAAAAGATGGTCGGCGCAATTTTGAGTATATGAATGTAATTGGTAGCTAGATTTAATAGAAAAAAATATTTTAATGTGATGCCACTCAATATAACGTCATATTGACGCCATATCGTTTCCCGCGTTGTATATTTATAAAATAAAATCCGTTCCAGCGGATACGCAGTAATTAGCCACGAAGGCCGGAGGACACAGTATTACTCAATCAGGCAACCTGTCCTATCTGTCCAAGTTACAACCAAGTTCGTTTCTACGATACGGCGGTGGCGGTTCAACATGTCCTTCAACTTTACCGGATATTACGTCATCGTATGACGGAAGACCTTGGGGTGTTAGCAAATTATTATTATGCTGCATTTGTCTGTTTGTAGGTTCCGGGTCAGCCTCATGTGTCCGCTCAGAACGAAGGAATTCAGTCACTGAGTTGTGAAACGAATTTCCGCCTCCACCTTGCATAGTAACCGAATAAACCATTGAAGGAGAGCGTCTCTGCTCGTTTTGCTCAAAACGACGATTCCTGTCAAAACAGCAGTGCAGTAAATACAAATGCAGTGAGTCTTGCAAAGCATGTTTGTTAAACAAACCCCGTTTCATTTGGCCTATTTGAATATTGTGTATAGCAAAACATCGGAAAACGAACAAGTGTGTTATTTTTAAGCTGGGACAATAGATCACTGGCTACGAGAAGGATCCTATAGTGACATTTTATACTCATAGCTTTCATAAGTTGGTGCTTTAAAATCATCTTAAAAACAGATCTTGGTTTGCTGAGTTCCAATGACATTTAGTTCTATTTTTATATATTTATGTCTTTGAGATACTATCTAGATGCAAATTGCAAAATGCAATATATGAATATCACACAGCTTTGAGTGTAACAGTAAAATGTCAACATGAGAAAACTACTTTTTCCGAATGTTGACATTTTTACTGTTACACTCAAAGATGTGTGATATCTATTTTATTATGCCTAAAATAGTATTGAGAACCTTATATACTATCACGGACAAGGGTTTATCACAAGGAAATAAATGTCTTGTTCAGTAGGTATCAGATGTGCAATTTTTGACTATAATCGATACCGCGCGTTTTGCCGTGTACAGTAAATTATACTTCTCAATGCCAGACAGTATTTTTCTAGCGGTCACGTGCTGCCGTGACAGAAACAGTATGAATGCTAACTGTTTGTCTATGCGAGTTTAACATTGATAATAAATTGAGGCATACTATAGTCCTTATATGATAACTTGATAGCGCGTCATAGGATTAGGTTCAACTTGACAGGTAAATCAGGTATAACGGTTATCTCAGTACTTGTTATGGAGAATATTACATAAATAGTTAACAAATAGCGGAAAATAATAATTGCCTGAATAGCTCAATTGGTTAGTGTGTAGACAATTTGATCGTATAGTTTTGACGGTTCAGGTTTGAATCCAAGTGAATTTATTTTTCATGAATCTTTTTTTTTCTTTTCTTCTTTTTTGGATACTTTATTTTTCATTTATATCATGTCTAATATGTTAACCTTTCGTCAATACAGAACTCGTTTTGCCAGATTTTGTATGTAGATATTTCATACCCTATATGAATTAATTTTAATGCATTGCTCGCTTCCTGTATAGAACTTTTACGAGAACAGATGTTAATATTTCCATGAAATGGGTTAAATCTTGAATATCAAAGAATTTAAACGGGATTTAAAAAAAAAAAAAAAAAAAAAAGAAACCCTAACATTCTGGGATTCGAACCAACGACCTTGTCATAAAAGATGCAATTTCACTGCCTTTACCACTAAGCCAATGACTAGTTTTACATTAACTATGTGAAAAAGAAATACTTATTTATTGACAACAAGCTGTCTTACCTGTTTTGGTGTTTTCATAATACCAGCAAACGTAAACATCATGTGACGCAACTTTCAAGTTATCATAAAAGGACTATAGTATATAAATATCACACAGCTGTGAGTGCAACGGCAAAAATGTCAACATGAGAAAAATACCATTACCCATGGCGAAGCCGAGGGTAATACATGTATTAGGTTCCGAATGTTGACATTTTAACTGTTACACTCAAAGCTGTGTGACATTTATTTTATTATGCCGAAACAAATTATTGGGTTTATAATATACAGTACACGAGACCAGTAAGAAAAAACACTACTGTTTGACTAAAATCGACACCACGTGTTCTGTCGTGTAACAGTAAATTATATTGTTACATGCCGGACGGTAACGTGCTGTCTTGACAGAAACAGTATGAATAACTGTTTTACTATAGCTGTTTAACATTGATAGTAAATTGAGGCATAATAATATGTTTTGCTGATATGCCAATAAATTTAAACTTTCTTTTGAAAAAAAAAAAGTATATCGACAATTCTCAAACTGCCAGTGAATGCCAGTGAAACTTCTGGCTAAAAGTAGAAGGTCATGACACCAGGAATACAGTGTAGATTAGTAGGATAGCAACTTACCGCTTCCATAGCAATCTGGAGCAACAACAACAACATCCAAAGAATATCACGATACTTGCTGTAATGTAGGAAAGTTTAACATAGGCATCTCCGTCATCAGGATTCGATGACGACATTTTCTCCCCTCAAATTCTTTGTAAATCTTACGTCACATGATCAAATTTATACTGATCCTTTAAGAATGGGGCCATTCAGTTTATGTCTTCGCTAAATGTATCGAGTGTAAAACTCTTCAGTTGTCTCGTTTCTTATAACTTCATTCTGCTTGACCCGTGGTCCTGTGTTAATACAGTTCGTATTTTGAATTAATGAACTGGAGCACGTATGTTTTCTTTTATTTTGTTCAAGTCCTTACTCCAGCTCAAAGGATTAATAGTGAAAGGTTAGCAATCGTGTTGACTTCTGATAGTCTTATAAATTTCACTTATAGTTCACTATGGTAGGTTGATCTGTGGCTGCCCAGCACAACCAATAGCCAAAGATGCGAAACCATTAGATTTGCATAATAAGTGTTCTATCTCAACTTACATGGGCACCTCTCTCAAGCAATGGTTCACCTCTTTATCTCTCTACTGTAACTCACAAATGTTGACTTAAACGTTGCTTTTAATTAAGTTTATACTAATTTATTTTAGCTCGATTGTGAAGAAAACTCGAAGCTTATATAGTCATTCTCGAGTCCGCTTCCTGGAAAAACCAGTGCTGGTGTCAAAAGAGGAGGTACGGTTGTTCCTAATATTCCCTGAAAACAGATCAAGAAGTGTTATTTGAAACATCGCATTATTTATCTATTACTTGATCACCATTATATGCTTATCTGATCTGCTATATATATACAAAACATTATCATAATGGTATGATGTTTTTATAGGACTTTTCCAAAGTATTGCAATTGAATATATGCTAAGAGTGAACGTTCAACTTATCTATCGAAATCAGGACCCGTCTTTTTACGTAAAAATATCACATATTTTCACACTATCAGGATTATTAAATCCTTTATTATATACCTACTACTGTTTATCTGAGTTTTCTTTAGGATTTGTGCGGTTAAATACAACATCCCGTATCAAATTTTCCGTATCAGATGAAACAGACCATATCTTAGCTGTCCATCGTGTAGGTTGTACACACATGCATATTCATACAAGATTATATTCCTACGCAAAAATTTGAAAACTAGATCCAAGTTGCTGCAGTAAAATAAGTTTGGTTTTGTTGCCGTTACATTGATTTTTAGGTCACATTTGAAAATAAATTAATGTAATGTCTTTTTCACATTAAATAAACCAGATAGATGATTTACAGTTTGCATTTACTTTTAATTGATGTTGTTTGTTTATACCCGGAGGACTAAAGTGACGTCATCGACGTCATATTAAACGTGACACGAAAGACCGCGTAATCTTTACGCCATTTATGACACACAATAACAATGTAACAAAACTGGTGCAATTCCAATTTGTTTTGATATCACAGATTGGTTTTCTTTGAACACGTAAAGTTTCATCAGATTTTACGGAAAGTGCCGAAATGCCACTTTGAATTGGAGTCACGTTCAAGGTCAATAATTATAACCGATCTCTGAGCGTTTCTGTCATACAATACAGCCTTCAAAAAAAATTTCTGCCCATCAAGGCAGCATTTTTTCTCTACCCGGACTTGTTTTGAAGCCTGTAACTTATTCCAGAAAAGACGTGTACGGCTAATATTTGGTGTACATGCTCCTGATGGATGAATGTATTCGTGTATAACACAAAATTACTCGAATTCTTTCAATTAAAAGATATTTTGAAGCGAAAACAAACATTTTCACGTTCTGGATCAAAGATGTGATATTTAACTCGTCATGAATATGTTAATAATTGGAAAATCGAGTCCAAAACTATCTAATAACACCTTCAGTTACTGGACAACATGTTCGTTTATACGAAAATGCCATTGCTTTCATAAGAACGTTATAACAGCCAGATATCTTACCTGCCTATTGGTCGACAAAAATTCTTTAAGTCTATCATCCAATCAGTGATCTGTAATCACTGCAGCGGGTAATACGGTGCGGACATTCTCTATTTTTCAGATATGAATATTTTCAACTGCAGATGATATGTCTTTATCTTCGTACGTCACTTTTTCTGCAAGAACACAGTTATGCAGGTATCTCTAGTGAACGAAATAAAGGACAGATGCAAAGCCAATGTTATTTCTTGTATTTCTTGGTCATGGTCTCATTAGCAGAATTTAATGACCAATGTTTTACCTAGAGCCAGTGTCTGTGTGGTAGATGGAGTATTTTACTATGTAATAATTATACGATAGAAGTTCGAATCCCGTCTAGACTGTGCCCCAAGATCGTATATTTAACTTGCTTTACTTGTACTCAGGTAAAGTATTTGAAACAATGCGTAATTACACTACCATACTGTCAAATGAATATTAATTAAATAACCACAATACTGAGAAGAACTTTGATGAAGAAATAATCCCGGTTAAAAGCGGTGGTTAAATTAAAACACATACCTGCTCTACTTCCGGGTCTCTGCGAATTCGCTACTCAAGAATATCGAAAAGCCTTTGTACATAAAAACAATGGTGACGAAACTTAATTCTATTCGTACTCAGATTTGTTTATGAAATTTTAACCAAATAGTTTAACGCATCACCAAGTTTTCAATATTAAGGTTGATATTTCATTACATCTTGATTAGCTTAAATCTTGAATGTATATTTTATGCGCGTGAAAATATCTATTTCAGTTGAAACTGGGAGTGTAACACTGAGTGACAACAACACATGAAGTAAATATAATAGTTTAATCACATTTCAACGTTTCGGCTTGCGCCTTCATCAGGATAATACATAAAAACATGATTATCTGTAAATACTGAGCAAACACTTATCAAAATATAAAATGATGTTTACAATTCTACTTTGGCCTTGGAAAACATAATATACTTCTAAATACCGGTTAAAGCATTAGTGAAACAAGCTTTGTATACTTAAGAAAGAAAATGTTCCCTTTCTTTCGGTAATTCGTTGTACTGTCAGCTGTATGAATTCATGCTTGTTGATTGATACCCAGATACTTTCTGCAATTTTGTGAAAAAAAGACTACATTTTACCCCAAAGCAATCTTACTGTGCAGGTCTCATAGCTAGTTCAGCATAGACGGTTTCATTGAAAAATGCTTAAAACCATAATGAAACCGTGTTCTTGCAGTAAAATAAGTACAAGCATTCTAGAAATTGCAGGTAATGGGGTAAAATACATGCTACAGCTTTTCATATGATTAGGTACCATGAATTTAGTATTAATACAGGAACAAAAAATAACCATATACAGTGCTCGACTTTATATTTCAAACGGGACAAGCAATACTATATATCTCCGTATTGTACAGTACAATGTTAAATAACCTTTTTATTCTACATCTTTTTTATTTTAGTTTAAATTAAAAATGATTCACTGAATATTGTATTTCTGCCTTTTCTGTATTTTCCCAGCTTGGTACGAGTGCAAATTATATATTAAACAGAACAATGCGCCTACTTCGTCCGATTTTCATTCGGATCATTTTCATGCGTTTCGGGCTTTATCGTATGTTTAACATGGGACTGTTGAACCGTCCAAACATGGAAAAAATACAGGATTTTTTGAACGCACGTGCGTCCAATATGGTAATATATTGTACGGTCACGTGTTGCAAATAAACGTTCACGATTGGATAAATAAAATAGATATAGAATAAAAACTACTTACAACATAACACGTAATGCCAAAATCAAGTGTACCGTATTCTGTAATGCTGATATTCCTTAAATGATTTCAAAGGGTGTAGCTAAAATACTAACAGCTTTAATTCTGTAATGCGGATATTCCTTAAATGCTTTCAAAGCTAAAATACCCATAAGTTTAATTTTACTGATATTACATATATATTATGAGATATCAGTGCAACTGAACAAACATAGTTCAGCCAATCACATTTTCCCCTCACATAACACTTGTAGACGATAAAGAATCTTGATTTTTCTTTTATTTATTACTGTAACGAAGCTTCATAAACATTGTTCATCGTAAGAGCAGCCTTTTTTTTTTTTAGTGACTGAGTAATAGAACGAGACTCCGCCACCATCTTGCATATATCGAAATTACTTAAATGCTGGGATAAGACCACTTTATAAAATATGTGTCCTTTAAACATCTAGTGATACTAAACAAGCAGATAGAAAACTAGTCTTACTTTAAAAATCGTGAATATTACATTTTTGGTCAAGTTTCACACAACACTGCATGTCTCATTTTATCTTGTACCCGCAAAAAAAAGACATGTGTGCAATTTATTTATGTACCAGTTCATGTAATAACATCACAACGGCTTAGTGATATTATCATTACTATAAAAACTTCGATTCTTTGAATCATTATGACTGAGAGAAGACACCTTTTCATCTCTACAGTATATGTTTAGGTTACCTATCCTGACTGCGTGTTGCACCGAAATTATTACTCGCTTCTTCAACATATGGCGGAGGCAGTTCAATGCCTTCTTCTTTGCCAGATATTACGTCATTGTATGACGGAAGGCCTTGTAATTCATCAAAGTTGTTATCAGCCTGCATTTGTAGAGCATTAACATTTAGGTACGTCTGATTGGTCTCAAAGTTTCGAAGGCATTCAGTGCCTGAGTTGCAAAGGTGTTGTCCGCTTCTACCTCGCAAATTCGAAAAAACAATTGGATGGTCGCTTTGCTGATCACGGCGTTTTCTGTCAAATTAAACTGCATATATTAGTGTGTTACTGTTCAACTGCAATGAAACGATGATATAAAAATACGTTCGTCAAAAACACCTACTACATGTATTGTTTATATTCTCTTTAGCAGGGCATTCAGAAACAAAACGTGTAGGCCGCTTTTATATCAATAAAAAGAGTCGCCACGGTTATAATTTTGAATTTCAAAATATAAAATGCATTTACATCAACACCAGTGAAACTTGAAATGCCTTTGAACAATGTATACTTTCTTGCTTTAAAATTGTCCTAAAATGTATCTTGTGAGCCCTTTATATATATATGGACTTTTCTCCAAATTGATAGTAAAACTAAAGTGTTACGAAACTTACGGATGGAAGTAAAATATCAAGACAGTAGGAACACTATGTTATTACTTGCCACTTACCTTTGTGCTAGTACGGCACAGAAACAACCACAACAACATAAATAGAATGTAAAAAATCCAACTATAAGGTAGACAACAAGAAGTATTCCACTTGACTCTAAAGACATTTTCTCGTGTCTGATTCTATCAATAATAGGAGTCTGTATTCAGGTGAAAACTGTACTTATATTAGGCTTCTTTCAGCTAATGTATTCGCTAAGGTTACCGAGCTCGGTCTAAGCTCTTCAATTAGCTTCAATTCTTGTGATTGCATCCATGTTGACTTTCTAATAGTAAATTGTGGTTTTAAATCTTAAAATCGGGTCAATGGGTTGTAAATTCTGTTGACTTACGATCGTCTTATACCTTTCACTCACAACTGATCTCGGTAAGTTGATCCCTTTATATAGTTTACGAGTATAGTCCCTTACTATAGTAGTCCTCTGAGCCAAAAACAACATGTACAGAGTATCAAAGAATCAACTGCCGTGAAAAAAATAGCAAAAAAATCCACTAAATTTATCATTCTCACATTTCCTTGTGTCTGATTCTTGTTACCTAGATTCACATGAAAGCGTTACATAGATATGGTCTAAGATATATTCGTTTCATTGCAAATTATACTTTACAATATCAAATTATGACTCAATAGTTTTTAATACTACTTATTTAAGCATAAGGTCCATCAGTTAATGCCAGTATTCGCTATAGCAACCAAGGGTTTTGCTCTTCAGTTGCTTTTGGTATTTGTGATGGCTTTCTTGTCTACCTTCTGATGCAGATTTGTGATCTTAGGCTGATTTCACTTGGTAATATAACACACTAATGGAATTATCAAATGAGCGCATATGTTGTCTTTTATTTCGTTCAAATCCTTCCTCCGGTTAAAAGTGAAAGCTTGGCAGTTCAATTGACTTCCGATCGAGTAACGATTCTCAACTTCAACCGACTATGGTACATTGATCCCTGGCTGTTCAACCACACTAAAATCCAAGGCGGTGAGACCACTATAACTTAAATTTTGGTAGAATTTCAACTTAAATTATGTTGGACTCTATCTCTCAAGCACTCTGTCAATAACAATAATTCACAAATATTGTTTTGAACTTTGCCTATGCTTCTAATAAGTCCTGAAAAAGAGAGCAAGAAATTTTAATGAAAACAACGTGTTTTGTCCACTACGTAATTACTGTTATATACTCTATTGAACTATATTTTGATACTAAAGTGATTTATTGTGAGTTGTATAGCATAAAAGTTTTAAATTCGTCTTATTGCAAGTTCAATGAATTGTTTTTGTATATGTATAGTGATTTTACAGGACATTATCAAAGTATTGCAGATCATAAACCGGTATGTTAATATTGACCTTTCCACTTATTTAACATAATCAGATTCCGTCTTGTACCGGAACACTTAAGATCTATTCCCAGTTAATAAACAAGCTGGACAGATTATTCGTTGAAATGTATTTAAACTTTTTTTCTCTTTGGAATTGCTTATCGACAATCCGTTTATTTACATCAAAGCATAAACATAATTCATATGTACAAGACATGCAATTCAATTTTCATAAAAAGTAAGTATGCTTTATAAAATGATAGAAGAAATTTTTTTGTAATTTATATTTTATTTCAGGAGATACTACATCAGAAATATAACAGCAATACAATATAGATATTTCTTAGTTAATACAACAAAGGGAGCTAAATCTTTCTACACTATATTTTATGGATCACCTTGTTGTTTCCCTTTTAACTTTTATATGTAAAGCAAACGTACACTCTTACTAAAAACTCCAGCTATAAAAATAGGAAAGGGGAAAAACAAAAAGGCAAAAGCAGTTCAGTGCGTGGAAATCAGAAAAAATTGGGCATGTAAGGAGGGAGGGGGACTGTCAATAATAATTTGCTAAATGTAAATACATGTAAATACCTGGTATATAATGGATGACATAACAATGTCTAGTCTAGTAAAAGAAGAAACTGTCTCCATTGTTTTTCAAACCTCTGCAAAGTCATTATCTGAACAGCATTATATTTTTCAGTTTTAAATAAATATGCAACAAACTTTTTCAGGCCTTCTATACTTGGGGCTCCTAGTCTCATTTTACATGTATAAATATATGATTTGCATGTTAAAAGAATCTTATTTAGCACCTCTGAAAACAGAATATTTCCAAATAACACATCTGTATTAGCCATATCTGTATCTATTGTTTCACACTTTCTTTGCACCCACATTTTAACATTTTTCCAAAAACTAACTATCAAGGGGCATTCACAAAACAAATGAAGAATAGTTTCTGTAGCTGTTTGGCAAAATGAACATCGGTTATTGTTAATAACACCCATTTTGAAACGAAGATGATTTGTTCCTAACATTCTATGATTGATTCTAAACTGAAGCCACTGTAGTTTAGTATCTTTAGTATACATAAATGGTAACTTGTAAACATTTTTCCAGTTGAAATTTATAAGATTCAGTTCATTTCTCCATTTCTGTTGCGATGTTGGCTTACATTTAGTTTCAATAAGTATATCATACATAGTCCGGCAACATTTTTCTTGCTTAAAGATAATTCTAGATAATAAAGGTTGCATTGGGTACTTTTCTTTTTTTGCTTTATGTGCAAGACTCAAGGTAGTTAGATAAGCTCTGATAGAAGCAATAATATTATTGTACTGTAAAAAATTGCTGTGTTCAATATTGTATATCTGTTGAAAAGCTTCAAAGGATAGTAAATTTCCATTTTCACCGATAAAATCATTTACTAAAACGACACCTTTATTGATGTAGTTTTTATAACAAAATGATTTTCTCCCTATATGAAATCTAGGGCTATTGAAAACAGGTTCTGAAAGAAACTCTTCCCACGTTGTTGGTGTCTTAGCACACATCAAACTATACATTCCTGATAATACATCTTTCCAGAAAGGATTGCTAACCTCTGAGATATGTTTTTGTATAAAATGTGCACCATATTTCTCAATTGAATCTATCATTAGACATCTCCTACTGACTAGCAAATAGTATTGGGAATTACTTTTCATACATCTTCTAAACCATGTGCATTTAAGAGCCATTATAAATTTCTCAATATCTATCACTCTTAAACCACCATTATTAAAACATTGTGTAACTGTAACTCGTTTAACCTTATCAGGTCCATTACTCCACAAAAACTTGAAGAACTTGTCTTGTTTTACTGATTGAGACGGGGTTGGAAGACTTATAAATAAATGATTCAGTTTTGGTAGTGCTAATGTTTTAAGGACAATGTTCTTGCCTATAGGAGTTATAATTCTATTGGACCAAATAGACAGAAGAGTTTTTATTTCTTCTATCTTTGTTTCAAAGTTTAAACTCACAATATTCCTTAAATCTGTTGTAAAGTTGACACCTAATATCTTAAAGCTATGTTCCCACTGTAGGGATAAATCTGGACACAGAATTTGATTACTACTTTTCATTGAGCCAAGCCAAACTACCTTAGTCTTCTCTACATTCACATGAAGGCCTGATATTTCAGCATAAAACTCTAACACTTTTATAGTATTTCTAAGTGACTTTGCAGTTCCATCTAGTAAGAGGGTTGTATCATCTGCATACTGTGATATTAAGAATTCTTGGCTATTAATTTTAATACCTGTGATGTTTTCATTTTGTTTAGTCAATAGAGACAGTACTTCCGCACAAAGGATAAATATGTGAGGAGACAATGGGTCGCCTTGGCGACATCCGCGATGGACATAGAACCATTCTGATAAATGGCCATTTACAACAATACAAGACTGAATATTTCTGTAAAAAGTCTGGATCCACCTAATAAAATCTGACCCAAAATTAAAGAGATTAAGAACTTTGTACATAAATTTCCATGATAGGGAATCAAACGCAGTTGCAAAATCAACCAAAAGAAGCATTCCTGGAATTTTAAGTTCTTCAGTACAATTCATTATGTCATAAATGAGACTAATATTATCCCCAATAAAACGCCCTGCTAGAAATCCACTCTGACTTTCACTAATCAATATTTGAAGACATTTTTTCATTCTGTTTGCCAAGCTTGCAGAGGCAATTTTATACCCTACATTTAGCAAAGAAATAGGTCGCCAATTTTTTAACAGTAATTTATCTTTATGACCTTTTGGTATCCATGTTATTACTCCCTGCTATTGTGTTATTGATAATTCCCCAGAGTCAAAGGCACAATTCATAGATCTAACCAAAAATGTGCCAATATCAATCCAAAACACCTTATAAAAGGCTACTGTAAAGCCTGAAATACCAGGAGAGGAGTTATTTGACATTTTTTTCAAACTAAAAAGCATTTCCTCCTGAGTAAGTTTACCTTCTAAAACAGTTTTCTCCCTTTCTGACAATTTTCTTATTTGAGAGTGGTTAAATAGTTCTTCCAAATTAATATCTTTTGAGCTTTCTAAACAATATAGGTTTTTATAATGATTCATAGTTTCAGACAATATATCATTTTGATCATGTAAAAGTCTGCCTGAGCTGGAATATAGAGAGTTCATATGTTTTGAGACATAATTTCTATTTTCTAGATTGCAAAAATAGTTTGAAGGTTTTTCACCCTCTAAGACCCATTTTGCCCGGAAACAAATAAGGGACCCTTCAAGTTTTCTTTTTCTTATTTCTTCTAGATATTTTTTCTTTTGTTCCAGTAAATTTTCATCAAAATTTGGAGAGTTTTGAATATTTTCAATTTCTGTGTTTAACTTTTTTTCTTCATTGTTTTCTAGTCTTTTTTTATAAGTACAATATGCTACAGTTTTGCCACGTATTTCCATAAGAAGAGTTTCAAAAAATAGTTTGCCATTTACAGAAAACTGAATATCACTATCCGTTATGTTGTCTAGCGACAAATTACTTATTTGATATTCACTAGCATATTGTGACCTCACTTGTTTAATAAGAGATTTAATTTGTGACACATATTCAAAATCTTTCAGCAAGGAGTTATTGAACTTCCAGTATGAGTTACCTTTCACAAATTTATCAAGTTCAATAGACATAAAAATCAAAGAGTGATCAGTTCTATATCCTGGGCATGTCCACTATGTCAACAAATAAGTTACTGCTTACTAGGAAAAAATCTAACCTTGCTTTCTTAATTGGCCTTTTTTTAAACCAAGTAAAATGTTGGGTTTCTCCAGCAGTCAACCAAGTCGCATTCAATCAACATCTCAAAATACTTTGGCCTGACTTGGGGGTTATTAACATGTAAATAATTAACATAATCTTTATCAGGGTTTAAGACTAGATTAAAATCGCCCCCAACAATGCAACTGTGTTTGATCTGTGACAGCTTTTGCTTTATGTGAGAATAAAAATTTGGTTCATCTTTATTAGGCCCATAGATAAAGAATAGTGAAAAATTCAAACCCTTTATTTTGCAATGCAAGACTAAAAGATTTTCTGAAAATGTCTGATACCTTATCCCCAAAAAGGTTGAGATAAGGACAATGAAAAATTGGTCATAATCTTCAAAATCTTCGCAATGTTTTAAAATACTTTAATTTTAAAAAGATAAATTAGTAGCAACACGTTTATGCATTGCCTTGTATCTCAACAGTTTAACTTTGTTATCTTAAAGGACTGTATTATTGAAAAAATAAAAAGAGCTCCAATGAATGTGGTTCGAGAATAATTCCTCCCAGTTCCTGTGTACATAAGGACTCTCGAGTTTAGGTTTCAAAATTAAATTGTATACTTCTCTAATTGTTAATTGATCAATGGTCTTATTTCTTTCAAAAGTAAATGTTCTTGAAGTTTTAACTGTTATTTTTATTGACTCGGTACTTTAAACTAGAAGTTTCCATGGAAATGTATTTAAACTAAAGAATGACCTGAATATATGAGAGAAAACTTCACTCCACAGAACGCTATTAAATTTTATTCTTACAAGACAAGGTGCGTATGCTTTTCAAAATGCAAAAGGTTTTGGTTTAGACATTGAACTTTAATTACAATTATCTTTATATATAAATAATTATTTTTTTATTAAAATCTACCGCAGATAAAAGATTAACAAATTAGCACTCAAGATATCACATTTCAGATGCATTTGAACTAAAGTAGTTGCGTAGCAACCAATCGGAATTTTACAATAAAAATTCACTTATAACTAAAATGTCACAATTTAATTTATACAAAACAATATTATTTATAGGCAAATCCTAAAACATAAGGAAACAAAAACATCAATTGCCACGCAAACGGACATAAGAATGCGAAAAATTGCTATTTTTCATTTTCACTGGGATGGAAGCACCTGTTTACATTTGCATCAAAGGATTTGAAAGTTGATATTTAAACTGTTAATTTACTTTCTCGCGCAGTTACATGTATTTTATAGTGTACAGAAAGAAAAATTGACAAATGTATAACCTGCTCTATATCCGCGTCACTGCGAATTTTCGCTACTGTAGTATCCATAAACATCAAGTTCAAATAGCTCTTGTATAGAAGAAAATGACGATCCTTTTCGTACTTATATAATATATCAAAATATTTCGTAAACATATTGATTTTGTTATACAAATATTTCAATCTTGAATCTTAATTTGTATGACTACATACATACGTTTCAAGAAGGAAGTTTTAGTTGCATTTGTAAGCACTCAGGTGAAAATATTGAGCAAAATACTACCCGACACGTAAAATAATGTAAACAGTTATACTTTAAAGGTTGTAAAACAGCATAAATGGAGCTGCTATATAATATATACTTAATTACCGCTTTTATTTCGTCTGCTATAAAATGTGAAGACCTCTGACACCAGTCTGCAGTATTTAAGATCGTACATTTTTCCTGATGTTCACATTACGCATCAAGATCTTTCATAGAATCGGACCATGAATAAAGACATTGCTTACGACATTCGCAGGTTAGAGTGGGACATAATCAATGTGTGGATGCATTTAGTTCGATGCAGCAATAAGCTGCGCTGTACTGCTTGGACCAAATATGTGTCTTTCAGCAATTGTGTCACCTTTAAAACAGAAAACCAAAAAGAGTCATCATGGCTCTACTTGACTGACTTGACTGTTCTCAGTAAGTTTTGTGTAAATTCTTTTGAATGTTATAAAGGAAAAGTTAACAGACGTCCCTTGACCTTTAACCCCCTAACTCCAAAAACAGTAGGGATCATCTACTCAGTAAGACCAATTATTCTATGATGACTGATTACAATGACTGTGAGTGATAAAGATCTCGGGATAGTATGTAGAACCGAATTTAAAAGTTCGGATCACTGTGACCTTGACCTTTGATCCAATGACCCCACAAACAATAGAGATCACTTGCTGATTGAAGACAACCTTAAGAGCAAGTATCCTAAAAATCAAATTCAAATTGTGACCTGTATAGTGTTTACAGACAGACGATCACGGACAAGAGCTCTACAAACAAAGAAAATCAAACTGTAAATAATTCAAGTAGTGAAGGTGTCACAGAAACAAAAGATTGGGTGTCAGCAGAAACACAAACTGAAAATCAATGTAGTGTTAAAAGTGCCAATGACAATAAGCGCACAGCAGAGACTCAAACAAGTGTCAAAAATGAGACAATCAATAGGGTGCCAATAATAACACTGATTGAAAATATTGATTCTCAAGTAGAGCAAACCCTAGACACGTCAGTTCAAGACAGAGAAATAAATTCATCGAAAAATTATCTCTGCAACTTCACAAAAGTAGATGAAGATGTATATTTTAGAATAGTTAGTAGACTAGAAAATGAATATGTATTAGTCAAAAAAACAACAAAAAATCAAGACACCCCTAAAAAACAAATTACTAGGATAGAAGGGGGGTCACAACCATCCCCAATAGTGATAGATTCACCAAAAAATCAACAAAAAAAAACAGTCTCAGCAAAGGGGGGGGGGGGGGCAATAACATCCCCAATAATCATAAATAGTCCAAATCAAACAATAACAAAAATGGGGGCAATACATCCACCCCAATAAAAATATTAGACACCCCTAAAAATGAAATGAAAAATAACAAAATTTCTTCCCCAATCCAATTAAATAACAAATTTCAGATTTTAGAAGAGGGAGGGGAAAAAATTACTACCAAAACGAAAAATCTTAAAACAAACCCCACCCCATCACCCCTATCCACAAAAAACAGACCAATGAACAGAGAGAAATCATTAAAGAATCATGGGTCGATATGGTCATTAAGGGGGTTCAAGGGGGATTAAACACACAGAAATTAACAAATAAGAAAAAAAAATTAAAACAACAATTCAGCGGGAATGTAATAAGAAAATTGAATAACAACAAGGGGGCTTTATTTTTCCAAGTCAGACAAGATTTCGAAACGAAAATCAAAGATTTCAAGGGAGACACGAAATCAAAATAGAAAATAAAAAAAACCCCTACATCAAAAGTAACAAAAATCAGCATGGGAGTATTAGAAGTGCCAAAAATTCAGAGCACTGAACAATTAAGGCAAACATTATTTAAAAACAACAAAAACATAGCAACATTAAGGCAAAAAGAATTTATTAACAAAGGGAAAAAGGAAATCACCAATGAAATGATAATAACTTTTACATGCGAAGAATTACCATTAAGTCTGAAAGGGACCAATTTAATAGTAAAACCAACAACGCTAGGGTACATTAGATGTTGAAAGTGTCAGGCTCCCGGGCACAAAACAAACCAATGCAGAAACAAGATTAAATGCCCGAAATGTACTGGCAACCATGAAATAGGACTGTGTAATGCTACTGAATTAAAATGCAACAATTGTTCAGGAAATCACTGGGGCTCCAGCAAATCCTGCCCCGTATACAAAAAATATGTTCAAAAAATAAATGCAGCAAATTATGAAATCAAAAAAGAGTATGAGACAAGATGTGCCGAACAACAGCACAACCCTCAAGATAAAACCTCTACCCCAGTTGTTACCTCCACCCCAGCTATCAAGAAACCGCAAGAAATACCAAAATTAAATAACCCAAAACCCCCAACACCCAAAAAAAACACTCAATACAAAAGAAATATTTAAAATAAAA
The DNA here is from genome assembly GCA_022818135.1 of Saxidomus purpurata. Lineage (NCBI taxonomy): Eukaryota > Metazoa > Mollusca > Bivalvia > Venerida > Veneridae > Saxidomus > Saxidomus purpurata. Next base: position 4,080,625 of record JAFMSR010000011.1, read on the forward strand.
CAAGAAAGGTGTGCTTATCCCCTACCCCCACCTCACAGACAAATTAAAAGGGAACCAAATTGGGGAGGGAATTATGGGTTCCGTACAAACGAACAAACTGGCCCAATGTATTATAGATTCCGAAGGGGGCCACATACAATACCAAATTTAAGGGGTATCACAAATTCAAATCACCCCCACCCCCATATCATGTACACAGGACCGAATGGACAAATGACAATTCACTGTCCACTCAATATATGCAGAACATAGATTAGTCATTAATCATTAATAACCATAAACAACTCCGAATAGTTCTTTAATGGATTGCAGTACAGCTGAGGTAAACATCAGACCCTGCCTCAGCATCATATCATGGAATATTCGGGGTATGAGATCCGAATCATACAGTAAATATAATGAATTGCAAAAAAAATTAATTGACCAAAAAGAACCTATAGATGTAATTTGTTTACAAGAAACTCATTTGGCAGAAAAACATAATCCTTTCAAATTCAAGGATTATCAAAAACCTGTTATGTTTTACAACAAAGAAACCCCCACCTCAGGGGGATTATGCATATATGTCCGCAACGGACTTTCATACTTAACGAAACAAACAGATTATAATACTATTCATCAAAACATTGCAATAGAGATCATTGGTAAAGATAGTAACATTTCGATTTATAATTACTACACAAACAGTAAAGATAACAACAACATAAATGTCTTTCGAAATACCTTCAAAAACTTAGGACAGTCTAATGTAATAGTAGGATACTAACTTAAAACATCCACTTTGGAACTAAGAAAATGATTTTAGGCGCGATGCTGGGGCAGAGGATCTGATAGACTTCATGACTGAAACAGATCTCAATTGCATCAATGATGACCAATACACCCGTCTCGCCGAGCAGGCAAACCAGATAGACTCAGCCCTGGATCTATCTATAGTCTCCTCAGGTCTGCACCCCAGGGCAACGTTCCTTGTAGTCGACAATAGCTTCAATAGTGACCATCTACCTGTAACAATAATAGAAACACCAATAAGGTTTGAAAATGCTATTATAAGTGAAAAATGGCTCATAGACATGGCATCCACTGCCCAGTGGATGGAATTTCACGATTTATGCATGACAGAATTGAATTAAAAGAACAAACAGTTGAACAAAATTTCAAAGAATTCTTAGATAAACTCAATAGTATTTTAGAAAAAAACAATTCCAAAATCAAAACCAAAAATTGTAAAAACTAGAGTCAAAAAAGTATGGTGGACACAGGCATGCCACGAAGCCATACGAAGTAGAGAAATTAGACGTAAAATTCACAAAAGGGAAAAAAACTCCCATAACTCTCATTCTATTTAAAATGGCCCGGGCAAGAGCAGTAAGAATAATTAAAAAAGAAAAGCAAGACAGTTGGCGCAATTTCTGCTCAACTATAACAAGCAATACCTCATCTAAAGAAGTTTGGAATTTTGTAAACAAAGTAAAAGGCAGAGTGCCTAAAAGCAATCCAGTATTTAAAATAGGACAACATATTATTACTGAGCCAAAAGAAAAATCCAACGCATTAGTCCAACAATATGCTGAAGCCAGTTGTAATAAAGGATACACTAGAGACTTTCTGGTAAACAAAATAATTATTAACAGAGCAGTTAATGAACATATTAATAATAGAAATAATGACAACTCCCAAGAATACAATCAAAAATTTACTATATTTGAATTTGATAAAGCTTTGTCGAACTGCAAGGACGGTGCGCCGGGAGAAGACCTGATACATTACAAAATACTTAAAAAAATTACCACAGGAAAGCAGAAATACACTCATGAACCCGCCTCTTATAGACTAATTTCTCTAACATCAACATTTACAAAATTAATGCAAAAAATGATCAAACCCAGACTGTGCGCATTTTTGGAAAAAAGCAATATACATGTAATGTCTAAATACCAATCAGGATGCAGATCACATCATTCATGTGATGACAATATTACACGATTAGAATCAGATGGCAAAATCGCACAGGCAGAACATAAATATCTTATAGCTTTATTTTTAGATCTTAGTAATGCTTTCGGTAAAATGTGGAACGGAGGAGCACTGTTGCAACTCAAAAACTCCGGAATACAAGGACGCATGATAACATGGTTAAGGTGCTTTCTACAAAACAGACAGATTAAGGTAAAATACAATGGAGCTCTCTCAGAGGTAGTGGAAACAGTAAATGGGTGCCCCCAGGGAGCGGTTCTGTCCCCCATAATTTTAAGCCTCATAATGAATACCTTTGAAACACAAATCAACGAATTAAACAGAGAAAAACCTACCATTAAATGCTAAAATATCTCAATTTGTAGACGACTCCGCCACATGGCTAACATCATTCAGTCCGGTACAGGCTGTAAAAAAGCACAAACTGTTTTGAATACAATAGAAAAATGGAGCAAATCCTGGGGCTTCATAATTAACCCAGCAAAACTCAAGTGTTATTAATACATAGACCGTCCGTAAAACCTCCAGAAAGAGCCAACAACTTTCCGAAATTAACGTTATGAGGTACGAACCTCACATACAATGAACACGCAAAATTTTTGGGAATGTATTTTGACAAAACTCTATCATGGAAAATGCATATAGAATATATGACAAAAAGATGTCTTAAAGATCTAAATATCATAAGAGCAGTAAAGGGAAAATCTTGGGGTACAGACAAAAAATGCCTTCTAAACATTTACAAGGCCCTCATCCTTAGCAAAATCAATTATGGCAGCATAGTAAACGCCTCCGCAAAAGAATCACAACTAAAAAGGTTCAAAGAATACAAAATAGAGCACTCAAAACCATAATAGGATGTCCGAGGCATAACCCTACTCTCCCATTACATACCGAAACAGCTATGATCCCACTACCTTTACAGAGAGAACTTCAAGCACTAAAATATTGGGCCAGAAGCTCCAGACTGGGCCCAAACTTACCTATCAATGACGATATATGCGACCACCCAGCATGTTTTTACAAAATCAAAAGTAGCAAAAATTAAAGAAACCTTACACACAACACATCAGAAGTCTAATTGCAGAATACGGCCTAGGCGATACCCAAATTCAAGAACCGTGCTATGAACAACTAATCAATATTGAAATGCCTGAGATCAATTTAGATCTAGTAGGAAAAATTAACAAATCTGAAAACGCTGAAAGAAACAAAATTATTGCAAATCTAAACATTATTCGGCACTTTAGAGACTTTACCCAAATTTATACAGATGGAAGTAAGGACCCGACAAAACAAATAGCAGGGGCGGGGATAGTAGTTATAGGAGAAGACGGAACAATCTTACACAACAAGAGTTTAAAGCTTCAACATCAAGTTTCAATATTTACATGCGAATTAGCAGCAATAGATTATGCGATAACTTACTGTAAAGAAAATCATATTACAAAATCAGTCATTATTAGTGATAGTCTTAGTTCCTTAATGGCAATAAAATCAGGACAATCTCACAGACAAGAAATTATCTTTAATATACTAAAAACAGTCACAGATATAAGATATAGAGGGACCGAAATTCAGTTAATGTGGGTACCAAGTCATGTGGGCATAAACGGAAATGAATTAGCAGACGGCAAAGCAAAATACGGCAGCACTTCCGGTACGGAAATTCCTATTAGGTCAGATGATCCTATTGCAGTCCGGATCAGGGATTTGCTAAATAAAGTACAGGGAAAACCGTAAGATTAAATTAGGCATTACCTTATTGGTAGAAAAGGTTGTGTTTACAAATAAAAAATACTCATTTGAAAAATAAAAAGCAATGTCTTCTGCACGCGAATGAATATTTTAGGACTGGTTATCATAATAAATAACACTGAAATCGCCATATGAATAGAAGGTGTACGCATGCGGTTTAGACCACTAAATCTCACCTGACTGAGTGGGTAGGTTGTCTCCCTTGCCAAATTGTAAAAAACTGGGTTGGTCATGCCCATATAAAAACAGCATTTTCTGGTGTCTGAGAGACTATTCTGTTCGAAATAAGCAATTTCATTGGTCAACACTCTTTAGGTGGGTATGATACAGGGTCACCTTTAGACTAGATTTATAATGTAAGTCAATGGGGAAAACAATAGGAGTATCTGACCATTAAGCTCAGCGTACCGGAAGTCTACAGCATTATAAAAGATAAAGTAAAACAAAAATATCTACACAAATGGGAAACTTACTGCTCAACACATAACATAGAAATTAACATTAAAACCAAAAATAATATCAAACAGGGAATGCCACGTACCAAAAAACCGCCTAGTAAATTACAAACGTACCATCATGACAGAAAAATAGACACAATGTATGCTAGACTTAAACATAAAAGTAGCTATCTTAAAGGGGACCGATACATACAAGACAAAAAGAAAGGAAAATATTTGAAACAAAACTACTGAAATTAGAATTAATAACCATTACGGAAAAAACTCTGTTAGATCCACCAAAAGAAGTAGCACAAGATATTCGCCTGGCCGTATTCGAATTTATCAAAAATATAGGATACAATGAGAAAATATAGATAAGGACTGCTTAAATAATGGACTGTTCGGCAAACACTCAAACCCGTTCACACTGACCAATAGTAAGTAGCAAGCAAAAGGGAGTCGACTTGCATGTCTGAAGGACAGAAAATAAAAGCAAAATGATATACTAGTTTGACACATACGAGATCAGAATAGTCTCCGGCCAATGTTATGGCGGCTCCGATCGAAAGAAAGGTGATAACTAATCTGTGATCGCATGCGGTCATGCTAGTAGCTAAGTGACCGGTATGAGCCCCCGCTTCACAGCACCCGTACCGACAGACATGTACAGGCGTCTCCAATAAGAGTAAAAATGAAGGAGAAAGTATGTAATATTACATAGGGGTAGATACAGCATGGCTAATATAGGTTGTAAATATGTTATTTCGTAGTAACAAGCCAGTATCGTCTCTTAGTGACCTAAACAAATATTTTCCACACTAAGAAACCCCTAAAACACACCCAATAAGCCAGAGGTGTCATAAGTCCTGTCATAAGTCTATAGTAGTTTAGTATAGTTAATTATACATGTATATAAGTTAATATGAACGAGCTTCCGGTACAGGAAGGTCAAGGATACAAAACCCCCACCCCAGGTGAATCTATTCGGCAAAACAACATATCTAATTACTGATCTGATATACCTCCGGAAAACAGAAAAAGTTTATATTAAAAAGCAATTAAAACTAGATAAGGGCTACCCAACACCCTAGCCATAATTATAAAGCACGATTTAGAAAAGATTTGAAATAAAAATCGTAGAGATTGAAAAAGTTAGACAATTTTATTGCAGGGACGTTATTCCGCGATTTTCCAAAATTCTCAGGCATTAAAAACAATTTATTAAAGATACAAGACAATGACAGTTAATATTTCGACCAAATTATATTTAGAATAACAAGGACCAAAGATATAACAAAAAAACCGTAAGAAAAAAGCTTTATTTAAGCAAAATCGACAAAAAATCCTTTTTTCTCTATATAAATATATATAAAAAAATAAATAAAAAAAACACATGTATAGAATAGTTACTATAATACCTACCACGTGACAAACCCGGTATAAAGCCGAGCTAAGGCCAAAAAACGGATAGTAAATAAACAAATCAAACCGCGATTAACATACACAGCGGACCAATCAGAAACGAGCTATCTCAAAGGCCCACGGCAGAGCTTTGCAAACAACGCTATACTAGCAAGCGAATTACCTAAAAATATAAGATTGAATGCCATAATCATATAAAAGTACTATATATTTACAACAAATTCCTCCGTACAACTTGACATATGACGGAAGCTCAGTAGATTAGATAGTTATTAGTCAATTCATAGAAATATGCAAAATTAACACATTTTTACTTTTCAGCGGTTCTAGTGTCTGAGTAAGAAAATTGATACCTACTGAGGAAAAACTAGTGCCTGTGGCAATATACCATTACAACCCACGCATATACAAACCCCTGGTGAATACAAAAACAAACATATAACTAATAAATGTCCAAAATAATCACCAGGACAATGACTGGAAAAACGTAGGAAATAGTAATAATCACAATTCATGACTGCCAAAGCAAGAAAACGCATACTTAATGCCCATATATAGAGTCATAACTAAACAACAACAGTGATTGAGCCTACAATTAAATACCCCAGACATTGCAGAAAATGCATAAAACACTAATTATATTCGAAATGGTAACAGTAATCTACTGTCAAAAACTAGCCGGATCCATAAAACCAAACGCGCACCTGTTATAACTCCATCCGGTCCGTGCGCATAAAAAGTAGCAGTAGGTCACCCAAATCAACAAGTAGGTCAGGTCAAGTAGTACGAACAGCAATGTTAATCTTAAAAACACATCTTACTTTCGCAACCGTAATTTCGAACCATCTAAGATGTTTAATACAAGATTAAAACTACATTAAGAACAATATTACTCAGACACGAAAAGCCCAGTCACACATAACTTCGACGGTGTGAAAAGTACTGGTTAGTCAACCAGGATCAGGAATAGTAGTTCACCATCATCTGACCGAGGACCGAATCGCTGATCATGCAAATCACGATCTACACTTACTTCTTTTTTTATTTTTGAGTCAAAATAAAAACAATCTATTAGAATATAATTAACAGTACCTTCTGAAAAAATTAAGAAGAATTTCACACAAAAAATCTACAGAATTTTTAATAAAATTTCTAATCTTATGAAATCATGAACTACAGCAACATTCATATATTTAAAGATAGATTTTGGCATTTTATATATAATATAATCAAAGAAATACATTAACGACTGTGCTTACTCATCAGTAGACCGAACTGGCGACCATTAGCACCCTGCTGATTGGCTAATCAATTTTGTCTCTCCTGGCTCCATTGGTTCATTTACTATCCGAATTATGCGCAAGCTCCGGTAGTAAAAAACCAACTAGTACAAGTCTCCTTTTATTTCCTATTTTACATTTACTATTTTAATTATAATTAAAGAAGTAAAGTAAACAAGTAGCCTGTTTGATGTTTTAGATAATTTAAGTAAAATCCTGATATCATAATGTAAATATTCAGATTACATTTTCAATAATAACTGCATCATTTAGAGTACATTTTATAACAATTGTAAGTAAATACTGCCACTACTTTTATCTATCCATAAATTATTCTTTCTTTTTAGTAAAGTGGCTAAATTGTTCTCTATCTTTGTAAAAAATTTTGCTTTACAACATTTGACTACGCGAACCATTTTCCAAATTCAATCTCTCTCTCTCAAAACGTCAAACTTCACGATGTATGTCACAATACATCGCTACGACCGGCTACGACGATGGCGATTTCGTTCCCGTTCCAGAGGAAGGAAGACCTATGTGACTGACGTCTGCTGTGCGATAGGCAATCAACGCTGCAACTACTAGATCTACAACATCGTCGATGACCACGTTTCCGGTCACACCTCTGACAATGTAATATCAGGCTTGCGGCGGTTGCTGGCTTATTTGGCTTTTAAGGGGTTTTATATTTTCAAAATTTCAGAGTAGGAAAATAGGTCAAACTTTCATGCATACTTTTTAACTTGTTAAAATAAGTAAAACCATCTTTCGGACAGCAGTTTACTCTCTTATTCAGGACGATTAAAAATTTTTATCTTCACAAAAAGCTAAGCAAAATAAAAATAGGACAATACTTTATTAAAGGGGATTTTTACTTTACAAAATAAACACATATACCATCTATAATCAAAATTACTAATCAAAGCGCTGTGAGCGCTGAAGGCCTGGGGGCTATAGGTTAACTCCCCGAAAAACAACTTTTGACCTACGTGTTTGCACTGAACCTTACCTAAAGCGCGGGTCGAAATGTGCAGAGGACGAAATTCAATATATGACAAAGAATGAATGATTCACAAATATATGGGTGGCAGGGAAGTTTGTTTTATTATAAAAGGTACGTTAAATGAAAAATAATCACATAGTCAACATTATAAATTGTTTAAGCCAATAAAAATAATTCGATCTGCGCTTTATACAACTTCAAGCGATATGATCTAATGCTGTGGATCGAAAATTATTGTGTACCAAGGACAACACCTTGAAACAGAAATAAACAAAGCAATACCAGCAATGAAATATAAATACAGTACTGTACAATGTGTATAACAGAGAAAACCAAAAATGATTCTGGGTTACCTTGTAGTTGTAATCGGTGAAACCGTTCACTGAGCCTTGACATGCAACGTCCTCAATAATTGGCGGGTGATTTTGATCACGTGAGTTCCTTCTCTAGAATGTACGTAAATTAAATCTTTTTTTAGAGAAATTTATTTTTTGATAAATATATATGTAATCGTTCGTAATAACAAAGTTGTCAATGAAATAACATCGGAAATGTGAAAATCAAACTACAAACCCTTATATCGAGCTCCGTACGTTTCCGTCAATTTCCGTAAATATCCGTACTTTTCCGTGATATGCATATGATTATCTTCCGTAATCGGCTAACAGCGCATTAATTTCTAAAACAAAAAAAAAATGTGAATTGCAGCCCGTAAGCTATATACCTTCCTGCAATCGTTTGAAGTTGTATTTACTCTTTTTATTTGTAATATGTTCTTATCATATGCGACATTCAAACAGAAGATTGATCTGGTCTGTCTTGCACTACTTTCGCATAGCGCATGTTTACAGTTGTTATTCGCACATAGCACAGTTAAATTCCTTGTAGTGTTTGAAATGTGGTATGCTAACTTAGGCCTAGGGGACTTTCAGTCCCCAGGCCAAAAATTGTTAGGCTACCACGATCCAGACATACAAAATAGGTCAATCACACTCAGATCTCATTGGTCGTCGTGATTGACCTACTCTTTGGCAACCAATCAAAAATAACCTTTGGCTATACTGGCTGGAAATTGCAGTCAGGTAAATTTCTCCTATTTTTTGGCTTCAAAATTGTGTCTTTTAGGCATGACGGGAGACATGCCGGGGTCTCATCCCAATATTAAGCTAACATACATGCTCTTTGGGACGGACCTTGATAAAATTCTCATCAAATCAAATCAAAAGGATCACGGACAAACCACCATTGCAAAAACTCTGTTGGATTTTGTCCGGTAGAGCTTATAACGAATTATCTCAAATACGTTTTAGATTTCTGCTTCTGATATTTATATACATATTTAATAAGGTAATAAAAGCATTGTGCAAAAAAACAAAAATAATATCAAACAGGGAATACCACGTACCAAAAACGCAGCCTCCCCAAAACGAGCCACACAGCACCCAGAAGTGCACACCACTAACACACACACACACACACACACACGCACACACACACACGACACACACACACAATCATGTACAAACACACATATACACTACCAACACACACTAGCATACAAAGCAAACACACGAGGACAAAACGAACAATTAAAGGAACACAGTGGGGCACCGCCTTGGAACGGTCAGTGGCAAAAACACCACTGGGGAGCTTAAACCGGTTTATGGTGCGCACCCAACCTCACTCTTACCCCCACCATGTTCCAAAGTCACAGGACAGTGTAAATAAAAGTAATCCCTGCTAGGTGAATCTCTAACACACGCAATGGAAACAAAAGGCATGGTATGTAAAACACAAAAATGCTCGTGTATAAATATATAAAAAGCAAACCTTGAGAACCAAAAAAACGTATGTACTCAATGCCTTTGCAGAAGGCAGAGCACCAAGAGAAACACCCTTAAGGGTCCGACGAAACAGGCCAGAGGACAGAAATCAAAACAGTTTCGTCCCAGTGGGATTTAAAAACTGCCCATCACAGAGTCCTCCCCCTCTTCCGTCAGACACAATCAAAGAGGGAAGCATAGCGTCCAACTGTAAACGGGTTGAACACCAAACATGCGGTGTGTCTCAAAACAGTTGGGTCGTAACCTCTTTTAACAAAACGTTTTATAATTTTAGCAAATACAGTTGGAAAATTGCCATGACCCAAAATCTTACGAAGTTTGTAAACCACATCCCCATAAAAATCGGGTTTTGAAATACCTTCTCGCAGAAGAGTCTTTAGATTACTACTGAATTTCAAAACCAAATCAGAATTACGATAGTAAAATTTAGCAAAATATTTACGCAATTTGTAATAACGGTAGCCCTGTTGAAGAAGTTTGTTTGTAATATATTGATTACGTTCATTGAAATCCTCAACAAAACTACACGCTCTGGCAAACCGAATTAACTGAGAAATGTATACCCCATAAGATGTAGCATGAGGTACATCCCCATCCAAATGGGGGAAATTTACAATACTAAAATTAAAATCATCCCTCTTGTCATAAATTTTGGTATGTATAATATTGTTATCAATAGAGAGATGTAAATCTAAAAATGAAGCACCAGTATCCAAATTGTTAGTTTTAATTAACTGGAGTTCCCGGGGATAAATAGTGTCCACCAATTGACCAAAAAACGGATTATCCATGTTAAGAATATCATCCAGATAGCGTGATGTATTATTAAAAGCAGTAATAATGTCTGCCTGCGTGTCTGGAGAAAGACTCAACATAAAGTCTCTTTCATAACAATATAAAAACAAATCTGCGACAAGGGGTGCACAATTTGTTCCCATGGGAATACCGATTACTTGTCTGAAAACTGCATTCCCAAACCTTATATAAATGTTGTTCAATAAAAAGGAAAGGGCTTTACAAACTTCGTCACAGGTCCACATAGTATAATGTTTAACAATACAGCTAGTAAAAAAAGCTTTATCGAAATTGCAGGCGAGAAATGTAACATTCTCCCTGGCAAAAGTCTTTTGAATTAGGGCAGTTAGCTTGTCATTTATCAAATTATGTGGTAAAGTGGTATACAGAGTAGAAAAATCGTATGTACTGACTGAAGTTACTTTGTAATTATTAACTTTAAACTTATCCAGGATTTCGCCAGAATTTTTGATCGACCAAAATAAATGTTTACCAGAGTTTTCGTATACTTTATCACAATATCTTTTCACGTGGGTTTTTATAGCAGTTAGGCAAGATGTTAATAATTTTGAAATATTTGTAGTGGTACAAGAGCTTGAATTAGCGATGAAACGAGCTTTATATGGTTGTTTATGTAATTTAGGAATCCAGTACATAGTAGGAAGTTTAATATGTTGATCATCTATACGAACTTTCAAATTAGAAACTTCACTGATGTGATCAGTGACCACATTTTGTTCAACGGAAGGACTCAGTATATAAGCTTTAGTGCTATTTAGTTCGTTTTGTAAAACATTAATATAATGTAGGCGTCAAATGATGATAATATTGTTGGCCGCCTTGTCTGCTGGAACTAAGACATACTTAGAATGAAATTCTTGGATTTCCTTTTTCAGATGTCTTAAAGTAAACTTGGGTTTTGATGGAAGTAGGTGTTCATTTGTTTGGTAAAATTTTATACGAGAATCGACAATGTTAAAAATACTTCGTTTCCAAGACGTTAATGCATTTGGATCAGCATTCTCACGACGACACCATTTAACACAAAAAGTTTCGATGGATTCCGCAATATGACCACGACAAGCATGAAAATCAATAGTAGAAGGAATTCTGTATTTTGGTCCTTTAAAGAATAAATTACGAATACGCTTGTCTTTAATAATATCAAAATTACCAGTGATGACATGACCGGCATCTGAATAGCAAAATTTCGAGTTTTTACATTCGCAGTAAGAAGGGGTATTTGTTTGAACATCTAGGTCGGGAACAATTTTATTGTAATTGAATATAACATTTCTAACAGGTGTTTTATATTTATAACAGATAATAGGAACTTCGGAGTTTCGGAAATACTTAGGCACAGAATCAATGACACGTCTATCACGAAATATACTAGGTATATCGATGAAGTCAATACCTTTATTAATGAAATGAATTTTAAGAAAATGTCTATCATGATCAGATTGAGTGTCAATATGTGGACGGAGAACGTGTTGTGTGTAATGTTGGATAAGATATGACACAGTGTAAAACGGATCTGTTTGAATAACGTACTGGTCCGCTTACATAAGCCTTAATGTTGTCTTTAATGTCCATACATCCAAAGTAACATGCAACTTATATAAGTAGCAACATTAGCAGACTAGAATGCCGCACCAGCTCCTATGAGTTCGGAATCTGATTTTAGTAATGATTTCAACAATAGTCCTTTGTTTACCAGACTATAGAAACGTGTTTGATACTTAAGGGTTCAGAATAACGCGCTTAAGTAACAGATAGCAGAAGCATAACTCTGTCAGGTCTTATCACGTGTAAATATCTTTGACATTGAACAAGAAATTTTCGTCTAATTTTTAGATAAAAAATGAAACCTAACATAATTATATCTCATTCATTAAGGTTTTAAGTAAAATATTTGTGTAAAACACATTTTAATAGGAAATATTCTTACTGCTTTGATACTGTTGAACAAAAAAGGTTTCTCTCCAAATGAAGGCAATCCTCCTAAAAGTAAAACAAACTTATTTTTAAAATGAATTGAAACTGCCGATGCAAACATATGCATCCATATTAAGATGACTTTGGACCGAAATTTGGTAATTTTTCAACAGCCAATGAAATGACAAGTAGAATGAATAACATTTTTTGGATTGAAAAATTTACTCTGTAATGCCTCGGTCACATATCCGTACTATGTCCGTACGATTTATAAAATCGCACGATTCCACCAACTTTTAAAATCCGTACGGTCTCCGTACAATCGTAGCTTCTGGTCACATGCCTACGGGCCCCGTACGATCTTTTGGAGGATGCAATCGTAGGATATCCATACGGACATCGCAGACAAGTCGTGCGGTGCTCGCAAGGAGCTCGGACGTACCTCGTGCGATGCACGTGTGTTCATACGGCGTCCGTACGGTGTCCGTACGGTGTCCGCACAGTGTCCTGGTTTTATACCACCTTCAATCGTCAAGGATGTCGTACGGAGTCCGTACGGCGAACGTAAGGCCCTGCGGGCCCAGTACGGACATCGCAAGTTCCCCGCCCGGTGTCCGTAGTATCGTACGGACATCGTACGTTGACCGTGCGACCACCGTGCGATAGTCGTGCGAGCACCGGCAAGCTCTTACGGGACTAGCAGTGTTCCAAATCCGCATGGACATCGTGCGATGCCCGTACGAGCTATGCCGGGGCCCTTGCGGTGCCCGTACGGGGCCCTTGCGAGCTGCTCACGACTTCGAAAATTTCTACGAGCTCTGCGACAGCTCGGGAGCTCGGTGAAACATTCTCACCGAGTCCCCGAGTCCTCTACAAGTTCAAAAAATCCGTACGATACTCGCAAGAGTCAACGATGTTCGTACGGACTCCGTGCGATTTTGCAAAATTTCGACTGAAAACCTACTCGTACGGGGCTTGTAGTGTTAATGTGACCAGGGTATTAGGCACATGTTAATGGGATAACACCGTATCAAAAAAGGTCAATAAAATTTTCTTGCCATATTAGTTTTCCATGAATGTTTTAAACGTACTAAAATTGTACGTAAAGAGTTCATACATATCAACATGATATGCCGTAACCTTCAAACTAATGTTACTTAGGAGTGTAGAGTAATTATACTTCCTCGACCAGTGAATTCGAATAACATATTTCATGGTATTTGATAAGAAAAAAAGTATTTAGTTTGTTTTCCACATGCATATGACACGGTACGGGCTTAATCACAATTGGGGAAAAATTGTGTAAGGGGCCGGTTGGCTCAGTCGGCAGTCTTCTCAGTTGAGAAAGATAAATGTAACGTTAGCAATACTTATGTTACCTGAAACCACATACCGGTATTCACTAGGATTCTGTTGCTTTTTGTACTTTTTAAATCTTTACATTAAACGAGGGTAAAAAAACTTCTTAAAACTCAATCACTGACCATGACCGCTCTTATAATTACACCACTTAATTGATTCACAGTATTTCGCTAATGAATAAGATAATACACAATCAATTCTTACAGATACAAAGCTGTACTTCATGACTTGGTACCTAAAAACTACGACAACTGGCTAGAAGGGGCTACTAAGTCGATGCTTAAGCAGTATATTCGCTTGCAACGGGTGCACTATGCATGTGTAAGTAAACAGAATGAACCGAACCAAGTTATGTATCTTTATTCTTGACGATACTTTATAACAAAAGACACAAAGCAAAATAAATAGGTAAATAAAATATACAAAACGTATATGGATACAACATGCAAAATACAAACTGTAGTGAGCTGGTTCAGATACTTAAACAACCCCGACGAAAGTACACGTGCATCGATGCATTATGCTGTTGTATACGTATTATAAGTTTCATAAAATTATGTCCATTGGTTCATTAGTTATGGCTCCGGACGAGGGGTAATTATCTTGCCAACTTTGACTCGTAAAGCGTTTACCCCGTTGAAATAACAGTCTAAGATGACTCACGATTTTGTCTGTATATACAAAGAGTAGAAAACTAAGGTTTTATTATGACACAAATAACGTGCTGGCCGATTGGTCGCCAAAAATAACGTCATACTATGCCACATAACGTTAAATAACTATCCGCGTAGAAAGTAACACTTTGCATTTATTCACCTTTTGTAATATCTGGTCATGTGTGAACCGAAAAAAACATCCTTTTCAGCGTAGTTATCGTCTAGTAAACAACTCTTTGTCGTTATGATGCGCGAACGACAAAGAGTTGTTTATTAGACAAAGAGTTGTTTATTAGACGGTGAACATTGTTTTGTCTCACATAGATTAAGTCGTAAAATAATATGGATTAAAATCATCAAAATGACCATCACCTTATGTCACATTTTGCACACATATTTTCATATACATCTGTATTTGTACGTTTATGCACACAGAATAACAATGAAATATGATTGGTCACGCCGAGTCGAAGGGTTTTCTTACGTAAGACTATTGAAAATTAAAGCGTAGCCATATACATAAAAGCTGATCCATCCACCTGATGTTCATGTTTTTATAAAAAAAAATCATGGCTTGTCCTAGAAATATTTTGGAGAGGTGTGCCGTTGGAATATTTTGTAAAACCAGTTGAAATCGGACCATTGATATCTGACGAAAACAAGCTTCGCTGTCGGTAGCCATGTTAGCCGGAGTTTTGCCTAGATGGAATCTATTACATGGATGAAAGACACTATTCACTATGATTGC
Organism: Saxidomus purpurata; assembly: GCA_022818135.1. Classification (NCBI taxonomy): domain Eukaryota; kingdom Metazoa; phylum Mollusca; class Bivalvia; order Venerida; family Veneridae; genus Saxidomus; species Saxidomus purpurata. Next base: position 4,095,848 of record JAFMSR010000011.1, read on the forward strand.
GTCTTGCTCAGTCGAACTTATGTTAATACGTTTTACGAACTTCATGGTGACTGGAAAGGGGTAAGGACCACCTTTGCGAAGTTTTCCATTCAATAACAACAACAAAATCTTAAACAAATTATCACAAAAATGCATCAGAATAACAACTGACAATGAAATCAAATGTAACTTAAAACGTTACTTCATGTATCTATACCAACCATCACGAAGCATAACCTGTGAAAAGTTGCTACTAGTTTGTAGAATGACCATTCATGCGCCAACAGCCTTTTGTACAGCACTTTCAACAAAGATCTACTTTTTCCTTAGTCTTTAAAAAGATTATTTACTTTTTCGCTTTATTGGTGTTGTCTATGGCACAAGTTTATTATAAATTTGAAGCGAAAATGCATTAATTTTATCAGCACTACAAGTTATTTAAACTTAATATTATTCAAGACGTTACTTCAAAATACTGAAATCCATGCACAAACGGCTGAGCGATATCACAATTATATACATCATTTGATTTGATTTACATAATTTATGAAAAAAAATGTATTTGTATATAATGTTAAATCTGCTCGCTCTCAGTTACCGTTGAAAAATTTTTTTTTAAAGATTTTGACATACCAATACATAAATATACAACTAAAGGTTAGAATCAAAATATAAGCAAAAATCTAGGTAGGAATTTGCAGAAATCGATTGAAAATGTTGGTTTTACGGCACCGCTACACTATAATGTTTATATGGGAATTTCAAAAGCGTTTGCAACGCTTTATTATTTGGAAGCGAATTATTTCAAATCCACAGATATACGTAACAGGAATTTATACTGGAGCCTTTTTATTTGACTATATGTTCTAAAATACGTTATTTTCATACAGTTTGAAAAACTTTATTTTTTTATCAAAATCTGAGAGCGAGTAGCCTTAAATCTTATTTAAACAATACTATATTTAAATGCAGCGTATATCAGAATGTCAACTATAACTCACTATAATAATAAAGTCTTTCAAATATTCCTCAGGGAATATTAAGTATAGCTGGTTTTCTGTTTAAAACAACTCTTTGGTCAACATTTAAATTGTAAAAGTGCAGACACATTTATTGAAAATGGCAGTACTGCCGAAAATTTGAATTAAAAAGTTGTTTTAAGCAGAAAAACAGTAACTAAAATAAGTTATCAGACATTTTTCAGAGCACATGATATAAATTATATGTCTGTCAACATTAGAAAGGTTTTCAAGTTTAATAATGCAAGTCGGAATTTACCATGTGCTCTGAACAAGGTTAATATGTAACAGAAAAGTAATATATCACAGCCTCATTAGTATAATTTGACATGACATGGGTTAATTTGCAGCAGCACATAACACTTTTAATTTTTAACAAGCAAGTTTTGACAAAGTTTCGTTGTTACATTATGGAAACCAGAAACTTTCTCATATTAATGCACAAAAACAAAACTGGGCATATTTTCTATTATATAAATTTATAATATATAATTCCATGACAGTTTATAAAGAAACATTATTATTACGTGTAGACAATGTGACTTCATTTTAGAAATCAGAACAAATTTTCTATAATTTCATGTCATACGTTATAAGTAAGTATATGACTTTCCAAATGAAGACATTTCTTTCTGCAGATACATAAAGTTGAATCTTACATCAAGAAATAAACTCACTACTTCTTTCTTTATTTAAAAAAGTTACAGTTTACAACCATTCTGAAATACAAACTAGAGCTATCACTAAATGTGATTAATACCCCCAAAAGGATTGCTTTATAAACTGAAGAAGTTCGTAGTAACATAATACCTTGCAAACAAACTAAAAAGAGATATTGTCCTTAGAAGTTCCTCTCATTGTGCTTGACCATTGTATGAAGTTGTATTGAATTCCAACTTGTAGTTTTCGAAAAATGCTCCGGACAGGGAAAAGTAACAAAGGGCAATAACACTGCAATTAGTCAAGATGGAGTTATGGTTCCTGTGCACTGCACTCCCTCTCACTGTGCTTGACCATTGTATGAAGTTGTATTCAATTCCAACCAGAAGTTTTCAAGTTATGCTCCGGACAAGGAAAAGTAACAAAGGGTAATAACTCTGTAATGAGTCAAGATGGAGTTATGGTTCCTGTGCACTGCACTTCCACTAAATGTACTTGACCATTGTATGAGGTTGTACTGAATTCCAACTAGTAGTTTTCAAGTTATGCTTCGGACAAGGAAAAGTAACAAAGGGCAATAACTCAGTAAATATTCAAGATAGAGTTATAGTTATTGTACACTGCACTTTCTCTGAGTGTGCTTGATCATTGTATGAAGTTGTATTGAATTCCAACTAGTAGTTTTCAAGTTATGCTCCGGACAAGGAAAAGTAACAAAGGGCAATAACTCTGTAATTAGTCAAGATGGAGTTATAGTTCTTGTGCACTGCACTTCCTCTCAATGTGCTTGACCATTGTATGAAGTTGTATTGAATTCCAACTATTAGTTTTCAAGTTATGCTCCGGACAAGTAAAAGTAACAAAGGGCAATAACTCAGTAAATACTCAAGATAGAGTTATAGTTCTTGTACACTGCACTTCCTCTGAGTGTGCTTGATCATTGTATGAAGTTGTATTGAATTCCAACTAGTAGTTTTCAAGTTATGCTCCGGACAAGGAAAAGTAACAAAGGGCAATAACTCTGTAATTAGTCAAGATGGAGTTATGGTTCTTGTGCACTGCACTTCCTCTCAATGTGCTTGACCATAGTATGAAGTTGTATTGAATTCCAACTACTAGTTTTCAAGTTAAGCTCCGGACAAGGAAAAGTAACAAAGGGCAATAACTCTGTAATTAGTGAAGATGGAGTTATAGTTCTTGTGCACTGCACTTCCTCTCAATGTGCTTGACCATTGTATGAAGTTGTATTGAATTCCAACCAGTAGTTTTCAAATTATGCTCCGGACAAGGAAAATGCAACAGACCGCCCGACCGACCGACCGACCGACCGACCAACCGACCGACCGACCAACCACCGGGTGACTCCTATATACCTCCCTAAACTTCGTTTTGGGGGTATAAATATTTAAACAATTTGATAAAAATTTTGTTCTTCAAGCATGTTTGCTACATAGACCACTGGGGTAGAATTTAATGTCATTTTTTTTTCCAAAAATACTTGCAATACTCAGAGCCTTTTTACACCTTTTGCTGATAAAAACATTTGTGCAAATTTTTGGAAGTACGTCTAAACAGCTTAGTGAAAACGATATTGCTACTTTCACTTAATTGTCTACAACGTATTCATTAAGGTTTTTGCAAAGAGGTCTAAATGTTAAATTGTCGAGTGTACGGCAGACGCTATCCATTGTATATAAACAGATATACAGAAAATGTTTACATATTGGTTAAAAGATTGTCTATAAATACAGTGTCGTCACTTTCTTTAAATGGCCGTTTAATGGTAAAACAAATTGTTCTAAACCCTAAGACCTTAATATTGAATTTCAAGCTAAAGCTATTAAATTGTTTTGTACAATAATGGCAAGAAAATCATCTTATTTTAAACTAAATATGAAGACTCTCTAGGTTATGCAGCTACATGCTGACTCGATTGAGAATATCAGCTTACAAGATATGGGTAAAAAGTGCTAGATACGGACGAAATAAACTTGAAAACAAGTGAGAGAAAATGCCAGTTCTGTGAGAGAAATGCCATTGAAGACGAGTACCATTTTGTCATTGTGTGTGATAGGTTCAAATATATACGGAAAACATTCATTTAAAAGTATTATATACAGGTCTCTAGTGTTTTAATTTATACAACGGTTGAATAATAAACGCAGGAAAGTTTAAGATGACTTTTGCATTTATATTTGTAAAGCAGTAGGGATTTGTAAACATGTGCTAAACACTCATTAGTGTAAAGTGTCTTTTGTAAATTACTATTATTGATTCTACCTCGAAATATGTCTAGATAATATATGTTCTTTTGATTTTTTTTGTTTATATGTAATTGTATATGGATGATGAACTAAAATAAAAGGTTTGTTGTGTTCTGTTAATATAACTGACTGTCATTTTCTCAAAAATACATTTTTCGTGTCTACAGTACCTACTATAGTATTCAAACTACATATCCCGTGTGCTCGTGTCACCAACGTTATAGTTCATTTGTTCTAAATATGGCGGTGGCGGTTCAATAGTTCCGTCATATTTACCGGATATTACATCATCGTAGGAAGGAAGACCTTGAGGTGAAAGCATTTTTCCATCTATAAAATTGTCATGACGCTGCCTTTGGCTATCAGTAGCGTCTCGCTCAGCCTGATTTGTCTGAGAGTTCCGAAGGTATTCAGTTACTGAGTTGTAGAAAGAGGATCCGCCCCAGCCTTGCATAGTGACCGAGTAGACCATAGAACGGGTTCGCATATGCTGGTCTTGCTGTTCACGACGCTTTCTGTCGAAAAGAAAATGAGATTAGTGCGATAATGTACAAAAGTAGTGAAACAGTCTTGCAAAACTACGTTTGTCAAGAAAACTTGTTTTGTTAAGAGTCGTTTTGATAATGTGTGGAGTAGAACAGTTGGTACTAGAACTATTTTCAAGTTAAGAAAATAAATATTTCGCCACGAGTAAGATATTTGATATCGTTGAAACTGCTACTATTCTGGCTTTGAAATCTTTTTTTAAAACGAATGGCAGCTTTTCTTGACAGCGCCAACAATTTCGACACATTTCTTGAAGTACATGATCAAAACTTCAAGTCGTCATTTTAAATGAAAACTCGCGAAGCTTGTCGATGACAGCAGAATTTCGTGAAACTAGGAACGATGTGTTGCGTATAATGATATACACTTACCTCAGCAGTCCCATATAACAACAACCACATACGCAAAATATCAGAAAGATAAGTCCAATCAAGCCACCCACAACAACTCCGCCTAATCCGTTCAACTGTTGTGACGTCATTTATTTGAGTCTGATCTTTTCACTTAATAACTACTTTACTCATAGCGCTCGTTGAATGTCATCGCCACATTGAAAATCCTAACATACGCCTTTAATTGTGACCGAAAAACTTTATACTGATCTTTGAAGTGCGAGGTCCTTCACAGTTAGTTTCAGACTTCGTTTCAGTAGATTCTGGCTCTTTTGATTGCACTCCTGTTGACCTAATGACTGTAGTGAAATGCGTGTATGCTGTCTTTCCTTAGTATGGCTCACAGGATAAAAGTAAAAGGTAAGCAATTCTGTTGACTTCCGATTAACATATGGTTCTCACGATTGTTTGATCCCTGACTGTTCAAAGGCACTTAATACCAAGGGCATGATTCACTAAATATTTAGGTGGTCTTACTACATAGATAAAACTCTTTCAAACAATGTTAAAATCGTGTTATCTTTACTTTTGCTCCCGTCTTGACCTGAAAAGAGAGGAATGAATTACAAAAGATTATGATGCGTGATATTTAGTCATGGTTCAGTCGAAAATAAACATTAATTAAGCGTTTTCGATCGTTTATTCTAATATGTCTATGGTATATTCATAACTTACATCAATTAATGTTTTGTCCTAAATTGCGCCGAGTTTTATAGTGTAATACTCTTCAAAAGTGGTCTGTCGACTCCGAACAGTAAGAACACTGCAAAATGTGAATATGAAAAGCAATAGAAAACAATGTGTGTGTTAAAAGTTTTAATGATACAATGCAAGCAAAATCTCTTCTCACGCAAAACGTAGAAACTGAAATGGGGTTATCCTCTTTTCTTATGATTGCAGCATACCTAAATAGAATCTACATTAAAATCAATTTTAGCAGAGGAGATTATACTCTATTTGCGACAATATATAAATAGCTTCTATTAAGATCATTATCAAATAGTTCATGTCGTCACGACATATGTTTAGTTTTGTATAGTGCATTTTATAAATGTATGGGAATTGTTACGAAGGTATGTTACAAAAATGCAACATGCAACAAATATTCATATTTCAAGCCTTCAACTTTGATGCAGAGAGTTATGTGTGTGCTTGGCACACTCCTACAATGGTCTTCTATTCGCTACAGTGTACTTTCAATTTCTAAGGATAAATAAACAGATGAACGTACGGGCATTATGATCACTTTATATACCCCGTCGGATACATAATTAAAGGAAGTCACAGTATATGCCCGGTTGTTTATCTCATAACCTTGTATAAAAGACTCAATTTCGTTATTCAATTTACAGTTTAATAAAAATACATGTAACGAAGAAGCGCGTTTAACAAATAACTTGTGTGTCTCCATAATCTAAATCAAGTCTAAAATAGTACGACTGAATCGATATCTGGCTATCCCCTATACACTAAATTCGTTCATATAACTATACCTAGTACAGAAAATGTTATCTGCAGTACAGTTGGAAAGAGTGTTTTAAGGGTGTATCTCAGTAAATAGAATGTTTTCGAATACAATATAGGGCATGGAATACTCTTTCAATAAAAGACGCAAATCGTCCGGCTCAGAATATTAAGAAACTGCAAACTTATTATAAAATTCAAGGATAGATTCAGCACGTGAAAATTTGGTGAACATTCACACTTTTAAACCATTCTTTTAACATCTGGGGACTTTTTTGGTATTAACGGGTTTGAAAAAAAAACATCCCACAATTAAAATCAATAATTGTTCATAGATTGAATAAACAAATAGCAAAGATATGGCGCAAAATCTTACAAGTTGTAGAAAGAAATTTCTACTTCGTATGGTGTTTACTACTCACTGAGGGGGCTATTTCCGGTGTACGGTGATCCTCCGTGATAACCGGACCACATCGTTTTTGTTCACACAAACTGAGATTCTAGACGACCTAAGTTGTCAATTTTTAATGACCCATAATATTACAGAATATAGATATGGGAGACAGGGGCACAGTGGTACATCAAGGTTTATGAATCTATCTGGTGATTTCAATCTCTATCATACTATAGTCTGGTTTTAATAAGTTTCTCCCTCTATAAACGTTTCATGGCGGGAAGACCAACGAAAAATGTATTGGCAAAAGAGTCTTTTTTAACCTCAAAAGTGAAATTCTAAAAATAATTAATTCTGTTTTCAACGTTTTTCAGCTTCCAAGGTATCAGCTATAAACATTGTATTATATGCTAACTTTAATTTATGATAAAAAGAATTGCCAGGTTATTTTTTTGTTTTGAAAATGTTGTCAAAGTAAGTGAGTGGGGGTGACTTGGGTACTCTGGGACGCTGCCATTGCGGCACTTTAGGACACTACCCTCGAGTGCCCAGCAGTATGTAGCATTACCCAAACCTAACTTTGTGAAGTTTTATTATGTGAACGCAGTTGTCGTATAATTGTATTTATTTATTATTATCATTTGCAGATTTAACTAGCGCATGGGGATATGCATTTACCTCTGAACTTATTATTAAAAAAAATGATTTAGATCTACTGATAAAATTGTTTTAACAATGCAATGTACACCCACCTACAAAATTTGAATATATTGAATACATCCATAGCATATTTAATTGATCTTAGAAGTTATTTTTAAAATACTTAACAGGCACTGTAAATGTTAAAACCTAGTCACTTATGTGTTAACATGTACACATTTTTATGTTGCTATATTTGTACCCTGGTTGAATATATCCGACAACAGATAAACGTATGCTACCATAATGTATAAACTATAAAGAGTATTAATTTTCCCTAATATTGAATAGCTAAATCTATTTATGGTTCAGGTGTCATAATAACCCCGCCTAGTTAGTGATATGTAGAATAAAACACTTACCTGTAAGGTGTCAGTCTGTCCTACTTCCGGGTATCCACGAATCCCCTATTGTAGTATTCTAACAACAAAATAGCCCCAGTGTATATGAGACAATAGCGAGAGTTCATTCTATTCACACTGATTCGTTTATGTAATTTAAAACCAAATACTAGTATTGTAACGCACCACTTATAAAGTGTTAAACGGAATGATAAGGTCAATATTTCATAACATCCTTATATATGACAAAATATATCAACAGTGATAATACGAAACCGAGACGGGTTGTATAAAACCTTTAAATCTTGAATCGTCCTTGATATAAGTTATTTCAGTTGAAACAGTAAACACCGAAGTATCTTGCAGTTTTTCGAACCAGATATTTACAGAAATTTATATACCAGGTGCGCATTAATGACCATAAGAACATGCCCTTAGTCGGAATCGGGTCTCTCAATATAGGTAGTGGCTAGACATGTGATTGTCTTTAGAAAGTTTCGTTTGCAGTCATCTTTACCATCTGACTCATGCCAAGATTTATGTGTCATAAATATAACGGTCTTTGGATGAGACCTTAACCCGAGGTTCGGTGTATCGCTGTTGTACATCAGGAGTGTTAAAATGCCAGATGGAGTCTCTGGAATCGGACGCGTTCTGTATTTCGCACTTTCCTCTAAAACCTAAACAAGATGGCCATGATGGTCCTATAACACTCACATGTATGATATTGCTCTCAAGTCGAGATCTGAATGTAAAACTATTCTTTTAGTTCAAATTCCATTGATGTAGCTTCAAAAACAAAAAGTTGGTCAAAGTAAGTCAATGACGAAGTTGAAATCTGCATGCAAAACTTTATACATGGTCAAAATGTTAATGATATAGCTTTAAAACAGCCTTATGGTGGGGGGGAGATTTTCAGAGATGTTTTCTACTTTTAGCTCTAGTGGCCATGTTGTGCAGTCAATCCGAACCATAGGTACAACTTTAAGATAGCTCAATGCAACTTTTGTTGGCCATTTTGTGCAGTCAATCTTAACCATTTGAACAAATTAAAGAGATTTTAATGACATGATGTTTCTAATGATATTCCGTGAAATGGTTTATGAAAATGGTCATTCGAAGCAATCGTGATAGAACGATTGACATCGTACGACGGAGAGACCAAACGCCATACTAAAAGTTTCACCTTGGCTATAAGTAACGAAAACGAACGTATTCTGGGTGCAATGGTCATATGGATTATCTGGAACCAACGATAAAAGTCTTAAAAAAAACAAATACAAATACTGGACCTTTAAGCGTTATGCAATGGTTTCCGTCTCCTCGTCCTCACCCTGCAGCCCCATGCATTAGTTTCAACATATATTGTAAGGTTCCATCTTGTTACTTACAAGCATTGTGATCTACTTTTACAGCACCGTTTTCAATAATCAGGATTACTTAATTGATTGTAATGTTTCAGATGAAACAGAAACCGGGTGATATAAACTGGTTTATTGCTCAAAACTTAGAGGACTGTAGGAGGATGGAGTCAATCAAGATGAGTTTTATATGTAACTTACATTTTATTCACATACTTTATGAAGAAAATATATTCATAAAAAATGTTAAATCTTAACAATAAAAACAAGTAATATCTTTTAAAAAAAAGATGGTCGACGTAGGTGACGTAATAAACACATTTTGTGTTTCAGAAGGCTCCCGGGCAGTACACTGCTTATTCCGGTACCGAAACGCTAGCCAATAATCAATGACGCTAGATGTCCGGCCCCGGACAACACCTCGTTGAATACAAAAGTTGATCTTCGTACTGTCCAGAAACCTTGACATAACGTGTTCTGTTTTTTCTTTTTTTGCAACATGATTTATTATAAATAACTATAATATAAAAAAATATACACATTTTGTGTTTCAGAAGGCTCCCGGGCAGTACACTGCTTATTCCGGTACCGAAACGCTAGCCAATAATTTGAAGATTCTGATTGGTCACATTATAACGAAGTTGGTTAGCAACGCGTCCATACCAACGGAAGTTCAAATCAAAAGTATACGACTACGTCGAATAATGTCGGAACATGCAGTGTATATCAAAACGTAAACAAAAATTGACATAAGTATTCAGACATACATCTGTCAACAATAAAAAGAGTTGTAAATTTTATGATGTAATAATATAATTTATTCTATTTTCTGTAATACGTTAATGAGCATCAGAAACATAAAATATCACAGACACATCAGAATAATTTAACATCGTAAATAGAGGCTGCGCAAGTCTTAACATATATAGTTCTACCAGAAATCATTGATATAACAATTTACATCTACATAACACCTTTTAATCTATTATCGATTACCCTTAACCCATTCTTTTAAATCATGTTTTAAGGAATAAGTCACCTCGCTAACAATTGTTTATATGTATAGGTTAGGAAGCATGATATCCAGATAAATAATTAAATTCTCAATTATTTCCGGTCATTCTATGCAAGTTTGTAAATCTTCAAATAAAAATATTTCTTTTGAAGATAAAGAAATAATGTTTCCATCCAAATATAAATTTATGATGTGTTCATGTATTTCTTGATGAACTAAAAATACATGTACTTACATATGTAACAGTGTTGTGAAATTGCTAAAATCATTTTGAGATTCTGTGTCTTTTCAGGCTACCTATCCTATTTCAACTTTGATTGTTTGTTACAACTAAATTGCAGTTCGCTTCTTGTGAATACGGTGGAGGCGGTTCGATATTTCCGTCAAATTTACCGGATATTACGTCATCGTATGACGGAAGACCTTGAGGTGCAAGCAATTTTCCATCTATAAAATTGCCATTAAGTTGTCTTTGCCTAACTGTAAGATCAATGTCGGTTTGATCTGTCTGGGAGTTCCGAAGATATTCAGTCACTGCGTTATAGAAAGATGAACCGTTGTCATCTTGCATAGTGACCGAATAGACCATTGAATTGGAACGTCTCTGTCCCTGCTCAGTTTGTTGTCTACAACGCTTCCTGTCAAAAGCAAGCAGCACTGATTAGTGCAATAACTGACAAAGTGGACGGTATAATATACGCTTTTCAAACGTTTTACACTTCAATTCGGTAGTGTGCAAAGCAGAACGTCTCGTTGTAGAACGTTTTTCTTGTTTTTGAGACGTTCAATACGAAAAGACTGCTTAGTATCAAAGTTAATATACTTACTCGCTGTACAGGGTTAGTTTTTCTTTCTTAAATTTGAATTTCTAATTTCATGCTGAAATATTTTCTTTATAGGGACCTTATATAGCCTTTAGCACGAAAGAGCCATTAAATATATATCAACAAAACTGTTGAAATCAAAGAACAGTATTTGTCAAATATATAGAAACACATTGAAGTTAGTTAGTAAAACCACTTACCTCCGCCGTCGTACATAACAAATACAACATGAACATACTATCAGGAAGACAATTAAACCCAATCCACCGACTCCATTATATGCACTGAGCTGCTGAAACATGTTCAAGTATGTGATCCCTTCAGTAATTGCACATTTGATGTACTAGCAATATATTTTGAAAATATTTACGTACATCCATATGAACTCACGAACAATAGTTTTTAAACTGACGTAGGTCTTCAGCTTATTTCGGTTTTTTTGTTGTTGCATCCTTGTTTAGCGCATGATGAAATATCGTGTTTTATGCTCTATTACAATAGCTGATTAAATAGAGAGCTTAGTCCTTTACTCCGTTGAAGTCCTCACCACGGCTCGCTGAACTAATTACAGAATAGCTTGGCAGTTCTGTTGACTTGAGAACGTATTACTCTGAAAAGGTGACGAAAAAGTTTTAAAATAAGCCATCACCTGGACTAATTACCAGACTTCGTACTTTCTAATCTCACACCGGGTATTCGGCTACCTACACGACTGAACAATACCTAAAACGTGTGTTGTATATATATGTCAAATATTTGTGTTAAGTACTAACAAAACAAATTATACACCTATTTTTGCATTTTGTGGAGATTTTTAGACAGCTATCTTCTGGTAAATGAATTTGTCCTTAATGGTAAAAATATCAGTCATTAAAATTAAAGGTAATGGGGAAAAATATTAATGAATATGCGGAAAATTATAAATTTTGACACTGAGCTTTATTATCCTATGGAAATGGTTGAAATGAAACAGTTGCCACTTTACGTAACCGATTGAGTAATATACGTTTCGCTTACTTTTGTGGTGTTTTTGTTGCCTAAATGTTGCGTTTTACAAGTATTTAGTGATACCGCTGACGATCATCGATTATATACTGTGATACCAACTTCGTAATTGCAAAGAACATAACATTTCTTCCATGTTTTGCGGAGGGAAATAGCATGTTAACAGTTCTGATATGTAGAGGCGGATTGGGTTATTTCCCACCAATATTTGGCCTTGCCCTGTATCCAATGTTGCTCCGCCAAAGTATTTTTGACGCATGAAGTAATTTTGTTCCAGCTAAGTAAGTAGTCCTTAATTTGACATACGATTTTATTTTTGCAGTGAATATAGAATGAAATATGTATTGGTATGGCTGGATAGGTATACGGGTCGGGTTGCCGTAGACAAACATTTCATTTGTTTCGACTTTGATCTGATTACATGTTTGACAGTGCGTTTACTTAGCAAGTAAAGGCAACATTTTGTAGTCACCACTTCTTTTGTTTATTTTATTTTGGTGCATAATACCTTTCAAAAAATGTGTAGGTTTACATACTTTCTAAGCATAATAAATAAGATATCAAGATATCAACCTCCCTTTTTATCTTCCGGAGACAGGAAACCACTTGGCAGTCGTGATACAGGAAACCTAATCATGATGTAAACCTTGATAGAAGGCTGATATGGCAGCCACCAACAGCAGTCTCAAAAGACCATACTTGCAAGATTTACTTCAATCCCGTCACTTAGTAGATATGCTTATATCTAATACAAGTTAGCAAAAGATATTTGTTGCCAGGCAACCCAATGAAATTTAAGATTGGATCTTACACAAAAAGTCGCATCAAATGGGAAGATTTGTTCATGAACGTAAAAAGCTGTTTAAGGTTAATGTTATCCTTTTTTTAACAACCACATTCTATTTTAATATTTGGGTTTACTACAGCTGAGTTATGAACTGTAGTATATATATATAATCTTCACAACTTTTGTAGACTTAAGAGCCGGTAATAAATAATGGAAATATCATCACACTTATCATTTTCCCGGTTGATTACCGTTTAGTGATATAGACATTTGTTGTCACACATGGATCAGCATCAGATGTCATACACGAGCGGTTCTTCTTATTACATGAACCACGGATCAAATTGAAATGATAACTTGCCAAACTAAAATACAGATGTTGAAAATTTCATGCAATCAATGAAACCGTTTGGTGTTGAAGAATGTTCTGTCAGTACTGCAGGTGTTAAGCGTTTGGTAACAATATATGTATACAGTTTTTACAAGCTTAAGGGGGGTCATTGCTGAAATTCAAAATAACAAGACATTTTATTGACCCTGTTTTTTATGGAGACTAATATTTTGCTAGTTAATTTCTGGAAAAATAATGATGGGTGAATGACTTAACTTTTTCGCAATATTAATATTTAGTGATACACTATCAGATCAAGGTGCTTAATGCAGAATTAGCTAGAATTTTGGTATTATAAACGTTTATGTATGTGGTGTATGTTTCAGAATGGATATCACTTTCTAATCTTTTCTTATGTAGTATATTATACTTTAGGATGAAAAATTAGAGATAGTGGTATTTCTATCATCATCTGAATAAATATTACGCTCCTTATTATTACTCCACCCACTTTACTAAAATTCATTTTTTCAATTTTTGATAAATGAATATTTCATGATAAAGGAGTAACAAGCTTTTTCAGCTATTTTGTCTGCAGTTTGATTAAAACCTTTGTTTTAGAATGCAAAAATAAAAAATGGGGGTCAATGTGCATATAAGAAAGAAATTCAATAAAAACTGACAAAAAATGTGTTTTTTAGATTTCGGCGAGCTTTGAGATATGACGGCATATGTCTGTGACAAAGAACTGTAAAATAAACTAGTTATTAATGAATTTTTATATCCTAACAATTCTTCATATAATACAGTTTGAATTATGTAAATATCTTAAATGGTTTTTGAGAAATGACTATTTTTGTACCCCTACCCCCATTTTGGCATATGACAAAATTGTCAATTTAGTCACCAAATGTGAGGTCAAAATATTTTTTCTCAGAAATGTTCAATTTTTTTTATTTTAAAATATTCCTATTGTGCCTAAGTTCACTACTACCTAATTGTTTTTTCCAGTTAACTCATCATTTTTGAAATACAACAAATGTAAATTTCCGGAAGTGCACAAATCCAAAACCTCACCAGTGACTCCCCTTAAGGAAGCGTAGAAAAAGACTGTAACTTAATTTGATTCTCTTCCATTGACATGTTATGGTCAAACCTGCAGTCAAGCGATACCAACCATACAAGAATAACACCAATAAAGAGATTATTACGAGTGACATGAAGTGAAGCCAAGTCATAACCAAACATCGATAACCTTACATACTGGATAAATTGGAGCAGACAAACTCAATGTACACATATTCTCCCAAATAAAACTAAGCCCATCGCCACAGCGTTCATGTGGTCTAGAAAAGCAAACACAAAGCATGTTCTTAAAGGTGCCATCTGTTCGAGCTATACGAAGTGAAAAAATGGTTCCAGGTGATATCACCCTAGTCCCAGAATTATAGGTGACCGCAAGAAGAATTACTTGCTTAATGTTCTTTTTTCATTCATAGAATAATTCCTCGCAAAATCTCTGAAAATCATGAACAAGCATTTTACACCCCAATATGATTAGAGTTAAAACACTAGTAAAAGATATCAAAATAAAGAGAAATGTCCGGTTTCGACCATGTAACATCTAGCGTGGCCAACAGTAACGCAGACACGGAAGATTGATTAGCATGAAGCCTACAATCCACCTCTTTACATAAGGCAATAGTATTTTAGTGCTAAGTAATTAAAACAGACATATAATTGCTATCCTTGTATTGTCTTTTTCATCAGGTCTCATATGTTGAATTTATTTATACCTCTTAAAATAAATATCTAACCCTAATCAATTATTTCAGATCAACATACCTACGCTACCATACTGTCAAAAGAATTTTAAATAACCATAATACTTAATATTTACTCGATCTACTAATACCGCTGGCATTTCAGTCACCACGGAGATATGCGTGATTTTGGATAAAACACCTACCTCAAACTTTCGATCTGTCCTACTTCCGGGTGTCCATGAAATTGTAATTGTAATGTGAAAACAGACGGAAATTTAACCGTTGTGTAAAGAAAACAACGACAAGACTATACCCGCTTTATACAGTGTTCTATATATAATTTAAAACCAACGATCGAACGTGTCTTTAAATGTTGAATGGTATACTTAAGGACAAAAGTTCTGTCCGGTATAATTAAAGAAATACAAAAACTGAAATTGGATATTTTGTTCATAATTAGAAAAGCATAAGAATATCATCATTTTCGAGTCAATTTACACATTTTCAATGTTCGTGGGCCTTTAACGCACGTGCAACATGTGTTGTATGCTCACTGTCCTCCAGCCGACATAAAACGCGCAAATTTTGCTATCTTGAAAGCTTCGTAATAGCAACATATGTTGAGTATTTGTCTAAATGTTTACGTCTTTGAATAGGACTATCCTTTGGTAACAAAAATCACTTGAAATTTTTGTGATTATAAGCTTCATGTACATAAAATTTAGATAAATGTGAAATTCATAGTTTATGCCGTCACGGTTGATTGAATGTTTTTGTATAGAATTCTTAACACCTTGTAATGTAGCAAGTAGTCTCAAAATATAAATTTGCAAATAAAAAATTAAAAGCAATGTACAATTAAAATGTAATTAAACAATTTTGAACCGGACAGAACTTTTGTCCTTAAGTATATATCCATGTTAATACTTCGTTCTACGTTATCAGTTTGGGATATTACAAGACCATTATTGTCATATAGAGGATATTTGTTTGTTTTGAGTGATTATGGAATATATCTCACCGAGAAGTGATACAATTGTAATGTTTTCAAGAGCGCGAAGCGCGAGTTAAAATGTGAAAATTGTATCACTTTGAGTTGAGATATATTCCATATCCACTCAAAACAAACACATTTTCTTTTTATTTTATGCTAAATATAAAAGCAAAAGCAATATTATGTATAATTTAATTTGATTCAATTATAATTCAGAAACATGTCAAACTAATTTAAAGCAATTCGATGATGTCTTTATATATAAAATTTTGACCTGAAAACGGATCAAGTAAGTAAAATACCATAAACTCTCGATAATAAGCCTCGGCATGTTTTAATTGGTGGCTTATTTTCCAGACCGGCTTAATTTCAAGTCTGAGGTAATTTGAAGTATAAACTAAAACAGCGTATTTTCCAGTCTTTTTTAGATAAGTGTCTTCAGAATAAACGTTGATGCCATTTTAGCCTCGGTAACGGGAAGAGAAACAAACAAGATTGTATGTGTTTTAACTAAACAAACAACAAACCTTTTTTTCAGACCTTAAAGGAGAAATCAGTTTTACACTGGTGATTATGATATACCGGTAGCCAAATATAATACCTGGAAAACTTACAATAACGTAATACTAAGGAGGCACAGCGCCCTAGTTTCGAATTGGCCCTGGTCAAATTTCAGTAGAAAGGGTACTGTTGAGAGTTAAGGGTGCAGTGTGTGTAGAGAATGATTAATATTGCTATATTTCTCTTTTGACTGTCTTAAATGAGTGTTGAAATATAATTTAAAATACAAATATGTGGCTTTTTGTGGCTCAGTGTAAAACCGGTGCATGAGAATTGAAGTAGGAGATTTTTCACTAGTCTGGGGTGAGCATATTTAAATTTGTTGTTTATTATCGAGGTATAGGGTATTATTTACATTAAAACATGCTTGTTTCTACATGCAGACATTGGTCATTGTAGTCAAAGCCACAACATATAGAACTTTTTTTATTTATTATGAACACTTTTTCACTGACCCAACATATATTTAAGTGCCCTTACATTCTAATTATAAACTCAAAATAAACTGCAAATGGCGTTGTGCTTTTCTGCAGTGTGCGGTGCAACATACTTAAAAACTCTTAACACATTAAAAAAGGTGTATATAGTTGTCATTTCATTACACTGTTAACTCAACTGATACGTGATCATTAATTTAGGACGAAATCCGTTGTTTTTGCTTTGCTATGACTAAAATCTCGCAAACAACTGAAGTTAACTTATCTGCATTGTGCAAAGGTTTTACCAGAATTGACGTTGCCTTAAACATATCACTGTGATATCAAATACAGACCGGTAATAATTTTGCCCAAAATCATCCGACAGCAGTTTGTCTGTAATAATATATGACAAATGATATCAGAGTATTTCCTAAATGATCTCAGAAAGGAAGAGCTTCCAAGCAGAAATAGACATAAAAGTACAAACATTTAGAATAATATTCGACTTATGAAAAAGCAAAAAGATAACTGAAGAAGAAATGCGCGATTTTATAACTTTGCGCCCTGATTTCTTTCGGTTCACGCGTGAACCAAAGATATGTCTTAATCAACTAGATTTGAATGAATCTAGTGCATAGAAGACGGTAACGGTTTGTTGCTCGCAATAGTTTATCATGAGCAAACTTATAATACTTATGAAAGTGGCTCCAAATTTTATAGCAATGTTTTGATTTTTCAAGATTTCTATATTGAATGTGATGGTGCAGTTGGAAATGAAACTGGCTATACATAATTGATTTATGACGCAAAACCTATAAAAAGATGAAGTCCACCCATTTAAAAGTAGGCCTATTTCTATATATATCTCCACAGACGAATTAACTGGAAATTTTATACACACACATTGCACATGTAATTCATTAATTACATGGTTGTATTCATATTTACTGTTAGATCGTATTTACATGTAAGAAATGGATGCTTGAACATTATTTAAAAAGTATTCAGACGTATTGCAGAGCAACTAAGCATCTGCCAACAAAAAAAGACTTGATAATTTTATGATATAACACATGAAATTTATTACATGATCTGAACACGCAAATGAGCAACAGAAACGTAAAATATCACAGACTTATCAGCATAATTTATAACAGTGCAATTCTCACATATACAGTTCGACCATAAGTTATTGATAATTAAAACTGCATCTACAGAACACTGTCAAATTTATAATAAGTTACCCACATCCCAGTTTGTATTTCATTTTTAAACAATTATAGCTAAAGGATGATCTCATATTACATTCTGGTCATACTATACAAGCAAGTATGTACGTAAATCTTCAAATGAAAATATTTCTTCTGATGATAAAGAAATAAATTTTGCATCCAGCTATAAACTTATGATGTGTATATGTATTTCTTGTTGAACTAAATCATCGTTTACATCAACTATGAAACACACTAATCTAAAGACTGTGTTTGAACAACTCGATAAAATGTTTGTTCTTTAAGCGTCTTGCAATATTAAACAGAATAGGTATTAGAAAAGTACAACCCTTGTTTAACAGTCATTTATATTTCCATGTTATATTTGCAATTAATTCATGTACCCAGTCATATAATTACATTACTAAAATCACTTTGAGATTCTGCGTCATCTCAACATCACATTTCAAGGCTACCTATCCTATTTCAACTTTGATTGCTTGTTACATCTAAATTACAGTTCGCTTCTTGTGAATACGGCGGAGGCGGTTCAACGTGTCCTTCCAATTTACCGGATATTACGTCATCGTATGACGGAAGTCCTTGGGGTGTAATCATTTTTCCATCTATAACATTACCATTCAGTTGTCTTTGTCTAACTGTAAGATCTATGTCGGACTGATCTGTCTGGGAGTTCCGAAGATATTCAGTAACTGCGTTGTAAAAAGATGAACTGTTTCCACCTTGCATAGTGACCGAATAGACCATCGAATTGGAACGTCTCGGCTGTTCCTGTCCATTGTGTTGTCCACAACGCTTCCTGTCAAAAACATTTGTGTTGTTATAAATTATTATGCTACGAAACGACTTCTTACATTCCATGTTAATCTACTTACTCGCTGTATATCGGGGGTGAAAACTTCGAACGTTTCATTTCGTTCAAATATTTTCATCAGAAGGACCTTATATAGTCTTTTACCACGATAAACCCATTAAATATATATCAATAAAATTGTTGAAATCAAAGAATAGTTCTGATATTTGTCAGAAATATAGAAATACATTGAAATTAGTAAGGAAAACCACTTACCTCCACACTCGTAAAATATAACAAAAGCAACATGCACATAATATCAGGCAGAAAATTAGAATCAGTCCACCGAATCCACCAAATACACTGACCTGCTGAGACATTTTTAGATAAGTGATCCTTTCAGTAATTGTAACTGCTCCTTGATTCACTGAGAATCGCACTCGTAACCTCTTTTTTAAAACCTTTATGTACACATGAACTAAGAAACAATATGTTGTTATACTGGTCATAAAAGAGGAGTCAGTTTCAACTCGGGGCGTAGTTCTTCAGCTGATTTCAGTTTTTTGTTTAGCTCATGATGAAATATCGTGTTTTGATGGTCTATTAGAATAGCTGGTTAAGTAGTAAACATGGTCCTTTGATCCACTGAAGTCCTTGTCACGGTTCGCTGAACCAATTACAGAATAGCTTGGCAGTTCTGTTGAATTGAGATCGTGTTTTGCTCTTACTCTGAAAAAGTGACGGTACAGTTTTAAAATGAGGCTTTCCAACTGGACTAATGACCAGACCTCTTACTTTCCCACCTGTTTTATATAAACTTACGCGGGAACGTTTGTTTCGTAATGTTGGCTTACGTTCTAAATGATTCCTGAATGATGAAACAATGAAAACGTGAAATGTGGCCATTTATTCGACATTACATCGACTGAATTTGTATACACAAATATATCTCAGCTTGAAAGATTAAGTTATACACAACCCTTTTTTATCTTGTCAACGGAGCCGAACTGGTTCTAGTAAAAGGCAACCACTAGACAGTCGTGATACAGGAAACCTATTTATGATGTTACTCGTGATGTAAGGCTGATATGGGAGCCACCTATAGCAGTCTCAAAAGACCATATTTTTGGGATTCACTTCAATCCCACCACTTAGTAAATAAGCCAATATATAATAAAAGCTAGCAAAAGGCACCCTAATGCAAATTAAGATGGGATCTTACAAAACGTCGCATCAAATGGGAAGCTTTGTTCATGACACCAAAGCCTGTTTAAGGTAAATGTTATCCTTCTTTGACCAACAAGTCTATCTTTATATTTGGGTTTACTAAAGACGTGGAGTTATGAACTATAGTATATACATGTACATATTTTCATAACTTTTGTAGGCTTAGAGCCGGTAATTAATGATAGAAGTATCTACTGTTCAGAGATATGGACATCTGTGTTCACAGATGGATTAGCATCAGCTGCCATAAATGAGCAACTTCTAATACATAAACGACGGGTCAAATAGAAATAGCAACATGTCAAACTGAATCATGCAAAAGTTGAAAGATTCATGCAATTAAAAACAATTTGCGTTATCTACTTATCCGCCATATTTAAAAATTGTGGATAAGTAGATAACGCGAAATATTCTCGTGTTACCTACTTAATAAATAACAACGCAAAATCTTAACAAGTTAGTTACTTAATTATCTGAGATTATAAGTAGATAAGTAGTGGCAGCTATGAGCTGAAAGGACACAATTTGTGTTACGATATTTATCTAACCATTTTTTTGCGAAAATATAACTAGATAACCAGACACATATCACATAAATTAAGTACAAAATGTAGCTATCTATATAATGAACACGAAAGTCAGTTAACTAACGTTTGGCAGTAATATGCCACCATAGTTATCTTAGGATTGTCTTTCTATCGGGTCTCATTTGTTGAATGCATTTAATACCACATGAAACCAAGTTAGTCTGTGTATAGATTAATAAATGCATGTGTTTAAATTTGTACCCTGATTAAATATTTCAGACCTACATACCAGCCATACTGTCAAAAGAATTTTGAATTACCATAATATTTAATAATATCTCGATCTAGTAATACCACTGGTATATCAGTTTATGTGTGATTTAAAATAAAACACCTACCTCAAATGTTCGATCTGTCGTACTTCCGGGTGTCCATGAAATTGTTATTTTATCGTCAAAACAGACAGAAATTAAACTATTGTGTAAAACCCTATAACCGCTTTATGTAGTACACAGTGTTGTATATATGTAATTTGAAACCAAAGATTGAACGTGTATTAAAATGTTGAATGGGTATATCAAGGTTTAAACTTCGTAAAGTTATACATTGCCAATGTGGGATATTGCGAGACCGTTATTGTCGTATAAGTACATGCTTGAAAGTTATTTTAGCTACAATTAGTACAGTCATTCTGGGGTTGGACCGGGAAAAAATTTGAACAGAAATGAATCCTCCACCATGACTTGCTCTTAAGTTTAAAAGTAAAAAGGTTTTGCAAAATTTGCTTGAAAAAAACTAGTAAATGTCAAACTAAATTATCTACTGCGATTTAAAGCAATCCGATGCTGTTTTTGCCGTCTGTAAATATTGTCTAAATTAAAGATTGTTTCCACCTGCAGCCATGGCCAGTGTAGTCAAAGCAATACCCGTGCAATGCAAAACAAAAAATTATAAACATGTATGTCTTCTTTCAATGTAAAAGTGATGCCAGGAGTGGTGGTGTAGAGGTCAAGGTGTCTGCTTCTCATCGTGGTGGTTGCGGGTTCGAGCCCCACTGGGGTCACGACCCTACCTAGTACTTGTATTTCCAGGAAACTGACTCTAGAATGACTCGATAAGTTTTCCAAGCTTTCTTCACCATCGAGCTAAAATAAATTAGTATAAACTAATGTAAGACATAGCAAAATAACGTTGAAGATGATTAGGAATTATGTAGTAGATGGTCATTTTTGAAAACTAGATAGAGTGGGACATTACAGTGGCTGAGAATGTATAACATTTTTGGATTGAACAATTTACTGTGTAAGGGGCTTTTAATTTAATAATATCGCATTAAACGGGTCAATAAATACTCTTGAATGATTTTAAATTTTTAGTACGTAAATAGTTCATATCTATCAACCTAACATTTTGATGTTGTTACCTCCAAACTTATGTCTTTTACGAGTGTAGAGTTCGGGTATTATATTTGATTTGTTTTCCCGATGCACATGTCACGACACGGATTTAATCACAATTGTGGCGAAAAGGTTTTCGCGTCCCGGTCAGAGAGCACATTTTTCTCACCCGTGACATTTGCCGCCTTCTTATTGTATAAAGATACAATAGATTTGCTATGAAATCTAGCTACTCTTCTCTTTCATATACTCAAAATCGCGCCAAGTTCTTGTTTAAACTAAAATCGTTTCATAAGGACTGCAACATGCACTTAAAGCAAAGTAGAATATCTGTGGACAGTAAGCTGACCTTTTCTATACACATAATCTCAGCAAGCAGGCATTTTATCTGAAACTAAGGCAGTACTAACAAGATAACATGTGTCAGAACATTCACACATAGATTGGATCATATATATTGCACTGCACTATGTACATGATTTTTATTACTTGCCGAACCTCTTTCATACATGGGTTCTTGAATTCGTGGAAACGATTTTTAAAAATAAAAAAATATATTTTAGGTATTTTAAGGGAGTGGGGGAGGTTAAATTCGTATATCGACACACCCGAAAAATCCCCCGAAATTATAGTCTCGCGAAAATCTATGGCTTCAGAGTACCTAAGGAGGCCGAGACTAGAACAAAAATTGATGCATGATTTGTAGTAGATCATGACATTATTCCTTGATATGAACATAGAAACTATTTTAAATATCTTTCAAACGTAAATCATTTATGTCAATTTTAAGGCAAACTATATCTTAAAAGTAAATTTTATTCAATATATCTAAAGTATTTTAGAAGTGCTCTAATTTAAATTCTTTTTTTCTCTCGTACAAAACTAAACTGCAAAATCGCTTCAGACCTTGAAAATGGATACTGCGTTTGTTTATCTTTTAGAGGATGGTACAGTTGCATTCAAAGAGCATGCATTTAACCGTTACATTTTTATTGACTCCACTTTAAGCAACTTCAGTCAAACATAAGACACCTTCCGTGACAAACTGATGTCTTTTTTTAGCAGTGTCTTCTAAACATTTGATAACATCTGCTGATTAGACGATATAAACATTGTAACAAAACATTCAAAAATATATCTAAGTTCATCTTGAAACACACCTAGCTGCAAACAGTGGGTATTTACACCTCCTATCACAGTTACGAGACTGAAAAAAAGTTATCTGAAATAAGAGTTATAAAACTTGATGAACTGATGCAATTTACGTGTAGCAAAATACATTTTTGTTATGATTAAAGAACTAAGACATTTCAAAAGATGAAAAAGTACAAATCGTTTCATAGGTTTGAAACAGATAAAATCAGTGTTGCAGTAAATTATCTATATGATCACTGTGATAATCCTACCTTTTGTAGCGCAAATTGTATACGAAATAATTATTTTCTCACAGAAGTCGAATAATCTCTTTGACATTTAAATTTTTATGCATCCTCTTTCAAATTCTAGTATTGTTTCTATATGAATTAGAATCTGCTTTTTTAGAAAGCAGTGTCCGTTTCCGAAAAATAAATCAAACTCTCACTTATTAAAAGGATAAACCTTGGTTCGACCGTGACTGTAAAGAGGCTAAAATGCAGAGTAGAATTTTTTTTTAAAGATTTCGGTCCTGTCGAAATAAAAATACTTTGACTATACGTGTAGGATATGTAAATAGTAAACATACTTTTAAAAGGATATGTAATGAGAAACGATCTTTGTACAATAGAAAGAACCTGTCCAAATTAGACAGTACAGTTAAAATTTAATAATCCAAAGGTGTTTTGGCGTGAGCTTAACAAATTAACAAATAAGCCTTAAACATGACCAGGTATATGTTTGGATACTTAATAGCTTTGTTTTCTGCTAATGATCGTACAGAATATGATCATGAGATACAAGAGACACAATATCTAATTTAGATGAGATCGAAGACTTAGTATTTAAAGTCCCAGGACCGAATCAAATATTCGATCAACAAATGTCCGCGATCAGTTAACAATAAATGCTTCAATGCAAAAGTTCTATTATTTAATATTAGCGAGAATGATAAAACGATCAGAAATATTGCAATGTATCTATACTATGCCGGTGAAGAAAAAGAACAGTTTCTAACAGTTTATACTTTAATAATAGATAGATTGTTCAACAGAATTATCAAAAGTTATTAGAAATGTTTTACTATATACTACTACTCTTTAAGATAGAGAACAGCTGTTATTGCAGCTGAAAATATTGACTGTGTCCAGCTAAAAATAGTCAAGGTATTTTGCTTCATATGTTCTGTGGATAATTATTATAATCATAAAGCACCGTCGACTACTTTATAAATTCCCGCTACTTCACACTTTTGAATTATTGTACATTTATTTTAGTCTTGTGTGTGGGGCGGAGGCTTTACATTGTTTATGTTCTTTGTATCAATTTAAAGAGTCAGTCAAGAAGTCCGATTGTGAACTCTCAGAATACCGGACTGTTTCCCTTGTCCAGATAGGGTCCGGTTTTCAGGGAGTTTACTGTTTTATGCAATAACAAAGTTACCGGTTATAGTTTAAAGTTATAGTTATAGTTTAAAGTTATAGTTATAGTTTAAAGTTATAGTTTATATTTGCATCCAGTTCTATTTGGATTCGTAAATACTACTGACAATTGCAAAACTGTCGATTTTTTCAATTGCACCCAAAACGCTGAAGACATATTGAATGCTGAAAGGAAAATATTCAAAACTGCTGACTGTTTATTTGCTACGTTTGTTTTGCACAAAGCTCCTGTTTGCAGTCACTGTGCGGAAAACTATTCTTTGTGTTGATCGTAGACATAGACACATTATTCTTCCGTGATGTTGGCGATACTATTGCATTTGTTGCGCATCTTTAAAAAGAAAGATAGGAATCGTTATATACAAACACCCATCTCACTAACAATTACTTATTTGGCACTAGGTGTTTGCATTTATCGCATGTTTAATCATGTTTTTCAAAGTCATAAGTTTTGTTTGAAAACATATATGTGTACAATACCTGAAAAGCATGACTGAATAAACTTACATGCGACAATATCTCTGCATTTTTATATTCTCTTTTCCTAAGACTACTGCAAAGTTATTTCAAATTTCTGCAGAATTGTCAATAGTGTGCAAATCAAACTTTCCGGACACCTTTAACTTTATGGTGCAAATATGCAACAAAACATCTAGGGCTACAAACATGAAACACCTTGTTTATTGGTACACATATGATAAAGATAATGACTTTCTTTTATCTATAGACACCTTGTTTGAGTTTGCTTTAACTCTTTGAACGCCTTATGTGCGCAGTGCGTAATCCAGGTGGAATATCTCGATATACATGTACATGAATTAACGTTCGACCAGTTTATAAATTACTTACCAGGTACGACATAATACAATCAAATATGGAAGGGGTGGGGCATTCATGCGGATATCATATGAATCCACAAATAGCAATAAAATTATGCGTAACACTTTTAGAATCCAAAATGAGTTGATCACAAGGGACAAGACAAATTCTGCGATTCCTACCATCATCTAGTTGAAATGTTAAAACTTAAAACTTTATTCTTATTCACCATACCGCATTAAATATCACATCATATGACACCGAACATCGCCTGTTACCTTACCACACCGAGTGTCACCTTACCACGCCAAATACGAACCTATTGTCACACGCGGTGTTAAAAAAATATCCGTGCGAGAAGTGACTGGCTGCAAAAGATGTATGGGCGAATCCGGTATTTATGTGATCAACTGATCACTAGTTAAACCGACCGCGATAAAGCAAGAATAATAGCAAAATTTTACATCTCTAAAGGATGAAAAATGTCGTAAAATCAAACAAGTAAAACAAACATTTACTTCAACTCCTTTCTCAACTGCCGTTTACATATTGCAACAGATGAAAACATTCCACAATTTAGTTTATTCATAATTTAATTATAATTTATTATAATTTATAATTTAATCAGTTATTTTCCAAAGCAGTGAAATGTGGTATTCATAATTGTCAGTAAATAATGTTTTTATGGTTGGAGGTGTAGATCTGGTCTTTGGTGGGTGTTGTGTTTTATTGTGTTTAAGGGTTAGTTTTCTTACGTTTTTATTGGTGGTTACATCTTTCTATTATCGGCTACTAATGCGAGGTACATGTACAGTACATGAATATCAAAACAATGTTTCAGATGCATCTCGGGTTTGAATTCTTTCCTTTTGTCACTGAAAAAAAGAAAATTCAAGCTTCTTTTCAACCAAAATCTAGACGCTTGCAAGGTTGCTGCATTGTTTACAAAAACAGAAGCTGATTGCTTGATAATTTTTTAAAAGTCATATTGTTAAATAACCAAACTTCCTTTTTCAAATATGTATATAAACGGACCGTTCGGGTTGTTTCGTACATTCTGTGGAATCATACCTCGAGAGACGTGAGTAGTGTTGTTGTTTCCTTAATGAAAATTGTTAAAATCATATTTTGAAGGTTTTCATTGTAAGAATATGCAGTCCATTTTTTTTTATATTGAGTAGTTATACATGTATTAGTTATTATCACAGTTTCCAAGTACGATTTGAATTCAATTTATTATTTTACATACATGTAAATGATTTTGTCATGTAAAGTTTGATTTTATTTCAGTTACCTTTTACCAAAATACAAATTATGAAATTTAATTCAAAAGTATACATGTATTTATTGTTTCTTATTTCGACTGAAGAAGACCGCACCTGTTCACTGGCAGGCCTTCAGCATACATTAGTCAATTATTTGACTTACTGGCTCTAGCCCTAAACATTTAATCTACAGCACTTTCCTTTGTGTTAATCAGTTTGGCACTTGCAATTTTAACTCGGCGCGTTTGCATCTGCAAACTGTCATTTAAACATTTACAAACAAGAGGGCTATGATGACCCTATATCGCTTACCTAAGGAAGTCACTTGTTGCTAAATGGAGTCATTAGTTGATAGGGAAGATACTGGTTACTAGGGGAAGTCACTGGTTGCTTAGGATTAGTCACTTATTCTAAGGGGAAGTCCATGGTTGCTAGGGCAAATCAATGGTTGCTAAGAGTCACCGGTTGCTAAGGAATTCAGTGGTTGCTTCTGGAAAATGTCACATACTAAATATCTAAGCTCAAGGCCTTTTGCTTTTGAAGAAGATTATTAAAGTTTTTTCTATACCAAGTAAACACCGGGGTAGGGTCAATTTTGACCCCAAGGGGTTCATAATTTGAACACACTTTGAATTGGTCAACTAGACACTGTTACACACTAAATTTCTAAGCTCTAGACCTTATGGTTTCGGAGAAGAAGATTTTTAAAGGTTTTCATATATATGTCTCTGTAAAACAAGTGACCCCTAGGCGGGGCCAATATTGACCCCAAGGGCATGATTTGAGCAAACTTGGTAGAGGTCCACTAGACAATACTGTATATTTAATATCTTAGCTCTAGGCATTACGGATTTGAAGAAGAAAATTTTTTAAGATTTTCCTACAGAAACCTATGTAAAATCAAGTGACCCCCGGGCGGGGTCAATCTTGTCCCGGGGGTCATGAGGATTTGTAGAGATCCACTAGGCAATGCTACATGCCAAATATCTAAGCTCTATGCCTAGTTGTTTCAGAGAAGAAGATTTTTAAAGAGTTTCCTATTTGCTGCCATAGCAACCAGAGTTAACCATGGAATGGAATTCTTTGAGCAGTTTGGTAGAGCTGCATGCAAGGAACATCCCTGCTAAGTTTCATCAATACTGGCCTATTGGTTTCAGAGGAGATGTCTTTTGAAGCAACATGTTGACGGACGACAGACGGACGGACGGATGACTGACGACGAACAATCAGACATCCTAAAAGCTCACCCTGGCACAAAGTGATAAGCGAGTTAAAAACAAATACCTCACCAACTTAATTGTGATTTTAATAGTGCTTACGAAAGATGAATTTCAATTTGCAGAATGATGCAATTGATGTCCTTGGTTTTATTTGTTACTGCTTTAACGCAGTGCGCTGCAAAAGAATGTTCCGAAACACCGGGAACAGATGGATGTTCTATTCCAGACTGGGCCGATAGTTTTGTACCGTACCAAGGTACGTTCACGCCAGCCTGCTATAAGCATGACGTCTGTTACTCATGTGTAAGTATAAAGCTATATAATACCGTTGTTTCTGTATTTTTTTTCTAAAGCTCTAGGGCTCGGTTCTGCAGATTTGTAATGTCACCAACTCACATGTAATATCTAAAACGCTCTTACATATAAAAATAGTGCCCAAGGAATAATAAAAATGATAATTACAGCTTGTGTCTTCCATATTTGTTTTAGTTATTGCGTAAGCAACTTGTGGATAAATGCCTGAACCCCACAGTGTTTAATACTGACGAAATTATCTTACAATTGTATTCGTTGTTTCTGTTACCTATGAAGGCCAAAAATTGTTCATACAGGTAGATACAATATTATGCCAGCCTTTCTGTTATTCATGTTCTGTGTTCAAACGATATTTTACAATTGTGTTATCTCTGCGTTGATCCTTTAAAAAGTATGTTAAAACTTTTTTTATGATATCTACCTTAATGACCAACTAGCAGTTTTGCTTTCAGAGAAGAGACTGGTTTCAGTCAGATTCATTGCCTACATTAATATTATACCCATTCTAAAAGTATATAATATTAAATCATTAGTTCCTTTATTCGCAACATTCGCTTTAAACTTTTGTTTATATTAAATTGAATTTGTTAAGGAATGAACGTTCACTTCTTGCACAATTAAGATGCGGCATATTACCACTACGGATTGAAACTGGTCGATATATTGGTGAAATATTAGAGGACAGATTATGTCGATTTTGTAAAACTCAGTTAATTGAAAGTGAGACATATTTTGTGATAGGCTGTTCATTTTATAGACATATTCTATTTGATTGTTTTGCAGATGTTTATAGTACAGCTGAATTTGATAGGAAATCTGATACTGAGAAACTGATATATATGACTAAAATAAACCTCGGACACTTGCCAAATGCATTATTAAGGCTTATTTACACAGAAGAGAAAAATGTATAGATTTTTTTTTAAAACATTTGAACTGACATTCAATGTGTTTCTAAATTTATGACACTGTCAACATTATATCTCTCTATATTGAAGTCTAAGCACAGAAAGATAGAGCTTAATTCACACTATAATTTAAACCTGATTGTAAATAAAAGTTTCTGTCTGTCTATTTATATGTATAACTTGTGACTTTATGTACATATTTATGTAGTACATGTATATGCTAATTCAAAGTGACTTATTAGTCCTTTGGGCCCGGTGTATTTTGTATGTATCTGTGTTATCTTGCTTTGTAACAATGTTTACACATGTCACTGTAATAAATAATTTACTTACTTACTTCCTTACTTACTTACTTATATGTTCTTGAAGTTCTTTCATTTTCTAATTACCTATTCTTTATTTTTAAGGGTGTTGCTAAAGGTGTTAGCCGAAGAGTATGTGACAAGAGGTTTCTTAGCAACATGAAACGACGCTGCGACCAATGGGACTTTTGGTGTAAAAGCATTGCGTATTCGTACTACAAGGTTGTACGAGTCCATGGAGATGAAGACGGCCATTACAATGAAGTGTCTCCACCTTGGTGCAAGGAGTCGTGGGTTTCAAATTGTATGAAATAGACTTAGCATATTTGTTCACGAAAAATACCGTAAAAGAAAGTCAGCTAAATTCGGAACGGAAATTTAGTTTCAGATATAACAAATTGGCATAATATCATACTAAGAACTTAATTCGCATCGTAGGTTAATGTACATAAACTCACAGTTAGGAATTCAAATGCGCAGCTATACATTTGTATCAGATCACAAGCGCACTATGAAACATGCATCTGGACGACTATCTTTGAGTTAATATACGTTATATCCTGGTACTGAGTTATCATTTCGATTTTCCATAACGTCTCTAAGCTAATTCTTAACAACATGTGAACTGAGTTTAACAATTTAAAGAGTATTTTACCTTCATTTAATACTTTACTCTTCTTTGCTGAAAATGTTTCAAGTTTCAAGTTTTAAGTTTATTAAAGTAAAATTTAGGTCCCACTTATGTTGATGGAATATTTTACAAAATATTTTAAAAAGAGCTACGTACAAAATGAATTTCACAATGCCGTAACAATGTGTTAGAAAAGTTAATAATCTGGTACTAGTTTAATACATTAAGCGACTCCTTCTAATGAATAATGTTACATCTTATAAGAAACAAAGCGTCTTAGGTTGCTGTCAAGTCGACGTCTTTTCAGCAGAAATATTCTTTAAAAACTGTGTCCTAATATACCTATGTAACTAATATATACATGTACAAGAATAAATTAACGACTATAGCATTTAGAGATATTTCTGTTTTACTTCATCACACAACACATCGTTCATCAACTTGTGCAGTTGTAATATTACACCTTGCAAAATTAAAGCGCGACAGCCTCGTATCTTCCAACATGAGGCAATCTCAAACAAGAGGGCCAAGTTGGCCCTATATCGCTCAACTTGGTACAAGTCCACTTGCCTGGTGGAAGATCACTAGATAATGTTATATACCAAATAAGTTTTCCTATATACGCCTTTGTAAAACAAATGATCCCCCGGGCAAGGTCAATTTTGACCCCAGGGGCATAATTTGAACAAACTTTAAAGAGGTCTACTAGGCAATGCTACATGCCAAATATCTTAGCTCTAGGCCTTGTGGTTTCAGAGAAAAAGATTTTTAAAGTTTTCCCTATACAAGCCTATGTAAAACTAAGTGATCCCCGGTGCGGGGTCAATTTTGACCCGGAGGTCATAATTTGAACAATCTTGGTAGAGGTCCACTAGCCAATGCTACATGCCAAATATCTAAGCTCTAGGCCTTGTGGTTTCAAAGAAGAAGATTTTTAAAGTTTTTACTATATAAGCCTATGTAAAACTAAGTGACCCCCGTGCGGGGTCAATTTTGATCCGGGGCTCATAATTTGAACAATCTTGGTAGAGGTCCACTTGCCAATGCTACCTGCCAAATATCTAAGCTCTAGGCCTTGTGGTTTCAGAGAAGAAGATTTTTAAAGTTTTTCCTACATAAGCCTATGTAAAACTAAGTGACCCCCGTGCGGGGTCAATTTTGATCCGGGGCTCATAATTTGAACAATCTTGGTAGAGGTCCACTAGCCAATGCTACATGCCAAATATCTTAGCTCTAGGCCTTGTGGTTTGAGAGAAGAAGATTTTTAAAGTTTTTCCTATATTTTGCAAAAACTAAGTGCCCACCCGCGCGGGGTCATTTTTGACCCGGGGGTCATAATTTGAACAATCTTGGTAGAGGTCCACTAGACAATGCTACATGCCAAATATCTAAGCTCTAGGCCTTGTGGTTTCAGAGAAGAAGATTTTAAAGTTTTTCCTATTTGTTGCCATAGCAACCAGAGTTCTGCATGGAATGGAATTCTTTGAACAATTTTGGTAGAGCTTCATGCAAGGAACATTCCTGCATAGTTTTATCAACATTGGCCTAGAGGTTTCAGAGGAGATGTCATTTGAATCAAAATGTTGACAGACGACGGACAATTTATTCATCGATCAGAAAAGCTCACCCTGGCGTAGCCAGGTGAGCTAACAAAAAAAACGACACACTGCACTCGTCGGTACATAACTCAGCCCATATTTTTGCCTGTACCTGTCAATGAACTCCGATATTTACATGTGTATATGGATACGGGTGACGGAGAAACGTTAAAGTAAACACTTGCAAAAGTAATGACCAACGGTGGAAAAAAGAACTTGTATCAGTTCCCCACAATGTATTACCTTCTTGTTTGAATGAAATTTGGCAGGATGACGTGTGATTAGTTGACCACAGGCTAAGTAACCGACATATTACAACTTTGAAAATGAGTAATGCATGTGTTTATTTTGTCAGTGAACTTATTTACTCATTCTTTGCGATTATATTGTCTTTTAAAGTCTAATAAAATACACGTATATTCTAAACATGAACTATATTGCCATGACATCATTTAGTCTCTCAAAGGCCGTAATTCGGGAACGACATTGGTGTGTTGCTAGAACATATGTTAAGTTCTGTATAAATAGGAGTAAGATCTATGTACGATTTCTCATCGTCCAAAAAACTTATTCACACCACCCAAAATCGTAGTTGAGGAATTACCCTCACGATGAATTGCGAAAATTCATGGTATCCCATGGAATCATGACAAATCAGAATAGGTAATATAAATTTATCCGCAGCGATTTGTTCCATGATAAACACCATGGACATTAATGTCAATATAATAGATCTCCAAATGTTTTGCAGTGCAGTGAAACGCATGTGACAGAAAAAAAATAAAAGAATTAAGATGCTTTAAGGGAGTGACAACTATTGATTATACGACCTCTGATTGGCTTAGACTCCTCACAGTGACCAGGTAAACGGTAACCTGATTGACAGAATGTGTCCATTATACAATAAACTTTCCAAAAATACACAGGTTTTATTTTATTTCTTACAAATCATGCGTTTTGCTTCCAGAGAGAAGTCGTTTGCTGTTATTTTATAAATGTGCAATCAGATTAGGCCCGGTTTCTTCAGTATTTATCAATACAGCCAATGCTTTTTTGCAAAACCCCGTTTGTTTTGGCTGGCAATCTCCTCCAGAACTGACCTTTTATACGAGATGTTGGAAATGATGGAGCTTATCTTTTTCCTTCATTCGTGGAGTATGTGAGATCTAGTATTGTTAGGACCAGCAGCTTTATGTGTATTCAGCTAAACTACAGTAGTGTAGTTATTTGTCAACCCAATTTGGTGTACATGAATGTCCTTCATGTAGAAAAGGTTAGAACTAACCCTTTACCTGAGGAATATTTTTATTTTGTATGAATGACTAGAATGAGTCAATGATATCTTCGTTTTTACCGTCTGAAAAAAATGCAAGAGATATTTTTCCAGTAAGAAACTCTGACAGACTTCTGGGCCGTAACCCTGAATATTTTATATTGGGCTGGTTGAATGGCGTCCCATAATGGAGGAGTTTTTTTAATTAACCTTCTAACTGCAGTGTCGTTGGAAGAGAGACTGCATTTTTCTATCCACCCTAAACATTTCGCATTGTCATTTCTATCTGTGTATGATTTTAGGTATCTGGTAGGATTTAAGTTTCAAAGTGTTGTCAAAGAAATTTCATTCTTAGATTAGGGGCAAATTTAGTGATGTCAAACCTTTCGGATTTTCCCGCCAGCTGTTTTGGAAATCTGAGTAACCTAAGCGCTAGACAAGCGTAAAACCTGGAATATTGGAAAACCGGAAAACTTTTAAGGAAAACCCGGAAATATAAAAAAAACATGTCATAAAAGCTACGTTTTTTGTCCGACTGAACTTAAACATGTATCATTGTAAATATGACGCTCTGATGGTCTCCATATATTATATAAAACTTTAACCAAAATTGAGTGGTTATTGCACAAATACCTCTGCAAGTAACGGTAATTTTGCTTATTTTTGGTTGCAATTTTTCAAGGAATATAACTTACGGAAATCAAAAAACATGTTCCAAAGACAACATTTTTATCCGACTAACATAAAACCGGTACCATTGTTACGAAGACGTGCTGTGGTTTCCAAATTTATGAAACTTTGACCCAAAGGAAGTATACTAGTTACCACACAACTGCCTCTCCAAATTAAGGTAGTGTTAGCTGTAGTGCCTCGATGTTTTAAAGTCCCAGGATCACTTTGAATTTACTGATATAGTAACAGGAATTAATAGATAGGATAATAATAGAACCATGTTCTATTCACTCTAAATGTTGACATATGCATTTATTTCGTATCAAGCTGTTTAAGCCTCTCTTATTTCTTGCAATATCATTGAAAAAAATACTGAGCTATGTTTCTAATATGTACTTATCGCTTTAAAAAGTTTTTGATACAAATAAAGGTCATTTCTGTCAGTAAGACATCTTTCTTGATAAAATGAGAGCAACTTGTAAATGGGATCCTGGGACTTTAAGGATTACAATTTACGGAATTCAAGAAAATATTATTAACGGCTCATGTCTGTTAAAAATTTGGTAATATTGACTCCTTCTGTAGTATATTTCAAGTATTGCAATTTACGAAAAAACATATAAACTGCTACAATGTATAACACATTGGTATAAGTGTTAGGGTATTTTTTCTGCGTTTCCAAAAATGGTTAGCTTCATATTTTTATGCCCCCAAAGGAACTTCGGTGGCATATAGAAATCAACTCGTCCGTCCCCACTTTTTTGTCCGGAGCATAACTCCAAAAGTGCTGAAGAGAATTACTTGAAACTTAATACAGTGATAGAGCACAATAAAGGAAAGTGCGGTGCCCAAGAACCATAACTCTACCTTGCCTAAGTTTTTAATTATTTCCCTTTGTTACATTTTCTTGATTTTTCTTGTCCGGAGCATAACTACAAAACTATTGAAGGGAATTACTTGAAACTTTATACAGTGATAGAGTAAAATGATAGAAAGAGCAGTACTTAAGAACCTTAACTCTCCCTTGCCCATTTTTGAAGTATTCCCCTTAATTATATTTTCTTGTCTTGAGTATAACACGAAAAGTACTGAAGGAAATCCCTTCAAATTGCAATTAATGACAGAGGACACTCAAGGAAAGTGCAGTGCCCAAGAACAATAACTCTGTGTTGCTTATTTTTAATTGTCTCCCTTTATTGATTCATTTTGCACAGAGCATAATCTTGTCCGTAGCATTACTCCAAAAGTACTGAAGGGTATCACTTGAATATCTTGTGTATTCAATAAGAATGATTGCCTATACATGTAAAATGTCAAATAGTCCTGATTCCGTCTCAAATATTTACGCCGATTTTAAATACTAGCCAAATTAGCACTTCTAAAGTATCTAATTAATTCATTTTAGTTTCACCATTGTACATTATTATTTTGTGCTTATATTACATAAAAGAAATATGATTGGGGATTTCCGCCGAACATCTTAAACATTTAAGATTATGGATAATCCCCATATTATTGTATGTAAATACATGTGTGAAAGAAAGATTATGTCCGTCTATATGTCTGTCTTCTTGTTCCATTAAAATTTATTGTACATGTAAGCTGATGATGAAATGTGACAACAAATATTGCAAACTTAAATGGTTTCATGAGACATCCGTAGGTTATACAGAGACTGTCATTAAAAAGCATAAAAAAGAAGTGTCAGGAAGATAAAGAGAAGCTTCCTGCTTCTGGGAAAAGGTAAGTACTTGTTACTAGATACCCTGTTTGTCGCACAAGAGCTTTGTAGCTAATGTTGTCTGTTGATTATATGCTACGTTAAATAAGGCTTCTTTACCTTTTTATCTTTTTGTCCGTGGTCAAAAATGGCTTTGTCAATATTGTTCCTGGTCATGTGTGATGTCCGTACAGATCAGATGAAATATTGTTAACAAGTCATACACTTATTACATGTCTCTTTCTCTAAATGTATGACGCATATCTATAAAATGATACATATCTATGCACAAAATATATCTATTATTTCATATATTGCATTTTTGATGTAGCTTTATGCAATTAGTTTTGAGCAGTTGTTACTTTTTAACCATTGTACGACATCCATACAACAAATAAAATAAGTCACGACACGCCATTATTCAAGTTCTATATTAATTTTCGTTAACATGAAACTGATGTTTGTTCTACATATTATCAGATGTATACAAGTATGAAAAAGTACAAATATCTTGTTCCTGAATAAGCTATTTGAAGTAACCACTTTCAATGTATCCCTTAGTTGGTGACTGGAGTAACTTTTACCGCGTTGGCTGTATTTTAACTGTATATGTATCACCAGTGTACTATTAAGAAATTATACGATCTGAACTAGCTACATAGACCAATCAAAGCGCTGTGAGCGCTGAAGGCCTGGGGGCTATAGGTTAACTCCCCGAAAAACAACTTTTGACCTACGTGTTTTGCGCTGAACCTTACCTAAAGCGCGGGTCGAAATGTGCAGAGGACGAAATTCAATATATGACACAGAATGAATGATTCACAAATATATGGGTGGCAGGGAAGTTTGTTTTATCATAAAACGTACGTTAAATGAAAAATAATCACATAGTCAACATTATAAATTGTTTAAACTAATAAAAATAATTCGATCTGCGCTTTGTACAACTTCAAGCGATATGATCTGATGATGTGGATCGAAAATTATTGTGTACCAAGGACAAGACCTTGAAACAGAAATAAACAAAGCAATACCAGCAATGAAATATAAATACAGTACTGTACAATGTGTATAACAGAGAAAACCAAAAATGATTCTGGGTTACCTTGTAGTTGTAATCGGTGAAACCGTTCACTGGGCCTTGACATGCAGCGTCCTCGATAAATGGCGGGTGATTTTGATCATGTGAGTTCCTTCTCGGGAATGTACGTAAATGATATCTTTTTTAGAGAAATTTATTTTTAGGTAAATATATATGTAATCGTTCGTAAATAACAAAGTTGTCAATGAAATAACATCGGAAATTTGAAAATCAAACTACAAACTCTTATATCGAGCTCCGTACGTTTCCGTAAATTTCCGTAAATATCCGTACTTTTCCGTGATATGCATATGATTATCTTCCGTAATCAGCTAACAGCGCATTAATTTCTAAAACAGAAAAAAATGTGTAATGCAGCCCATAAGCTATATACCTTTCTGCAGTCGTTTGAAGTTGTATGTACTCTTTTTATTTGTAATATGTTCTTATCACATGCGACATTCAAACAGAAAATTTATCTGGTCTGTCTTGCATTACTTTCGCATAGTGCATGTTTACAGTTGTTATTCGCACATAGCACAGTTAAATTGTCTGCAGTGTTTGAAATGTGGTATGCTAACTAAATACAGCCAACGCGGTAAAAGTTACTTCAGTCGCCAAAATAGAGATAGCTCCAAACTATTAATTAATACAGTAAATAGATCCGTGACATGGCAATTTGTGTTTAATATATTTGAAAACCATAGAACGTCTCCTTCACAATGATACCGGTTTTATGTAGGTCGGATGAAAAATGTTGTCTTAGGAACATGGTTTTTGATTTCCGTAAATTAGCTTATATTCTTTGAAAAATTGCAACCAAAATAAGCAAAATTACCGTAACTTGCACAGGTATTTGTGTAATATTTACTTACTTTGGATTAAAGTTGTAAATATATTTGGAAACGTGAAAAAGTCTTCTTTAAAATGGTACACGTTTTATATCAGTCGGATGAAAAATGTTGTCTTTGGGACATGTTTTTTGATTTCCGGAAATTACATTTAAAATTGCGACGAAAATGGCCAATATAACAAGAACTTACAGAGATATTTGTGTGATATCTTTTTTATTTGGGTAAAATTTATATATATTTGCATAGTATGCTGGTTGGCCCAGTTTTCGTGGTAATTAGAACCCTTTATAACACTATGGGGTACAAAAAATTAAACAAAGAAACAACCAAGGTCAAAATATAACCAAGAACATCTAACATTTAACATACGATTTAATTTATTTATGCTGGTTGTCACATTGTTTATACAGCTTCCAAAAAATAAAGTGTGTTGACCTATGACGTCACAGGAACATGTGCACCAGAATTCGTGGGACGACCAAAAAGTTACATCGCAACAGAAGTGTCCAATATGATATTTCAGAATCTCGTTTAAAATTATATTTTTATGTCTTGTGAATCAATATCAGTTGATTACATATAAACAAACAGTCAACTATTCTTCCAGTAACAGTTTTAAAAAAAGCAATCATTTCAACAATAAAAAAATGTTCAGACTCACGTTGGGAGTACCTGAAGCAACATTTTAGGTATAAGAACACCAAATTTTCGTAACGGATATCAACGGAAAACATCAACTGGAACATATTTACAGTTTGGTTAACTTCAGTTGTTTTATTTATTGAGAGCAATGGGGACAGAAAAAACTGTTTAAATACCACGAATTCTGGACCTACCACGAATATTGGGCCCAACACCATATAAATAAAATCAAAACAACAAGAAAGTTTTCAATTTATATTTCAATATATATTTACAGGAATATTCAATAACCGTTCCTGATATTTTGAAACGTTAGACCGTTTTCTTTACAATGATACCTGTTTTATTCCTGCCAGATGAAAAATGTAGCTTTTATAACATGTTTTATGATTTCCGTGTTTTCTGTAAAATTTTCCGGGTTTTCCGTATATGTCCGTAGAATAAACCTGTCCCTAAGCGCTTTCATCCAAGCTTTTAAAATACATTGATGCTTCCAATATTCTCCAAAATTACAAAATATCCGCACAACTTGCAAAATACGGTAGCATAATGCAGAAATACTCACATATTCAAGTAAGTCATTTTATACACACTGCCAACACTTTAATTTTTTCAGTTATCGTTTGTTTTTCATGTGAGACCTTTGCAGATACATTGTTTTCTGGAACTAAAGTTAATCATGTTAATATCACAGGAAGTTGATATTTAGACAAAAAATAAAAATGAACAATGTCATCTTGCGGAAAAAAACACCACTCTATATAAATAAATGGTGTTTTTTCCAGCAAGATAGAATCTACACTGATTACCAAGGAAAAGCTGTTGGATTTTGAATACTTCTTTCTTTTACTTTAGAAAAAGGCTAAAAACGATGACTATTTTGCAAATCTTAACCTTGGCCTCCGTCGGGGGAGATAATTTTTGTTTGTATCATTTGCGCATGCTCTTAAATATTTGGCCTTAAAAGGGGTTTACTGCAGTAAATGTCTGCAGCTTGCATTTATCGCCGATATTTAATTGAGCTTATGTATTTATAGTCAGGGAGGGTATTACCAGTGGTCGTATATTACCAGGGCATTCCGAAAAATGATCCAGAGGTAACTTGTGAATGACGTCACAACATAATTTGCATATTGTACATAGACACTGATACATGCTAAATAACATGGTGTGAGATTTACAAATTTAAGGTATACGAACCCTAAATGTTCCAACCCCAATACTCGCTGTATCAATCACTGTTATTTAACAGTGTTTCTCTTAAATGTTTTAACACTTGGCTTGCTAAAACACATTTTTATTACATTATTTTATACGTCAGTGATAAAAAAATTATGGAGGACTAACCTAGTGACTTACCTGAATAACACTGACTCAATTGTTTAAGTTATATTTGACCTGAAGAACAACATGGGATAGAAATTTACCAATGCACCGGTATTACCCTCCAAGACTGCTACTAAAATATACTAAACGGTGTTTACGTTTGCATATGTTTTACTTTGAAGGAATTCTTAACATGATCTGTCTTTTACATAAATTATAAATAAAAGTTATAGGACAATAACAAATCAAATATATTAGGTGAATGGTCATAATTCTTTTCAGAATTTGTTTCTGAAATTTAAATACACTGGTAATACAACCCACCAGGATAATACAAATATATTTCAAAAGTATTAAAAAATAATTATTTGTAATGGTTTTTAACAATAAATTGTCTTTTAGAACACTGGGGAAGACACCCAGTACCAACCTCTGATATAGAAGGAACAATG
Source organism: Saxidomus purpurata (assembly GCA_022818135.1). Lineage (NCBI taxonomy): Eukaryota > Metazoa > Mollusca > Bivalvia > Venerida > Veneridae > Saxidomus > Saxidomus purpurata. The sequence goes on from JAFMSR010000011.1 coordinate 4,135,499, forward strand.
CCCTGAGGCCTCATAGATTTCCCAACTTGCCCGACACACTAAATCACTGAAAATGAAAGTCAGGGACATAAAATTTTATCATTGAACCAAACCATGTTAATTTAAACTTAATATAAATGATTTCTTCATTCTAATGCAATTTAACTCTCTGCAGGAGCTATACTGACGTAACAAGATGGACATCAGACAATCTGTGGCATGTATACTTGTAACCTTCACACTGCTGATAGATGTTACAAAAGCTGAAAATGTAGCTAATTGGAGAGGTATACATTCATTGTATTTATATAATGGACCCAGATAGTAAATTATTAAAATACATGATACATATAGTAATTATTTGTCAATTGCTGCATGTGAGAAAACAGATTGCTTTGGGGTCAGGGATTCTTTGCGCTATATTTGGAAAGCGTCTTAGTCCTTAAATTTCTTTTGGGAGGAACATAAAGCAATTTGTGTGCATAAGTCAATTAAGTTTCTCTATGTGTAGTAAATTTTAGAAGAAAATTGCATCATTTTAAAGACACTTTTTGAAGGGAAAGACATAATTATATAAAATGATTTCTGCATGTTAATTAAAACGTTTTGATAGCAGCTATTAGTTAAGATATTCTTAAAACAGTCTATGAGAAGTATTAATTTTACAGCATTCAACATTTGTAATATGAGTAATATCTCAAGCTTTCTATTTTTGCCTGACCGGAATACTTTACTTCTGTGATATTTCTTTGCAGATACATCAGAAATCAGTGCTGTTACTATGGTAGCAGTTTTGTGTTTATCCCTGCTAGTGGTTGTGTTTGTGATTTCACTGTGTGGAGGTTGTACTCCCATGGAGGTTGGAAGTGATGATCATGCTGCAGCAGGCGGAAGAAAATCATATACAGATTACAGCGGTGTTGCTACGGATGTTAACACACGTGTGATGTCATCAGGGACAACTCTTCCAAATGACCCGTACCAGCCAACAGGTCAAGCCTTGCCATATCCCTTACATCCAGAAACTGCTCAAACCTTTACAGGATACCAGTCCCAAGTGCAACCGTCAATGGGTGCTGGTTCCCAAGGTTATAATGCTCAGGCAGCTGGTGCACATCGACATTTTTCTGAGTCAGAGCCTCCCCCTCCAAATTACTATGAAGCATTGCAGTCTGGGACACCTGGTGGAGGTCAAGGACAGTCAAGAGCACAGGCCACGGCGCCTGGACAACAATACGGCTGGTGATGTAATTGATTGTTTTGTTTGATGATTATCTGTGATAAGGGCATAAAAATTATATAGAACATAGATCTGCTTAAAGGAATTTAATGGTTGTGTAAATAACTGTTTTTCACCTGCTTTGTTTTTAATGATACATTTTCTCTTACCAAAGTGAAAGTTGAGTTCAATGTTGACTGAACTTTGACTGAAGCTTTAAGATGTCAAACAACACTCTTTTGAAGTGGTTTTGTATTATTGATGCTGTTTGATACATGAAATGTCTACATCCCTGGGAGTTGTTCTATATCAATGATAGGTGCAATGTTGTTTGTAATTTGTTGTCTTTGCTGTACTATGATTGTAAACAGCTTATTTTATTAAAGTTTACGTCATAAAAATTTTAAAAGTTGTACATGTAGTTCCGCATATATTCTTCAAGACTTCCAATTTGTTTTTAGCTGAACTTTTAGAAGAATGAGGAGGCTATTGCACTTGGCCCGGTGCCGCCATGCGTGTTTGTTTAAGTTTTTTTTAAATGCTTACTATCTTCTTTACCAGTAAACATATCTACTTCAAACTGGGCATACTTGTTTTGCTATAATTTTGTCATTTCTTAATATTTCTTTATCAAACTTCCAATTTTATGACAACATGGTCATGATGTACCATTCTACCTCCCCCCCCCCCCCCCCACCCACCCCCCCACCTCTAAGCATGATGGAGACAAATAAGCACAGGGTGCAGCATCCTACTAAAACAAATTAGAAAGATCCCTGTATTTTGCAGCTATATCATTTGACAATAGAAAGTGTATTGTATCTTAAAAGATCATTAATTTATACTCTGTGTCTACAGTTTAAAACTTTAACATTTAACATTTATTTTTATCAATGCCAATTAAGTTATGTTAACATTTGATAAGAAAATAAAAGCTGTATGTGAAATTTCTAATAACTGGGGTTATCAATTTTTAATACGGATTATGCACCAAACCAGGGTGAATTTGAAACTTCGCGCATTTTCATCCTGCCTGTAATAGTTTTAAAGACTGGTGAAAGTCACTTAGTAAAGACATCAAGAATGTTGGTCAGAACACACTTCAAGTTGCCAATATGGGTTTTAACATACATGTATAACTAAAATTCCAACTTATTTTACATAGAAGAATCTGTAAGGAGGAATTTGACAATGTATAATGTCATTGCAATGTATAAACCTTACATTCCAAGTTCATAATTTCCTACATTATTGGCCTACATGTAATTATGGGGTGTATCGTGTTTTGTGTTCTGTTAACCTCTCAATGTTTCATTTCCATTTCAAGTCTCTTATGTTCTGCGTTACTATTTCTCGGAGCAGAAACAGTGGCATACACAACGATAGAATACCTTGGAATGTTAGGGTTCAACTCCCTGCCCTTGTTAGGGTTCATCTCCCTGCCCAGCCATACACCTTTCATACCTTTAATACATTAAATTACTGTGGTAACTGGTTAATCACTGCCGAAAACTGCATCGACTTCCAAACTTAAAACAACGACATTTCATAATTCAGTTACATTGTAACAAGTTACACATGTATTGTATAGATATTGAACAAAATTGTTGAATTCTGCTGGTAAATGGGGAGGTTGCATACTTATTTCATACAAATGCATTGTTAAACTTCCTGTGAGAAGTGTCTGTACTGTTTAAAAAGATTGGAAGTGGTTTAAGGTTAATATAATACAAAAACTGTTTTACATCATGTGTTTGGTGAATTGCAAATGAAACTTTTCTATAAGTGTTTTGTAGACGTTTTTAGAGTTTCCTGAATGTTTGTTAACAGCTGCTAATGAACAACCATTTCAAGCCGATGTTACCTGATCACAATGGTTTTTCTGCAACATAAATATTTGAAAGAAACTATTTTTTCAGGGAAAGTAAAAGAACTTATCATAAATAGCACCTTACAGTTACTATTAAGAAATTATTTGTATTATTTATCATGCATATTGTATTTTTTTGTGTATTTAGGGGGAAATGTTGAAATAGCTTGAAAAAACGGGTCACACCGATTATAGCCTCTTTAGAGGATGGTGGACCCAATAAGCATGATTACAAACAAACTAGCTTGAAAAAATGCCAGTTTATTACATAATGCAACAAGGGAGATAATCCTGGTAATTGTGTGAATTTTTGTTTACACGAGTGTCATTTTAATATTTGAACTGTATTTTTTATACCCCCAAAACGAAGTTTAGGGGGGTATATAGGAGTCACCCGGTGGTTGGTCGGTCGGTCGGGCGGTCTGTTGCATTTTCCTTGTCCGGGCATAACTTGAAAACTACTAGTTGGAATTATACAACTTCATACATGGTCAGCACATTGAGAGGAAGTGCAGTGCCAGAACTATAACTCCATCTTGACTAATTACAGAGTTTTGCCCTTTGTTACTTTTCCTTGTCCGAGCACTTGAAAACTACTAGTTGGAATTCAATACACTTCATACAATGGTCAAGCACTTGAGAGGAAGTGCGTGCACAGAACCATACTCCATCTTGACTAATTCAGAGTTTGCCCTTTGTTACTTTTCCCTTGTCCGAGCAAACTTGAAAACTACTAGTTGGATTCAGTACAACTTCTACAATGGTCAAGCACTTGAGAGGAAGTGCAGTGCACAGACTATACTCCTCTTGACTAATTACAGAGTTATTGCCCTTTGTTACTTTTCCTTGTCCGGAGCATAACTTGAAAACTACAAGTTGGAATTCAATACACTTCATACAATGATCAGCACACTCAGAGGAAGTGCAGTGTACATACTATCTCTATCTTGAATATTTACTGAGTTTTGCCCTTTGTTACTTTTCCTTGTCCAAGCATAACTTGAAAACTACAAGTTGGAATTCAGTACATCCTCATACAATGGTCAAGTACATTTAGAGGAAGTGCAGTGCACAGGAACCATACTCAATCTTGACTCATTACGAGTTATTCCCTTTTGTTACTTTTCCTTGTTTAGATCTAACTTGAAAACTTCTGGTTGGAATTGAATACACTTCATACAATGGTCAGCACAGTGAGAGGGAGTGCGTGCCGGACCATCTCCATCTTGACTAATTCAGTGTTTTGCCCTTTGTTACTTTTCCCTGTCTGGAGCTTTTCCGAAAACTACGTTGGAATTCTACAACTTCATACTGGTCAAGCACAATGAGAGGAACTTCTAAGAACATATCTCTTTTTAGTTTGTTTGCAAGGTATTATGTTACTACTGAACTTCTTCAGTTTATAAACAACCTTTTGGGGTTTTTTGTTGACTAATTTTAATGAATAAAATGTAAGCCAAACTTATAGTTTGAAACTTTTTTCTGAATTAGTTTGACTTAAACCAAAGTCATGTTTATGTCAGATTAAACTATCCGTGACAGTTTATTCACTGATTCATGATAAAGTACAGTAGAAATATGTTTTCCATATAATATTTTATGAAGAATTTTTTTTTAGAAGTTTGATTTACAGATCATTCTATTGTCAGTTGATATGTTTCAATTTTTGAAGAACAGTTTTCTGTCTGAGACGCAGTTTTCTGTCTGAGACGCTGTTTCATGGTACATGTATACAAGATCAGAAGGTTTGTGAAACATCTGTGTGTCCATTTGTATTGTGTGAGCAACACTGCTAACCTTTTATCCACTTGTACATGTATCTTGGGCAAATGACAGTTTCGTTTTCTTCTTACATGTTAGAGTATTTTTCTTCAATACATACATTAATTCCTTTTCATTCTTCCTGAAATTACAAAGTAAATGTGTCGTTGAAGGTCAATAGCTATTCCTAGCTAATGTTTATTGCATTGACTTACTGACAATAAATAAAATTTGTATTGTATTGAAGTCGGGATAATACTTTTTGTTATATTCTTGTGTTGCAATCTTCAGAAAAGTGCCATATTTCAACTTTGGCTAGTATCAATTATGTCAAAGGCAGACAGTTTCAGAGAATTACTTGCATGTTACAATGTGAATTTGAAACCTAAATGTTAAACCATACCATACATGTAGTTCAGCATACAATGTATACTGCTCAACTGTTTAATGAAAGTTTTATTGACACTTTAGCCTGTAAGTGGGGCACTTAACTCCAATAAAAAAAGTTTACAACATTTTGTGGCAGGTAAAAATGTTTGATTTTTACTGTGCTTATTAATAGAAATTGAATACGATCATGTTTTTATTCGGTACTATGGTGTTTTGTAATGTAATCATGCGTGTTGGAGTGGAAGATCAGTTCTAAAAGCAGTATTTGTTTATCTCTTTTTCTCTTGACAAAATATGCACTGTATCATTATTTAAATTTCATTCAATTAGTTGTATTTTCACTTAATTTTGTGGAGTTTTGTGAAATATTGATGTGGGTGAAAAAATTTATGTTAAAGAGTCCTGATATAGCATGACTTGGTGTTTAACTGCAAAATAAAAGTTTCTGTTCATTTTTTGCACTGTTGTATGGATCTAACAAAACAGTGTTCACTTCCTTCGGCCTACAAATGTGTGTTTCTCCTTCAATAATCATGCTCTTGAAACTACGAATTACAGCAGTTTTAAAAGTATTATAAAGTATATCTATGAAGTATTAACTTTATAGCTAGCCTTAAATATAGCTGCAATTTTGTGATGAATATAAACTTTTGTTTACTTTTTTAAATTTTATATTTCGTCTTGAAAATAATGTTCAAACGTATGTTTTATTGTTCACTTAGTGTAATGCATTGTTGTTTTGTTATAGAACAGATGGAGTGTTTTTAAATACCTGGAGGATTTTCTTTGTATTTTATCTTTAACAGATTCATTGCAATGTTTTATTTAAATGTATATTTATTCAATGTTTATTCATATAAAATTATTAAAACAATAGTTACTTTGTTTGTTCTTTACTTGCGCACTTAGGCTCCAGTTAATTAGCTGTGATCGCCATGTCCATTGTTTGTACTATGAAACTTGTAGTAGGGTTCAAATGTCCCGCTATCAGCTAGAGGTTACAGTGATTTCAAGGCGGCGAAACCTAACTCTTACCACTTAACCACAGAGGTGGGTCTGTGTTTTTCTCTTTCTAGCGAATCTATATTACATGTATAATAGCTTAGCACTGAATGGCAAATGTTGTATTCTGGTGATATGAACATTGTTTATGGTAAAATATCGGCACATTCATTAAAAAAAAACAAGAGCTGTCACTGTAAAGTGACATGCCCTAAAAGAGCAGCTTTTGATGTCAACAAAATAGCAACACTTATTTCTATGCATTTAAAACAACAATGATTTCCTTTAGTCCTTGTAGGTAATTTTAAACATGGTAGAAGCATCATCTAAATAAGTAGATAGAGTGTTGCCATGCAACCATGTAATACGAAATCCCCAACTGGATACAAGGGAATGAGATGAACATATGCCAAAAGTTTCATAAAAATCCTTCAAGGGGTTTGAAAGATAGTGACATGACCTTAAACCCCAAGAGTTACCTTGACCTTTGTCATCATGATAAGAAAAACATTTGACCCATGTTAATAAAAATCTTAACCATATAAGGGAATATAGTCTGTTGTCTTTTGATCCTTAAGTGTGACCTTGGTCCAAGTGTGGTTTTGCATCCTCTCCAAGAGATTAAGATTTAACCAACTTTCCAAGAAAATCATTGGAAGATATAGAAAACATGACCCTTGGCCTTAAATTTGACCTTGAACATGTTTGGTTGCAACATAGATAATGCATGAGGGGAACATTTGACCAAAGTTTTTAAAAAATTTGGGGTTGAGGAGAAATAGTCTTATGACCTTTGACCATGAAATGCGACCTTGAGCAGGCAAGGTATTGGCAACAACTGTGAAAAGTTAATTCAAAATTAGTCTATGCATACAGACCAGTTACAAACTGTAACTATCACTGAATGTGATGAATACCCCTCCCCCGAACACCCCACTGACACAGTATTTAAAATTTATGTAATATTTGATGCTTTGATTATTGGACCTGCACAACTTAAGGCTTCTATGAAGTTTAATTAAATTTTGACCTACCAGATATTCAAGTAAATTCACTTGTTCTCGAGTGGAAGCTATCAATGTAAGTTTTCATCTGTCCGTCCGACCACATGTAATATTGTGTATTCAATTAAGGCTGCGTAGTTTACTAGATATTCATGAAACTTGGTCAGAAATACTGTCTTGATGAAATCTAGGTCAAGTTCGAGCGTGAGGGATCTTGGGTAAAAATGTGGGTAACCAGGTCAGATAATAGAAACACCTTGTGGTTGCAATAGATGCTCACATTGCATTTTTCATTAAAACTTCATCAAACTTGGTCAGAATTATTGTACATGTATTGATGAAATTTAGGTCGGATTTGAATATAGGTTATCTGAGGTCTACAGCAAAATCATAGGAAAACCTTGTGTATGCAATAGAGGTTGCATTTTGCTGGAAATTTATGAAATTTTGTCAGAATGGCAGTCTATAAAATCTGTATGTCAATTTCGAGTATGGGCAATCTTGGATTAAAAACTAGCTCACCCGGTAAAAATTGGCCAGAATATTTGTTTCAGTGATTTCTGGGTCAAGTTCGAATCTTGGTCACATGGGGTTAAAAACTAGGTCACTAAGCCAATTCCAAGAAAAATACTTTAGATGCCACATTATTTACTACCCAATCGTCAAGAAAATTGGCCATATTGTTTGCCGCAATGATAACTAGGTGAAGTTAGAACTGTTATATAGAACCATTATGCTACTACTACAAGATAACTGGGTCGTAACATACCGAGAACATAATGACCGCCATCGACAAACTGATTATAATGCCATATTTAGGGTATGCACAAGAAAAAGGAGAAACATAGTATGAAGGTATGTATATACAGTGAAGGTTAAAGACAGATTTACTTACGAGATTAGATAAAGTTCTTTGACACATGTGACTCGAGGACCTCAACACTTCTGTCAGATCCTCGGTTGATTGCTGATTTCCCTTCGTGAAAACCGATTTATAAGTTATCTATACACTATATTGTTTATGGAAAATTACCGTGGAGGTTCCTAACTAGTATATTAATTTATATGGAATAGTTATTGTTGAAGAGGTGTGAAATAGGTTTGTAAATGGTATTGTCCGTTTATTTGCAGCCCACACTAGCACAATTGAAAATAAAGACTGAAATTTTGTTTGACTTTTTTATATTGATAATACATATCTAAAAAATGAAATTTAAAAGAATTCATTGTAACAACAATACATGCGTTCGTTTTTATGAAATTTAGTGACATTTTACAGATAATCACACAATGTTGTTTATTTTAATGTTGTTGAAATAGTAATCTTTTGGATCATCTATACAGAAATACATCGACAACTTAATTAAATCGAACAAAGCAAGGGATATTTTCTTAAACAAAATTTTATTCATAGATTAGCTCAATATTGATCAAAATCAACACAAACGAAGCAACTATGCAATATTGCATGTACACAGAACATCGAAATATGATATACATCTATAATCACGCACGTATACACACACAAAAACAATATTGATGATGCTGAAGATAATTTATAAATACACTAGAATACGCACCATTTTTTTCCAAACCTGGCAATATTCAATTTAAAAAAATCATTTTCTCATAAAAACCGGAACATAATATGTGGATATTCCCGTAAGATGAGCACGCCGGTGTTAATAAAAGTAAAAATAAAGTAACTGCAAGACAGTTCTCCCAGTAAAGAGAATCAAGATTGTTAAAATTGTTAAAAAAGGTAAAAGAATAAAAGGTGTATGATCTGAACTGCTGTATGATTTTGAAATAACTGTGCTGGGCCACTACCTACTTGAATGATTCAAGACCAGGTAGGGTTGCAATATTTGGGGATAACCTATTCCACAGGATTGTGATATGGGGAGAAAATGAGTACTAAAGAAGTCTGAGTTGGCATGGCTTTTGTGGAGACTAAGGGGATGCAAATGCCTTGCTAACCTGTTTTGGATTTCTAGATAACTGGGTAGAGAGATTGCTATACGATTGTAGTAGACTTTATAGAACATAACCAGTTTGGAGAGTTGGCGCCTGTTTTCAATGGTACTCCAGCCAAGGGTGATTTGCAGGTCTGTTACGCTAGTATCTCTTGAGCAATCATTTTTGACCCATCGCTGGATCATTTCCAGTTTATGTATATTGGACCTCCCAGTTATGTTCAGAAATTGAGGGAGTATCCCTGTAGATGTATTGACCTGGATGTGTGTGGAGTGTGCATACCAAAACTATTTTATGTAAAAGTTTTTTTCAGATCGAAGAACCAATTTATTTCTCGATGTGTCAAAAATTTCCGTTCAAGTTCATATTGACCTTATCGCATGATATTACCTTTAATGAATGGAATTAGCGGCTACTAGTCACTAAATGTCCGGTACGTACCGGACAATCAACATCTTAGTAAGCTCAATATGAGGACGAAAGTCGGAAACGGTAACTTCCGGTAAAATCGCAGTGGCGTTCAGAACAATAACAGAGATTTCACAGAAAGATTTTTACCTTTTTTCACTTTAAGATGAATAATTAAGGTATCACATTACATTATTTCCAATACAAATTTTACTGTGAATTGGTTTTGTCAGATGTCTTACACACTAAATACCTAAAATAGATTGTAAACTTCGGGATTTTTGACGATCCATGTGATTTGATTCAACATCCCTTAAACAGTTAAAGCTGTATGGTATACGCCTCAACGGGTGAAATGTATGTATTTCTTTTGCGTAGAGCAATTTTGCCCTATCACTGAAAATCAAGGAACAAGAAATCGACCCCATAAATACTTTGTCAAATGAGACATAGCTGGTTCAGTGATTGCATAGCTGAAACTCATGCCCTCAATAATTTGATGAGTGGTAACAGTGATTTCAAGTCAACGCCTAACAGCTTAACAATGGAGGTGGTTCAAGGGAATGTTTGTTGTTGTATTTAGTTTATCCAGCCTCAGAAAAGCGCAGATATCTATAAAATGTCCGTATGTAAAATGGGTCTGCGTTTGAAGTCTTATTATTGAGACTAGTTTACAGCTATGACCGGAAAGGTTGTCACTATATATGCTGTTGTGAATGTAACACAGGCTTTTAGGGGATCTTGCTTGGTTTAGGTCCAGAACGGCCCACTTCCAGAACTGCCCACTTTTTATGTATCATTGTATTATAGGAAAAAAGATTATAAAATCATTCAAGGAAATTGTCGCTGGTCAAGGTTTTCATTTTATTGGTGTTAGTTATCGTTCTTAAAATTCAACTTTTTGTTTAATAAATAAAAGTTTTGTTGATATAATGATAGAAGTTTTCACAGTCATAAGTGTTTCAAAGGAAAAAATGAACCATCGCAGGAACGGCCTAAAGTTATAGAGTATTCCTGACCATCTGCAGGACATGATATTTGCTTATAACTTTATGAACGAAATGGTAGGCATGCCTGTGAAAGTAAAAGTAAGAAAATGTATTACATATCTTTATTATAATATGAGTAACATCGTATTTGCAACAAACAGATGAAACAAAACGTAAAAATGAGTATACGATCCCAAATGTTTAAAAGTGCAATCGCTGATAACTACGTATGTCCAATACAACAGAGTTCCGTGTATGATACCAAACTGTCAATGTTAAGGCACCCTCATTACACAATGTCCATTTCAACAGCGTACGCTATACAGATCTCCTAATTGTATATGGAAAACTGAAGTTTTCATCTGATCAGATGAGTTTTTCTCCCAGCACTTCATGATAGAATCGTCCAGTTTGGAGTATCTCTTGGTGTGTACCCTAAGTCCCCGTCTTCCTTAGCAATCCGTACTAATTCGGCCTTTCAATTTTCATTACTAAAAACGTGGGCCGTTCTGGATGTAGGCCGTTCTGGTACTAAACCTCTTGCTCTCCCAATTTGCTGAAGGTTGCAGCTATTTAATTATTTTTATCTTCATATTAACTCTTTATTGTAAGGTTTTGTACTGCATATGGCTTGTTTCTTCTGCCATCTTTTGTTTTAGAAATAGCACTTATTAGCAGCAGTTTACCTCTTGGTTATATATGCATTGCATTCCTTGTTTCAGGTCCGAGGCATTTGACAGGGGGGTAACTACAGATGTCTGGACGCAATGATGACCGCCGCCCAGTGCGGTCTGGTAGTGACACAAGTAGGGATTCTAGAGGAAGCAGGGATGCTCCCCAAGGCAGACCTGGTGCTCGAGGGGCTGGCAAAAGCTATAGGTGTTTTGTTTGCCTTAAATAGCACCACTTTCTAATACTGCAATTACTTCTTACCTCATTTCTGTATTTATTACTTAAAGTTTATATGAATGAGGTCATACTTGACTCTGATATTTATTGTTAAGAACTTCACTGCAGCCACTTACTAACTGTATGGTAACTAACTAATTATAAAAACATTCCTTACTGTTAAGAATATTCCAGTCTGCCGAAATCTTTGAGAAAATGACATTTGAAGACCATTAAAATTTTGGGAAATTGTGGGTGTACGTATTAGCATGATACGAACGTGTTCATAAATAAATGCACCACAAAGTGTACGTAAAGAAGTAAAACTTCTGCAGAATTGTTTATGAAGAGAATTCTGGAATTTACAAAACAAACAACGAGTTGGTTGTGCTTTACTTCAGCATCAAACAACTAAATAACTACATTGCAGCTTAATTACATAAATTGTAGCTGCATAACAATTCTGGTACTTTCAAGTGCACACATGTTGCTATAAGGATGGAGACATAGATAAAAAAACAACGTTTACCTTTTGTTGCCAAATCTTCTGCCATTTTGGAAATCCCCTTGCTTTTTTTTGTGTACACTACACAGTGTTATTGAAAGATGCTGCTTTTGTTTGTTGGCTGCTCAACATAGGTTAGTCCGACTGACTGAGTGGGGTTGTTTATCTTCGGTATTTTTCTATAGCCATATTAGTCTGATTTTCAACCTGCTTATGAAGAGCTATGAAGGTGTAATAGTTATTGTGGTCTGTAAAAGTTCTCCAGTGGAGTATGTGTAACACTATTCAAAACAATATTTATCAATGAACTTGTGTTTCAATCTTGGTTTGCATTCTTTTCATACTACAATTTTCCAGTGAAATGAGGTACCAGGCAGGACGTGGAGGTGGGAGGGGAAGTAGAGGAGGTGACAAGGCAGAGACTCGTGAAAGGTCGGGCAAACTTGGACAAGGAGACAATAGTAATAATGTTGGAAAGTCACCAGCCTCAAAAAGGTTTCTACTTCACATTAAAAACGTGGAATTTTTTTTAATGGGCAGAGGAACTTAACCATCAAGTTTTGACCAAACAGCCTAGGCACTAAGCACTTAAACACAGGAAATTTCAAGGCTTAACAATAAAGATAATGCTTCCCTGACATTGCAGAATGTTTCTAAAGGTTTACATATACCGGTACTGGTAATGAATAAAAAATTAATTTAAAAATTACTCAGTATCTGAAAATATTCTGTAGCTTCTTTGAGACATATTTATTGAATTCTTTCAGTTTAATTGACACTTATTTATTTTACATTGATTGTAGAACAAGTTCTTTAACTTATATTAAATACTCTTGATGACTGCTTCCAGTCTTTAAGAATTATTGTCAATATTTAGAGTCTTTGCAATCAGCTACTTATTACAGTGATTCTGGAAAAGGACAGGTGCCACTTCCCAGTGCACCTTCGGCTGCAGAGCTGGAAGCCAAATGGCAGAAAGAGGAAGAAGAAAGATTGAGGGAAGAAAAAGAGAAACAAGAGGAAGAGGAAAGAAAGAAAAAAGCTGAGGAGGAAGAAATAAAGGTAAATGATGTAAAGTGACACCGAAGTACATCAAGCAGTGATACATTTTAGTCCAAATGCATTTGTGATTAAGTACTTACTTAAGTGATTACTCTTCAGTAATGTAAAGGATCACTTTCTGTGTGGTATTGGCTAATTAGCAAATTAGCTAGATTGTGGTTTATTAAAGTAATTGTTCGTAAAGAATTCCTACAAGTATGAAAGATGTGTATGAGAGGTATGAATTGCATGTCTTTTATTGTAGAGAAAAGAGGAAGAAGAAAGACAGAAGGAAGAAGAAAAAAAGAGGAAGGAGGCCGAAGATAAGGTATAACAAATGATGCATTTAGCTACGTAGGCCATGCTATATTTCTTATTTTATTCCCATCTCCATTTAGCCTCTATTTCAGGTCCTTGTCCCTTTTCAATCCAGCAAATAGTAAAATATTGAATAACAAAAAAGCTAAAGATATAAGGGAAACTGTTTTCCAAGGATATGTCCTGATGGAGGGCAAAGCTCCCCTGAAGCTCCTGGAAGATAGCAAAATTTACAAACCAACCGTGCTACAGGAGATTATTGTAAAACCATTATGACACTACAGGTCATATTTTCCAATTTATTTTCACAAAACTTGCTCAGAAGGTTGCCTACATCTTGAATTGAGACCTCTCTTTTTAGGTAAACCTATCTTGCTACAGCCAATTATTCTAAAATCTTGATAACAAGTCACATTTTCCGATAGGTTTTCACATAACTTACTCAGAACAGTCCAGTAGAGCAATCCTGAACCTTCTGGGCCTCTTGTTCAGAATAATGTCTCATTCAGTGCCATTGTGGAATGGCAGGAAAGACCCTTTGCATTGTAGTAAAACAGACACGGTGTGCAGTTAGGCAATACATATATTGCTACACAGACTACTTTGTGATTTCATATTTTACAGAAAACCATTGAAGATTTTGCTGTAGAATGTTCACAAAGAATTATTGATAAAATGCACCTACGGGAGAAAAATTTAAATGCTGAAGGTGAGTTATCTCTTCTTTTATCATTTCTATAACTTAGCCCTATACTGTGCACACTGATATGAATAATTACTTTCGATAATTGATGACTAAGTCTTATTGTGTGCCAATATAAAGACATAAGTTTGATTGTGGACTAAATTGAAATAAATTGTTTTGATTGTGGACTAGATTGTAACAGATTTTCTGACTAGACTACACATTGGGCCTCAGAACAGTACTTTTGTCACAACAGACTTGAAAGTTGAAATTCAGTTTCCATGAAGATGTGATTGAAAACTGTAGCTTTGTCTTAATGCTGTACCAGTTAGTCTTTCATAGTTCCCTTTTAGTATATCTTGGGTCCCTTCTTTAGCATTGATGGTAACAATACAAACATGTGAATGTTAATGCAGTTACAAATGAATTAAAGTGTTTTGTAAACCTTCATTGCAGAAAACAGACCAGAGGAACGTTTCTTCAGCAAACTTGATTCCAGTCTAAAGAAAAATACAGCATTTGTGAAAAAACTAGTGAGTTATCCATTTATTGCATGAAAGTGAATTTTGTTTAGAGAGGATCATTTCTAAATGTTGAAACATTTAAATGGTTGAATATACAGTTGACTCTCTGTATCTCAAACTCGTTGAAACATTTAAGTCGAAAAATGTTTAAAGTCCCGTCAAATTTCTTTCTTTATTTATGTACTTAACTCCTTTTAAGACAAAATTTGACATTAGACACTCCGGATGTATCTAAAGGGATTTTTGGTTTCCATGGTAAATTCAAGGTTGTCAACTTCGTTAAGGCAAAGTGCGACGTGACAAGGCTCAAAGTTGCTGTGGGTCAAAGCAAAATGAGGTTACTGCCAATTCACATGTTCGTAATGTTTGTTGTTTTTTTTATATGGATTGTCGGTGATATGTCTAATTAATGGTGAAAACGGTATTTTCAAAGACTTAATTATTTGACAGGTTAAATGATAATAGTGACTGGGCTTTACCAAAAAGATGTTTCTGGACGAATGTATCAGTTGGTTAAAAATTTTGTTTGTAATTAATGCTGTTTTTATGTTTCAAATATACGAATGTTGACTTCCGGTTAATTAAGTATTTACTTTTCCCGTGCATATCGGCAGCATGTACATGTATATGTGCTTGAATTTATCATTGAATTCTAATTGGGTAAATTTGCAAAAAAAATGCAATTGAAATTGAATTTGTCCCCATGTTTAAGGGATTTGCATCAATAAAATAAATACAAATAATTGTCTGTCTTGAAAACAGGGAATTTCGTCCAAATAAGTAAAAAAAAAAATGGTGCATATACGAAAAAAAAAAAAATAGCCCCCCTACCTTGAATTATTTACCTCAAAGTAAAAGGTTGGTCCCTTGACAATTCGAGCTAATTGTGTCAACTGTAATTTGGATGACACTGTGTTTGAATGCTATGCTATAATATGTAAGCAAATGAAGAATATATTCATGGGTCAATGAAGGCATTGTTTGGTTTCTATGGTAACAGGCTGAAGCTTAAAAATTTGGTTGCACCAATTGTCTTTGAAATCTAAAGTCCTTCAGGCTAAATGTTTAAATTTGGTCTGCATTTGAACCTTGAAGTAAACTTTTACAGAATATACAAAAATTTAGGCTATACATGCAATAGGTTTTAATGAATATGTGTCGTTCTAGATGAAGTAATGGACGCTGAAACTGGGTCAGTGTGTAAACATTGTTACCCACTTTCTTAATGACATATAGTCACACATGTGTTTTTTACCAAGATAATGTTTGGGTCCAAGCTAGGATACTTTGACAGTTGATAAAATACTGTATGTCTCTAAGACTCTGTGAATATTAGTGTATAAAACGTTGTTTTTTATGTATTTCAGAAACTTTTGACCGAGTCCCAGAAAGACAGCTTAACCAAAGAGTTTAATGGTTTAAATCTTACCAAGTATGTGGCTGAAGTGGTGAGTATACTCATCTTGTACTGTATGGACATTCCCCACCAAACTTTTTATGCCCCCAAAGATGGGCATATTAAAATGGAATTTCATGGTCACATGGTGGGGTGCAAATAAGTATGTCATGGATCATGTCATCTAAAAAGTCTCATCTTGGCTTAGCTATTTCTTTGTGTACACTTCATTATATCATCACTTGTAGACTACAACAAAAATATTTTCCAATCAGTAGATTACTTTACAGTGAAATATTTCATTGATATAAATATTTGTGATTTATTTAAAGTGTGCACCTGTATTTTGTAAATGTATACAATAGTTTAATATATGTTTTGATCCAGGGACATAGTAAAAGGAAATTGAGACGATTTTGCACTTGAATGAAAAATGTGAAAGCAAAAATTAAACCACTGCAAATAAGACAGATCAAACAGTATGTCATTCCCTAAAAAAGTTAAACTTATCAAGAATTATTTACAGGAAGTCTGCACAATCAGTTATCTTTTACAGGTGGTTAGGTACATTTTCAACATTCTTCATTTTGGTAAATTTCTTTACAGGCAGCATCCATAACCGAAGCTAAACTCAAGATGTCAGACATGGGCTGTGCTGTACATATCTGTAGTGTAATGCATCAGAGATATGCAGACTTTGCCTCAAACCTTCTTGAAAACTGGCAGAAGTATTTTCCTACAAAAAAGGATGAAAAGGTATATATTGAAATGAGAAGTTTTATACACTTGGGTTAAAGTTATTGTAATTAGTAGGTGATGGGTTTTTTTTGAGGGGGGGGGGGGGGGGGGAGTTTGTTTCGTTGAAATTTAGAAATTTATAATAGTCATGTTGGCAAGGCTTTGTAACATTCATCAGTTATTGAATAGAAAATACTCTAAAAAATACAGGAGTAAAAAAGTGGTTAAAGAGAATGTTTTTCTTGACACATTTTGAGTTGCAGTTTATGGATTATTGAATTTAAATACCAGTACTGTAAACTAAATTGGAAACAGGGAAGGTTATCAATCCTTATATCACGAAAAGAACAAATAATATAGCATATTTCATATAATGCTAATTCCTTCTTCAAATATTTTAAATACTTTGTTTGTAGATAAGTAACCCAAGCAAGTATAGAGTAGATCTCAGATTCTTTGCCGAGCTTGTAGCAGTGGGTGTGTTTAAGGACAAGGAGGGGCTTCCACTACTAGCCAATCAGCTTGCACTTCTCATCAACAGTGACAAGGAAGAGCATAATAACTTGTCTATACTGACGAGCTTCTGTAAACATTGTGGTGATGATTATGCTGGCTTACTGCCAAGAAAGTATCGGTATGTAACTAACTTTCTGAAATTCTTTAATGCAGAGAAGAATGGGTTGCACTGTTATATGAAATAGATTTGCACATGATTACCCAGTAAGCCCTTATGATGGAGTGGCTGAGAATACACTAATGAATTTGTTTGAAAGGTTAATCTCTCTACTATGAGGAGTTAGATTATAGAAAGTATTTATTGCTTCAAGTTTTGATGAATTATTTCATTCCTTATTTATATGATATATTTAATGAGTGTTCTTATATAGAAATTTTGGTAAATATACGAGCTGTTTACATGATTTAGTTATTTTTTAAAACAGGAATCTTGCAGAAAGGTTTGAAGTGGAAGTACCAAGAAGTAAGGTAAATATTTTGTGTGATATTAGGTTTATTTCTCTGTTCATCAGAAATACCAGGTTGGTTGTTTATTTTAACAGTATTTTTTAGAAATAATCAGTGGCATGCAGACACACAAAACTTGTGAGTAACAAGCAAATTTCAACTGTGTCTATGCTGCAAGGTTGGCTGAAATGTGCACCGTGATAATCAGTTCCTTGAGCCGCTTTATGTGATAATCAGTGGTGTTTCTTGTTTCGTTTCTCTGGGTTTAATGCTTGTTTTGACAACCGTATTTCAGTTACTTTTACAAGCGGGCAGTTTACCTATCCATCGTTCCAAGGGAGTACAAGCACTATAACCCTATCCTCCATTAGAAACTGCCAAATGTCTCTCATAAAGAGACATGGTCAGTAGCAGGGCTCAAACAATGACCCTCAATCAATGAGAAGTTACAAAGATTTCAATTCAGTTACTTTAGTCTCTGGGCCACGGAGGCAGACATAACAATGGTTCTTAGGTAGACTCCTAACTAATAGATCAAAGTGCAAATCCCATCAGTGGTGCAGCTACACTTTCTACAGACTCTCTGTTTGCATGGATGGTCAGAACTCTAGAATGCAGTCAACGATAGATTTGTAAAACTGTATTACAGGTGTTGCTCAAAGATAGACAGAAAGGATGTCGGAATCTGCTGGGTGAATATTACAACTCCTTGTGTAAACATATCGTGTCAGACCATAAAAACCTGAAAAATATGGAAAAGCAAAACAGAAAAACACTTTTGGTAAGACAGTATTAAAAACTCGTTACTTCTTGGCTTTATACAGATAATTCCTGTCTGTGCTCTTCATGCATACCGTATTGTACACACTTCAGTGGGTAGAGGTACATTGAGCTCCTCCTGTGAAGAATAAATGCTTCAGAACAAGGTGAAAGGTGTGTCATTTTATCAGCTTTCAGAACAAGGCCATACTCTACCAGTTAAACCTTTTGTTGAGTAATCCACCGACTACAGGAATATTTTCTACTTATACTGAAAAAATCCATAGTTCAGTGTTTGACATTTCTACATGTTGTTAAAGTGTTTTGATATTGGACTTTTAGAAGAAAACATTTAACATTTTGAATAAGCTGCTACCAGATATGATTTATTATACTTGCATGAACTTTGACCTTATATACATTGTAGGCAACTTGTTCTTGGTTGGCTATGCTTGTGTTGTTGTTCAAGAAATGTTTTAATTTCAGACTAAGGGAGAATTGAGCGAAGAACGAAAAGAGAAGTATGAGGAATTTTACAACAGCTACCAAAAACTATTTAGCAATTCACAAGTGTTTACAGTGAGTGCAGAATTCCTTATTTTATTTTGATGTTCTATATCATTCAATTCATGTACAGAGAACTGTTGAGGCCCCCAAAAAGCCATCTAGTGTATGTTTTTTTAAAGGTCCAACACTAAGGAAAGCGAAAATTCAAATATACTTTAAAAAAAACAGAAATCAGTTATTTTTAATAAAAAATTAAAGTTGGTATGTAGAAATTCTAAATAAACCACAGTACATGTAAACTTATTTTTCTATGCATTATGAAGAAAGTTAAAAAGACCTGGGTAGTCATTTTGTCAAATCACTGAGATTTCAACATAATACACATACTTTTCTTCGTGTTCCAAACACTTTCTGTAAATTTTAACCTGACAATCTTCATTATTTAGTGTCTTGCATAAGGTAATGTACTTGCCATTGAAATAACTGTCACTTAATTTTCGCTTAGTAGTGGACCTTTAAGCATTTTACAGTTTGATGCCAGTTTTCTCAGGACTGCATGCTGATAGCTGTATAGAGTTGTAGGTAAATGTATCTGTCTGTCTATGAGATATTGTCTTGGCTATAACTCATCTGTCGAGTTTTTGTTTCATAAAGCTCATGCAGCATACTGCCTTAACCAGGAATAGTAATCTGAATAGCTAAAACAGTTAAAGCAGTCTATTAAATTCATACACATTACAGTGTTGCTTGTATAAGAAAGTAAAATAAATTCTCCACCCCTTACTGAGTTTATCTTTGTTTGAAAATGCTTACAATTCAGAGTTGTGATTTTTTGTGTAAATATATACTTCAATATTACAAGCTGTCTCATGCCAGTTAAAAGATTGTTTAGTCGCTGTTGTGCAGCGTGTTCGCCTCGGGATGGAAGGGCCTGAGTTTGATCCCTACCATCGCCATGTCGTTAGTATCCTTAAATAAATCCACATTGCCTCTCTCTCTTCGAAGTTGATTTCATCTGGAATGAGTCTCGAGAGCAATTAATATAAGTTGTAAGAACTTGTTTCGCAATTGAGAAGAAATAAATTAGTATAAACTAAAAGACCGTTTAACTTACAAAGTGACATATTTTGCAGGATCTGTTAGATGAAGATATGCCAGAATTACCTGAAGACGATCATCAGGACGATGATGGTGGACTCGACATTTTTAACCCCTTGAAAAATGTTGAGGTAAGTATTGATAGGCACTAGATAAATACTGTGTAGCCTTGTTTTAAGACAGGTTTAAAACAATAGATTTTATTCCAATGATAGGGTCATTTACATGGAATTGTCCATGATTTGGTAAGGATAGTATTTTCAGTTTGTTGGTTGGTTTAATCTGCCTCCATGGTTAAGTGGTTAAGGTCACTGACTTGCAATCTCTAAACTTCCAACTGATTGTGGGTCAAGGGTTTGAGCTCTGCTACCAACCTAACTCTGTGTGAGAAAGTTGACAGTTTCTCATGTAGGATGGGAGTCTTGTACTTGTGACAATGGGCCTTCCCAGGAGTCCTCTTCAGAGTGTTGAAACATAAATTCAGCCTAAAAAGAAAAAAACTGTTCACGTTCACAGTGGTGCTCAATTCAAATTGTAAAGCCAGTCACTTAACAGAAATGTGGTCTGCTCATGATCTACACTGTTCTGAACAGCAGATTTACCTTTTTTCTAGCAGAATGAAGTTTATAATTACTGATTTCTGATATATCTGCATTGCTTTTGAAAGTTTCATTTTAAGTAATTTATCTTTGCTATAATCTTTGGTAGATTTAGATTCTTTCAGTTTGTGTTAACACATTTTGCAGTGATATTATATTTTGATATAATTGAATATGTGTAAAAACCTACACATATATCCCCCTCAATGAATAAATAAGCAGAATACTTTGTTCTTTGTGTGCAGTGTTTAAAGTTGCTGGTTTTGAGTTGATTGTACATGTCAATAGTTCCAGTATGAAGGAGACACCAGTTTGTGGGAAGATGAGGAAACAAGGACTCTGTATGAATCTCTACCTGATCTCAAAGCTTCTATACCAGGGGTTTGTAACATATAAATAATTATACCTCCGAAACGAAGTTTAGGGGGTATATAGGAGTCATCCTTTGGTTGGTTGGTCTGTCAGTCTGTTGCATTTTGATTGTCCAGAGCATAACTTGAAAATCTCTGATTGGAATTCAATACAACTTATACAATGGTCAAGCACATTGAGAGGAAGTGCAGTGCACAAAAACCATAACTCCATCTTGAATAATTACAGAGTTATTGCCCTTTGTTACTTTTCCTTGTTCGGAGCATAACTTGAAAACTGCTAGTTGGAATTCAATAAAACTTCATACAATGGTCAAGCACATTGAGAGAAAGTGCAGTGCACAAAAACCATAACTCTATCTTTATGTATTGCAGAATTACTGCCCTTTGTTACTTTTCCTTGTCCGGAGCATAACTTGAAATTAATTGGTTGGAATTAAATACAAATTCATGTCAAGCACAATGAGAGGAAGTGCAGTGTACAAGAACCATAACTATATATTGACAAGAATCATTACTCTATTTTAGCTTTTATGCAAGGTTACTACTGACTTCTTCAGTTGATAAAGCGGTCTTCTAGGGTATTAATCACATTTAGTTATAGGTCTAGGTAATCCTGTTATATAACTGATATTTTGTGCAAGGTATATTGTTTTGTATAGCAGGTAAGGTACATCATAGAGAAATGTAAAATCTAGAATTAAGTCAGTATTGTTAAAAGTTCAAGGTAATGCACACGTGAAATATGTCACTTTTGGTTTAATAACTTTGAATTGTACATGGTTTCTTATAACGCTGCAAATGCAAACCTCTTACAAAGACTATACTCACTGGTGAAACTTGCTCAAACTTTGTTGGATTTAGATCTTTGTATATTGTTTGTAGAAATTGTCACTTTCATTCAAGTATGGATCCAGAACATGTTGCATTGCTGAAACAGGAGCGTAGAAGTGTATTTATTAAAGTAAAACTAGATTTTGTTTTTAGGCTACAATGCATGTTTGTTTCACAGATTCTGTACAAAGAGAGTGAGACAGCAAGTAAAGAAGAGGTAAAAGATCCAGAATTAGAGACAGGACTGGAAGAAGGTGAGTGAAGTATTTGCAGTTTAACCTTGTACAAGTGGTCATTTGAACCACCTCTGTAGTCAAGTGATTGAAATCACTGAAATCAAATCACGATAATGTCTCATCTGTTTGTATGTGAGAAGTTGGCAGTTTCTTATGGAAGGTTAGAGTGTGGTACTGGTCCTTCCCGAGAACGATGGTTAGGTAAACTGCCAGCCTGTAAATAATGAAACATTGATGAAGTAGTCATTAAATCCCAGTAAAACAAAGAAAATGGGTTGTGGGGATTAAGTTGTCACTTGCCATAAGTCATCATTGTTGTTATATTGCCAAAAATAGGTTTTGAGGTATAAAAAGGAGTACTTAGCAACCATCTACTTAGCAACCATCTGTATCTAAGGGCTACTTCAGATGCCTACAAGTTCCACTATTCTGTGAACTTCACAGTTTTTAAAAGAGAAGTTGTTCCCAAAGTTTTATCACAACTTGTTAATACAAAAGTTTAAGATGTTATTTCATTGGAGATGTCTAAGAACATTTAGATCACACGTATATCTAAATATGTGTGTAAGGAAGTCTTAATTACTATTGCTAATAAAACAAAGATATTATAACTCATTTTCCATAATTGTTTATACACATTGTATATAGTGGACTTTTCCTTTTCACATTACAATTTAATTTCTATGTGCAAAGAAGTGAAAAACACTTTTTACTGAGGGTTTTTTTTATTGTAATTTGTAAAGGTTTATAAAGTTATTACTTATACCCATACTTGGACATTGTTGCATGGTAATGTAGAAGGAATTACTGAAATCAACAAAAAATAGATACAATACATGTAAACGATGATCATCTTCAAGTACCTGAGTACTCAATTGGAGAAGGACCAAGTACTAGGGTATCAAATTTGGTACTCTTTGCCATCAATACGAAGATTGATAGCAGAAACTTGCCCTTTCAAAATGCCTATGTTTCAGTATGCTTTCTGGCATTGTAACGAATCAGTGATTTCATGTATAATGATAATATTTGGCATTGTTATGGTAATACCAGTGCTTCTTCAGATTATGACTGTACAAGTGAGATTAGCTGATGAAAGACTTTGCTTTCCCCACGCAGCTAGTTATAACTTGTGTAAAAATATTTTGGTGAAACATTGTCCAAATTCTGTTAGAAATGTTAGGCCAGTGCAGAAATTGTCAGATGTTATTATGTTATACTGATCAGATATGGAGAACCTGGAGATAGAGGATGTAGAGCGTGAGATGGAAACACAACAGCAGCTGGCTGAGCAACAGTCAAAAGAAGAAACAAAACCCGCGGAAGACATTAAGGAGGAGGAGGTCAACATTGAACAACTCCTCCCTCCAGTTGTTGAAGGTAAAACTTCTACACTACAGTTATTGTAGTCATTTCTTCGTCATAATGTTTACAGTTTTGACCATACTTGGAAATAAAAGTGTAAAACATATTACATTTTATAGGTCAGGTTTAAAATGGTCTAGTAACAAATGTTTTCAAGCTGTTGGGGTTGTGTATAAAATTTATGGACAATTTTCCTGTTGGGTCAAAAGGTAGGGGTTTCTTTTTTTTTTAATGATTTGTTGTCAGTTTTGTGACTATTACTGGTTATCAGTTTTTATACGGCCGAAGGGGACGTATTATGTTATCGCCTCGGTGTCCGTCTGTCCGTCTGTCCGTTAGCAATTTCCCTTCCGCTCTGTAACTCTTGAACCCCTTGAAGGATTTCGAAGAAACCTGACACAAATGTTAACCAGACTGAGACGACGTGCAGAAGCAATGTTCCGAATGGCTGGATTCAAGGTCAAGGTCATACTTAGGGGTCAAAGGTCATATGATTTTGTTTCCCTTCCACTCTGTAACTCTTGAATCCCGTGAAGGATTTCGAAGAAACCTGACACAAATGTTAACCAGACTGAGATGACGTGCAGAAGCAATGTTCCGGATGGCTGGATTCAAGGTCAAGGTCATACTCGGGTGTCAAAGGTCATATGACTTTTTTAGCTCGACTTTTCTATGAAAAGGGGAGCTATCCTACTCGCCCCGGCGTCGGCGTTGGTGTGACACCTTGGTTAAGTTTTTCGTACCACCCCACTTTATTTCAAAAGTATTAGAGGTATGGCTTTGAAACTTACCATACTTGTTTACCATCATAACCTCCATCTACAGACAAGAGTACATAACTTTGTCAAGGTTTTTGACAGAATTATGGCCCTTTTTTGACTTAGAAAGTGTATTGAGCTTGGTTAAGTTTTTCGTACCACCTCACTTTATTTCAAAACCATTGGAGGTATTGCTTTGAAACTAACCATACTTGTTTACCATCATGACCTTCATCAACAGACAAGAGTACATAATTCTGTCAAGGTTTTGAACAGAATTATGCCCCTTTTTTACTTAGAAAATACATTGAATATGGGTAAAATCCACTTATTGCCTTAACCCTTTGAGATATTGCTTTGAAACTTTGAATGCTTGTTTACATCATTACCCCCATCTGTAGGCAAGAGAAGGTAACTCTGTCAGGGATTTGTTTTAAAAATTAAGGCCCTTTATCGACTTAGAATCTTGGTTAAGTTTTTCGTACCAGTCCACTTTTTGACTAAACTGTTCGAGATATTACTTTGAAAGTTGGAATACTTGTTTACCATCATGATCCCAAAACATGGGCAGGAGAAGGTAATTCTGTCAAGGATTTTATATGAATTATGGCCCATTTTGACTTAGAAACTCAGTTAAAATTTTCATTCTTGTCTAGTTGACTTAACCATTTGAGATGTTACTTTGAAAGTTGGAGTACTTATGTACCATCATGAGACCTATCTGTAAGCAAGAGAAGATAACTCTGTGAAAATGTTTCTTGATTTGTACTTAGAAATTCCTAGTTAAAGTCTTGTGTGCCCTTAACTGTCAAAGTTTTGTTTTATTGGCAAGCACTAAAAAAGTCGAGCGCGCTGTCCTACTGACAGCTCTTGTTTCCCTTCCGCTCTGTAACTCTTGAACCCCGTGAATGATTTTGAAGAAACCTGACACAAATGTTTACCACATTGAGATGATGTGCAGAAGCCATGTTCCGGATGGCTCGCTTCAAGGTCAAGGTCAAACTTAGGGGTTCAAAGGTCATATGACTTTTTTTCCCTTCCGCTCTGTAACTCTTGAACCCCGTGAAGGATTTCAGACTTTTTTTCCCTTCCGCTCAGTAACTCTTGAACCCCGTGAAGGATTTAGAAGAAACCTGACACAATTGTTTACCACATTGAGACGATGTGCAGAAGCCATGTTCCGGATGGCTCACTTCAAGGTCAAGGTCACACTTAGGGTTCAAGCGTCATATAACTGTGTGGATATTGCTCTGCATTTGCTCTTGATTACAGTGCTCTTGTTGCCCTTGAATTATCGAAAATTATGAAATTAGCCTTCTCAGCTCATAGTTCAAACAGGTGAATTAGCCTTGTCTGCTCTATAGTTCTAGCAGGTTTTACAAAACAAATGAACTGCCAGATACTGAGTTATGCCTCCTTGACGGGCGTATTTTGTGACAGTTTGGCACTCTTGTTGAAAAGTGTATGGAAAATGGTAAAATCTTCAAACCTTTGGTTCAAATATTGGTTTTGTTAGCTGAAAATCAATCTACTATTCAAAGATGTTGCATGTAGGTTTCTAGTTTATCAGGTAAGGAGTAGGTTCTAACTCGCCCCCAAAAGTACACACATTTAATAAATCAGTGGGAGATAAAGCATCCTTTGGAAATTGTAATGTTTTGGTATGTGTAGCTTGAAATTGATTGTTAATAAAGTTTATGCTGTATGTTTATAAAAGATTTTCTTGTGAAGACAAAAAAACGTGAGTTTGTTTCATTAACGTTCTGTTACTTACTTTTCTTTCTATGTTTACTCCTTTTTGATATTTTGGTTGTTATAGTTGATTGCTTTAATTCTTACCGAAGTTCAGTGGAGGTGTTTTCTGTTTGAGTCAAAACATATTAAGGGATCACATGTGGCAGGTGAATGGTATCCACTATTACTATGGATACATGTACACGGCTTGCTAATCAATAAGCAAAACTTTTATGAATATTTTGAACATTGAACATTTTGAATGTGTCTTTGAATTGTGGTATTGTTTTAATTTGAAAGATGGGAAAATCAGTTGTAGAACTTAAGCAGGATGTTAGATTCAATATATCAGGGGATTAGAAGCTTTTAAACCTTTCATTTCAACATTACCCAAACAATATATCATTTTGACAGTACCCAACCTATATAGCTTTATGGTTTCTTGACTATATATATCATAATGATGGAAATCTCCCTGCTGTTAAATGTAAAGAAATTTGCCTTTTACAGTAGATTATAAGAGTGTACTTCAAAATCCCCTTAGTCATAATCCCCTTGGTCCAAAAATGGCATAGTAGTCAGAATCCCCTTGATGAATTTTACAAGGTATTCATAATCCCCTTGATGAAATTTACAAGGTGTTCAAAATACCCTTGATCAATTTGACAGAGTATTCATAATCCCCTTGATGAATTCAAAATCCCCTTTTACATATATTTTATGGGAGACATTTTATACACTTTGTATATATATAAAAACAGATTATAAAGTGAAAACATTGTGTGCAAAGCTTGATGGCCTGGTATTCCTGCCATCCTACGATGTGAAAGACGGCATGGCAATACTCTGTGGTGGAAGCTACTGATAACTTACAGTGCCTGATAGAGTATTTAGACTCAAATTATGTGAATGGTGCGTTTTGTACAGTTGTAACAGCAAACGGGACTGTGAGATTCTGCCGTTCAACGCCTCGCTTTCCTCCAGAAGTTTAGAATGTCCTTTAAGCAACAATTGAAGACCAAGACAGAACGAGTGTCAGACAGAACTAATAACCAGTGTGAGTCCTGGAACAAAGTCTTTAAACATCTTGTTGGACATACTAACCCTTCTCTTTGGACTGTCATTGAGTTTATTAGAAAGGATGCAACTATGATGGCAGCTGACATTCTGCGCTGCGAACTTGGTGAACCGCCGCAAAAATGGGTGAAGAAGGCCACGAAGGCACATCAACAAAAATTGAAAGCCCTATGCCTTCAATGTAACACAGGAGTTAAGTCACTTGAAGATTTTTTGTCAGTGATTGGACGTGTTATAAGAATTAAATAAACTCAATTGTTTCCAGTGAGTAGACTGTGTTTGAAAATGTGCTAAAAACAGTATGATATGTACATATTGTGATTTCAACAAACTATGTGCTGCATGTTTACATTTTTTGGAGGGAATATCAACCATTTCCCACTTGCAGTTATATACAATTATTGAAAACAGAGCGGCAAAATGAGAATATAATTCATTGGTTTCAGCTAAAAAATTGTGTAAATTGTCATATTTTGTGCTGCCTTTTTACTTGTGAAGCCTATCCTACTTGCATATGTAAACAACTTTTGAAATCATTGTTGCAAGTATGGTATGGTATATTAGGGTTTTATCGTTGGTACCGGTTTCCCATATGACCAACGCCCCCAGAAGAGTTTAGTTATTTTAGGTTTCGGGGGATAGTGCAAGATACAGAAAGCGTCCCAATTCCAGAGACACCCCTGGTTCTTTATCATGCCAGGTTTTCACCCATACATGGGACCTCGGTTTAAGTCTCATCCGAAAGACTGTTAGTAATTTTAGTTGGTCAACCCTGGGAATCGAACCCACAACCCCGAGATTACAAGTCTCGTGCTCTACCTATTGAGCTATCCGGGCTGACATTGTTGCAAGTTTTAAGTGGAAAAGCTTTATTGTCTCTAGTTTTACTTTACTCATAAAAATGTGCTAATTTCCCTACTCTACACCTTTGCTGTCTTATAATAACAAAGACCACTGTTATCAAAGTGAAGTATTACTTAAATGTTTTATTTGTCTCTACATTAACTTCACAATGGTAAATCATTGAAAATAACTAAAATTATTCACACTTCTTTCTCATAAAAATGTGCTAATTTCCCTACCCAACACCATTGCTGTCTCATAATAACAAAGACCACAGTAATCAAAGTGAAGGAAAAAAGAAATTGAGTAAGGGGATTATAGCCACCCAATTGAGGGGATTATGAATACTCTGTCAAATTGATCAAGGGTATTTTGAACACCTTGTAAATTTCATCAAGGGGATTATGAATACCTTGTAAAATTCATCAAGGGGATTCTGACTACTATGCCATTTTTGGACCAAGGGGATTATGACTAAGGGGATTTTGAGTGTCTCCCGATTATAATACTGCTCAACAGTGTATTATTTGAGGAAATCTGTAGAACAGCTTACTTATTTATTTGTTGACATTGTGACAAAAATGAACTGGTTAGTTCCTTGTATCAATACACTGTGATAGCATTTATATGTATTGTCTATAGTTCCATTTTATAATTTTAGTAGATTATCATTTTCTAATTATTGCAATAGTCAAGGAGGCAATTCTTCACACTGCTGGGCTCAGTTTTAGTAATCATTGAATTAATCATTAAACATGCTGTTTGTTGTAGATGATGATGAGACAGGCAGTCTGATGAAGATGCAGTTTGAAGCCTATGCCCAATCATTACCCACCTGTGTTAACAGAGATCTCATAGATAAGGTACAAGGTCTACACAAATGTTCGTTTATATTATTTATACCTGTCTGTCTTGTAGCTGGTAAATAGGTTGATCTGACAACTCGAAATTAATTATACCCCCAAAACGAAGTTTAGGGGGGTATATAGGAGTCACCCGGTGGTTGGTCGGTCGGTCGGTCGGTTGGTTGGTCTGTCGGTCGGTCGGGCGGTCTGTTGCATTTTCCTTGTCCGGAGCATAACTTGAAAACTACTAGTTGGAATTCAATACAACTTCATACAATGGTTAAGGACATTGAGAGGAAGTGCAGTGCACAAGAACTATAACTCCATCTTGACTAATTACAGAGTTATTGCCCTTTGTTACTTTTCCTTGTCCGGAGCATAACTTGAAAACTACTAGTTGGAATTCAATACAACTTCATACAATGGTCAAGCACATTGAGAGGAAGTGCAGTGCACAAGAACCATAACTCCATCTTGACTAATTACAGAGTTATTGCCCTTTGTTACTTTTCCTTGTCCGGAGCATAACTTGAAAACTGCTAGTTGGAATTCAATACAACTTCATACAATGGTCAAGCACATTGAGAGGAAGTGCAGTGCACAAGAACTATAACTCCATCTTGACTAATTACAGAGTTATTGCCCTTTGTTACTTTTCCTTGTCCGGAGCATAACTTGAAAACTACTAGTTGGAATTCAATACAACTTCATACAATGATCAAGCACACTCAGAGGAAGTTCAGTGTACAATAACTATAACTCTATCTTGAATATTTACTGAGTTATTGCCCTTTGTTACTTTTCCTTGTCCGAAGCATAACTTGAAAACTACTAGTTGGAATTCAGTACAACCTCATACAATGGTCAAGTACATTTAGAGGAAGTGCAGTGCACAGGAACCATAACTCAATCTTGACTCATTACAGAGTTATTACCCTTTGTTACTTTTCCTTGTCCGGAGCATAATTTGAAAACTTCTCGTTGGAATTGAATACACTTCATACAATGGTCAAGCACAGTGAGAGGGAGTGCAGTGCACAGGAACCATAACTCCATCTTGACTAATTACAGTGTTATTGCCCTTTGTTACTTTTCCCTGTCTGGAGCATTTTTCGAAAACTACAAGTTGGAATTCAATACAACTTCATACAATGGTCAAGCACAATGAGAGGAACTTCTAAGAACAATATCTCTTTTTAGTTTGTTTGCAAGGTATTATGTTACTACGAACTTCTTCAGTTTATAAAGCAATCCTTTTGGGGGTATTAATCACATTTAGTGATAGCTCTAGTTTTTTTTATGTCAGGTCTTACCCCATTTGAATCATAACATTAGAAAACTAGGCCAAATTACAACGAGAACACCTGGAAACAGTAGGATTTATTTCTCATCAAACTTTGCTAGAATATTTCTCAGGGTATCAATTTGGATTAACAAATAGTATCTGTTTGTTTTTCAGGCTGCAATAGAATTCTGTATGAATTTCAATACCAAAAATAACAGAAAGAAACTCGTAAGAGCCTTGTTTACTGTACATAGGACCAGGTAAGCACTCATAGTTGAATCTTCAGTTTTAATAAACATTTTGTTTGCAGTCTAGTATGCAGTAAACTGCAGAATGTAAAAATGAATACAACATAGCATGTTGAGTTCCCGAAAATTAACAATATAGACTGTATTCTCATTCAACTTACTGAATTCATTTAAATTCATTATTATATTGGTAAGTGTTTGTCCGTACCGTTTACGGAAAACAGAAAGGTTGATGGGAGCATATTGACAGGAGACTTTCTATTTTACATACTGACCAGGAAGCTTTTTTTGCCATCCAATGAAAACACTATATTTCTACTGATTTATCAATCTGTCCCTTTGTTACTGATAAATTATAGTACTTTAAAGGTCCATTACTAAGACCAAAATAGAATTTTCTTTTGAAACTGGAATCGTAACAGGGAATTACAGTTTGAAACTGGCTTCTAAAACTTTACAATAGCCTTGGAGTATTTCCCTGTTTGAAATACTGCTACAGAAAAACTAGTGAATGCTTTTGTATTTCCTTAGATTGACCTGGGTCGTGTTTTTGGACTACTTTCGCTTTATTGCATGTTGTAAACAGTCAGAAATATATGTTGCACATCATTGGAAGTAAATTTCTGTCAACTGAAATTCAAAATAAGCATGCTTATTCATGTACAACTTATTTACAGCCTCTCTCTCTGGGAGACTTCTGGAAAAATTCAAAGAAATTTGAAAACTGGAAAACCTAATTTCGTTTTTGAAAAGGCAAAAATATTTTTGAGAAAAATAGACTGAGGCTAGTGATGACTAGACAATTCACCTGTGATGTCTAGACAATTCACCTGTGATGACTAGACAATTCTCCTGTGATGACTAGACAATTCTCATTCTCCTGTGATGACTAGACAATTCTCCTGTGATGTCTAGACAATTCTCCTGTGATGACTAGACAATTCTCCTGTGATGACTAGACAATTCTCCTGTGATGACTAGACAATTCACCTGTGATGACTAGACAATTCTCCTGCGATGTCTAGACAATTCACCTGTGATGACTAGACAATTCTCCTGCGATGACTAGACAGTTATCCTGTGATGACTAGACAATTCACCTGTGATGACTAGACAATTCTCCTGTGATGACTAGATATTGTAATTCTCCTGTGATGTATTCAAGTTGAGCTTAAGAGGTGAATTTAGAGGAAAAGGATTGTTTTCGTGATAAAAGTTGAATATAAGTTTGCCATACATTGTTTCATTTTGATAAAGCACATGTTTGTTATAATTATTGTAGGTATGATTTACTGCCATTTTACTCGCGTCTGACAGCCACATTATATCCATGTATGCCTGATGTAGCAAATGATCTGGTACAGTTATTGAAAGGGGACTTTAGATGGCATGTAAGTACTGTTACTGTAATGAAGAGATACCAAATAGACTAGACTGTCAACCCGCAACTTGTGCAAAATATGAAAAGAATACATAAAGCATTTTATTAAGTATTTCTTCCAGTACTGTTCAATAGTGGTTATTTGAAAATTTAAGAATGATCATATCCCATGAGTAACTTAAACTTTGTCATGGTACAGACTTGTTTATAATTAGGGAGAAAGTTTGTAAAAGGCTGAGTAGCTTAGCCGGTTGAGCAACTGCCCTGTAAGCAAAATGTCTTGGGCTCAAATCATGGTCAGGCTGCACATCTTTCTCACCCTGTGACAAAGTACACAAAATTTAACCTGAAATTTAAAAAAATACACCTGTATTTTTATACAGAAAACCTTTTCTGACATGAAAAAAAGGAACTGATCTGTTTTCATTTGCATAAAACAACAAGCAAAGGTTAAGATATGGTACAAACTTTATAGAGTGAGAGATATATTGTAACTAGGGAAGCTATATGTGTTTGTTTTAGGTGAGGAAGAAAGATCAAATCAATATAGAATCGAAGTTAAAGACCGTCCGTTTCATTGGTAAGTGCAGACTTTTGTCATGAATATGTTTATTTTAAGTAAACTTACTGAAAATAGTAAGGCTTAGTTGAACTGAATCTTGACTGTGATGATGGTATCTGCTATCAAAGAACACCATTAGATGCTTTATTTCAAAAGATTAAGCTAAATCCAAACAAAGAGATGAAACTATATCTTTTTAGCCTATGTAATGATTATAAAAAGTGATAGGAAAACGACCAGAAAAGGGAAGTTATGTTGTTCTTTGACATCATTACACTTAACTTTAAGGTTTAAGGTTGCAGACAGGTGAGAAAAACTTAAAAATCTCTTCCAAAATCAGTGGCTGGAAGAGGGAGAGGGATGGCTTTCCCTCTATGCCTGTAGTGCATACTTGAAAGATTTTCTCTAAGACCATTGGCCACATCTTTAAATAACTTCGCTTGAAAAGTTCTTACGTTACACTTTGACAAATTACTTGGGAAATGTTTATATGAAACTATTGCAGGGTTTCGGGTGAGGCAATTTCAACTATATTTTTTTTAAGAAAGAGCTACAATGGCACACATGGGAATGATATAGGTCCCTCATTGCACTTGTTCTTATTAATTTGTGTTCATTGAAAGTAAACACTTGCTAGTAGGTATGAAAGAAATAGAATTTATGATATATGAGCAGAAGTTCGTACTTGTTTTTCTGTGGTTGATATTCTTTAAGAAGTATAAATATTACCTTCAGGATACTGATACATGGAAACCCATTTATGATATTTGAATGTTGGCTCATTTCAGGAGAGCTTGTGAAATTCAATTTGTTTCCAAAATCAGAGGTTCTACATTGTCTCAAGGTATGAACTTATTTATAATTTTAGAAATTGTTTGAAGTTATTCATGAAAAAGTCCATATTACAGTTGAGTGTATCTTAAGTATGCAGAACATAGTAATGGAAGCCAATCAAGAATTATCAATCTTGAAGACTTCACTTTTAAATTAATGTTTATAATTATCTCCAATGGCCATGTCTTGAAAACTTGTATTTAAATTTGTCTTGAAAAGCAGACGGATTATATGATAGTTATCTCCCTTGAGCAGACTGGTACCTGTCTAAGAGGCCACCTTAGATAAATACCTTGTTAATTAGACTGGTACATGTCTAAAGAGGCCACCTTAGATAAATGGCTTGTTAATTAGACTGGTACATGTCTAAGAGGCCACCTTAGATAAATACCTTGTTAATTAGACTGGTACATGTCTAAAGAGGCCACCTTAGATAAATGGCTTGTTAATTAGACTGGTACATGTCTAAAGAGGCCACCTTAGATAAATACCTTGTTAATTAGACTGGTACCTGTCTAAAGAGGTCACCTTAGATAAATGGCTTGTTAATTAGACTGGTACCTGTCTAAAGAGGCCACCTTAGATAAATAGCTTGTTAATTAGACTGGTACCTGTCTAAAGAGGCCACCTTAGATGTATCCATAGACTGGTTACTAAACAGCGGCATGGTTTACAATGGCTGTATAGAGGGTAATCTGTTAACCTTTTAATGCTGGGAGTGTGCAGTGTGACTTGTCAGTCAATAGTCTTAACTCAAACTGCCACACTAAGTGCATTGCAGATACGTCCATCATTGAAAGTGTCAGTTGAAATGTTTACAGTATTTTTCCAATTTCAGATGTTGTTGTTTGACTTTACTCACCATAATATAGAGATGGTTTGTGCCCTTCTGGAGAGCTGTGGAAGATTTTTATATAGGTCACCAGATTCACATCATAGGACCCGTGTCTATCTGGTACGTAAGTTTGTTGTGTAGGATTAATGTACAAGCCTCTACAGAAAATGTTCGCTCTATACTTGTAGAGTAAGTACCAAACTATCTACAGATCTCACAATATTTTGTTACCAGTTCCACCTACAGTATCATCAGGTACTTTCAGGTTCTTAATGTGCCCTAAATATCAATAAAGATAATTATGTACATGACATGTACTTAAACTAAACTATAGTTTATAATCAATCTCACCTGCTTTTCTTGTTAATATTTAATACTAGCATAAATTTAAACAAACATTGTTGTCATCTGCCAACTTTTAAGTTTTACAGGCCATGTGACTTGTGTGTGTAAAAATATTCAAATAAGTCTTCCTTAACTGCCAAGTTTTAACAACAGGCGGAACAAGACAAGAATTGATTGATATGCTTTTAGGATGTTATGATGAGAAAGAAGTCGGCCTTGATGATGGACAGTAGGTATGCTACAATGATAGAGAATGCCTACTACTACAGTAACCCACCTGACACACCTCAAGTAGTGAGGAAAGTAAGACCTCCGATGCATGAATATATCAGAAAACTTCTGTATAAAGACCTGTCCAAGGTCACTACTGAAAAGGTAGGAAAACAGTGTAACTGGTTTTTTTTTGTTGATAATGAAGCTTTACGAAGAAAATTTGGTCGTTTTTTTTCCAAAATATTCGTTGAGAATGATAACTTATTTTGCATCAGTAAGATAACTGGTTCTATTGTATAAACATAATAAAGATGTTCTCTCATATTTAGAAATCTGAAGAAAAAAGTTTTTCATTTTTAGCTCGACTATTCGAAGAATAAGGAGACTATTGCACTCGCGTCGGCGTCTGCGTTGGTTAAAGTTTTTAATGAAGTCAAATATCTTGAATACTATCAAAGGTATTGACTTGAAACTCAAAATATATCTTTACCATCAACATCTACACCTGAGGAAACAATCCCCATAACTCTGTTTTGATTTTTGACAGATTTATGCCCCTTTTTAACTTAGAATTTTTGGTTAAAGTTTTTTATAAATTCAAATATCTTGCATATTATCAAAGGTATTGACTTGAAACTCAAAATATATCTTTACCATCAACATCTACACCTGAAGAAACAATCCTCATAACTCTGTTTTGATTTTTGACAGATTTATGCCCCTTTTTAACTTAGAATTTTTGGTTAAAGTTCTTAATAAAGTCAAATATCCTGAATACTATCAAAGGTATTGACTTGAAACTCAAACTGTTTGTTTACCATCAACATCTACACCTGAGGAAACAATCCCCATAACTCTGTTTTGATTTTTGACAGATTTATGCCCCTTTTTAACTTAGAATTTTTGGTTAAA
This sequence comes from Saxidomus purpurata, assembly GCA_022818135.1. Lineage (NCBI taxonomy): Eukaryota > Metazoa > Mollusca > Bivalvia > Venerida > Veneridae > Saxidomus > Saxidomus purpurata. The sequence goes on from JAFMSR010000011.1 coordinate 4,170,797, forward strand.
GTTTTTTATAAATTCAAATATCTTGCATATTATCAAAGGTATTGACTTGAAACTCAAAATATATCTTTACCATCAACATCTACACCTGAAGAAACAATCCTCATAACTCTGTTTTGATTTTTGACAGATTTATGCCCCTTTTTAACTTAGAATTTTTGGTTAAAGTTCTTAATAAAGTCAAATATCCTGAATACTATCAAAGGTATTGACTTGAAACTCAAACTGTTTGTTTACCATCAACATCTACACCTGAGGAAACAATCCCCATAACTCTGTTTTGATTTTTGACAGATTTATGCCCCTTTTTAACTTAGAATTTTTGGTTAAAGTTTTTTATAAATTCAAATATCTTGCAAATTATCAAAGGTATTGACTTGAAACTCAAAATATATCTTTACCATCAGCATCTACACCCGAGGAAACAATCCTCATAACTCCGTTTTGATTTTTGACAGATTTATGCCCCTTTTTAACTTAGATTTTTTGGTTAAAGATTTTTATAAATTCAAATATCTTGAATACTATCAAAGGTATTGACTTGAAACTCAAAGTATGTGTCTACAATCAACATCTACACCTGAGGAAACAATCCTCATAACTCTGTTTTGAGTTTTGACAGATTTATGCCCCTTTTTAACTTAGAATATTTGGTAAAAGATTTTATAAAGTCAAATGTTTTGAATACTATCAAAGGTATTGACTTGAAACTCAAAGTATGTGTCTACCATCAACATCTACATCTGAGGAAACAATCCCCATAACTCTGTTTTGATTTTTGACAGATTTATGCCCCTTTTTAACTTTAACTTTGATTTTTTTTATGGACTTAAAATGTATGTTTACTGTCAACATCTTCACCAATGTTTTTGATTTTTGACATTTATGCCCCTTTTAACTTAGAATTTTGTCACAGTTTTTACCAGACTAACATGGAAATACTTGAAATGGCTTTCTTTTGAAATGTCATAGAATAATTATGCAGCATGCTGCGGTCATGCTTTTTTAATTCTATACATTTCAATTTTGAAAAGTTACAGAGTTATTCATGATCAAATTTACAAGGTTATGTATTTCTTTGAAATTATCCCCTACTCCCTCCACTTGGCTTACAGAATCCAGAGTAAGGCTTTGAATGTAATGTACATTTACAAAGGTCTTTGAACAAGTTTCATATCTTTGACCTTAATTCTTACAGACAATTACACAATACTCCTGTTCTTTGACAAAAAACCCATTTTACCAACAACCTTTCGAATAGTCGAGCGTGCTGTCATGTGACAGCTCTTGTTAATTATGTTCGAAATGTAAGAAATTGTATAAAATGTCTTTGACTGTAAGGCTGGAAAATTTGTATTGATTTTGACCCTGGAGTCACTTCCCTGTCTTGTAGTGTACCTTGAACTGGGAAGGAATGATTAGTTTCCAGTATAACCAGAATATGATGATTTGTACATGCATTTTGTCAATTTAAATCAAGACTTACTAAATGTTATTCCTGTAAGAATGGCATTAATTTTCACAGCTTCATCCAACAAAAAAGAGAGAAAAAACCTTTGTAAACAGATTCAAAACTTTATTTATTGTTGTTTGAACAATGTTCTTTCACAGTAAGACTTGAGAAGAAATAGCCGAAGTGCCATGAGTAGATTATTTTTATTAATTAGTCCACAAGTCAGTGGTTGACAATGCAAGTATTTGGTAGTATAACAGTTAGACCATGACATAGGTGGACAGAGCTATAATGTACAGAGTACACAGGAATAACATGAAACAACCAAAACAACTGCATTATAGTAACGCTTTCTTTAGAAAGGCCATATGAATGTTTTGTATATATTCACAGGTTCTTCGCCAAATCAGAAAGTTGGACTGGGATGATCCAGAGGTAATTGTTGTGTTCTTTCTGTTGTGTTCTCCCTGTTGTGTTTGGTTGGCAGTCATCTTGAGAGACATAGAGTATATGTTATCAAAATTCTTGCTTTCTATTATTATAATGTATCATATTGTAGCTATAACACAAGCTTTTCTCAGGTGTCTGTTTTATTTCAATAAATTATACTTATTTGTTTTATTTTGCTTGGGAAGCAAGTTATGGCACATTCTGTTAACTTATTTGAAGACACCACTACTGATCTAGACAGTAAAGCTGGTTAGTAACTTTCCCCCAGTTGTACTTATGTACAGCTCTGTGCACTGAGACATGTGTGGAGCGAGGTGCCTTGACCAAGTACACATCTTATGTCTATATTTACACAGTATAATGCAAATTTGCAAATTTACATATTACACATTACATTTACATAATATGTGTTCTTTCTGTATGTTTACAGATTGGGTTTTATACAACTAAGTGCCTCATAGCGGTCTGGAACGTCAGGTTTAATTCAGTACACTGTGCTGCCAATCTACTAGCTGGCATAGCTCCATATCATGTAAGTAACATGTTCATGTCTTTAAATCTTACAAAGCTCATGAAAGCAACAATATTGTCATTTTCAAAAATTGCATAGGTAGCAAGTATATACGCAGTGGCATGGAGCGCTAATTTGGTAATCAGTAACAGTATGGCAGCAGATGTTTCAAGACCATGTTCCACCTGTCGCGACTTAGTCAGTTACTTTCAAGAGAGCTGATCTTTCCTAGTGGACATTCCGCTGTCTCTATGTCAATTCGAAGTTTAGTCTGTCATTATTCCTAGGTCACTTGTCAGGTTTTCTGCTTTACTAATGTATGTTTTATGCCAATTACTGTCAGTCTGATCAAGTTTTCAGTGTTGCCTTTCATTGCTTCTTTAAGATTGTGAAGTTTTTTAGTCATCTCTTCCGTTTAGAATTCAGTTGCTGCAGTACTGTTAGCAATATCAACTGCTTGCTGAGGTTTTAGGTCTTTCAAATTTCCTCTGATTTCTGAAATCTTTGTATGAAAACTTCATTGTCTTTTTTTTCTCTTGTTTCAAAAGTCTATTAACTGGAGATTTATATGACCAACAGTCTTCAAACTTCATAGGATGATTGGTCTTACTAAGTAGATGATTGTTTTTTGGGTCAGTAGGTCAAAGGTCATGGTCAAAGTGACCCGAATTTTTGAATGGGTAGGAAACATGTTGTTTTTGCCATGGATATCTGTCGATCACAGATGGATTGATAACTTGAGACTTGTTGGTCCTATGATCCTGTAAGCTTATTGGTCATGACCAGCGGAAGTCCCCTATTGATTTTGCCATCAATTAGTCAAAGGTCATTTCATGAAAAAATGGTTCCTGATTAATAACTGTAGAACTATTGGTCCTAGAATCTTATGATTTGATAGACATGTTGGTCTTGGCTAGTGGAAGACTCCTTTGGATTTAGGGGTCAGTTGGTAAGAGGTCATGGCCACATGGACTTTTAATTAAAAATGGTTTCTGATCAATAACTGAAGAACCATTGGTTTAGAATGATATAACTTGCTAGGTTTATTGGTCATGGCCAGTGGAAGACCACTATAGTTTGGAGTCAGATCAAGGCCACAAGGACCTTTTATTGAAAATGGTTTCCAGTCAATAACTGAAAATAGTTGAGTGTAGGATGATATAACTTGGTAGGATTATTTGTGATAACATATGCATGATGCCTATTGAGTTTGAGGTCAGTGGGTCAAAGGTCAGGTTCACTTGGGGAGGGGGGAGGCATATGTTTTTAGTTGTTATTTGTTACAGTCAAAGATTTGTGTTATGTTTTCCAGGAGATAGTGGCTATACAGGTTGTAGATGGAGTTCTTGAAGACATAAGACTTGGGATGGAGGTAATATTCCTGTTATTGTTAAAGTAGAATAGAGCCTATGTTGAGTACATGACTGCTCAATAAAGGTCACTTATGTTTGAGATGTAAGTGGTTACTTGAGATAAATAGATGCTTAATTCAGCAGGTTAAACTGTGTTGAGATAACTTAACTTGCATTAGGTGATAAAGAGAAAAATGAAAACTGATTTTTGTGGTCATGAGTGTCAGCTACTTTTGCTCATGTAACTGATCTTTTTTCTTCAGATAAACCATCCAAAATATAACCAAAGGAGAGTGAGCTGTGCCAAATATCTCGGGGAATTATATAACTACAGAATGGTGGAATCTGCTGTCATCTTTAAAACATTGTATTCATTTATTACATTTGGTGTATCAACTCAGGGTAAGTTGCAAAGGCTGTTAGGGTATGACAGAATTATACATTAAGTTTGCTATTTCAAAGTTGAAAAATATGGGTCTTGTCAAAGTGTTTTTTTGTACAATCTCTGTATGTCAGTTTACTGTATGTGGTAATCTGGTGTTATTCTCCATATCAGATACCTAGCAGAAAATTCAGACTGCTCTAATGTGCATGGTAAGGACAGGATACTTAAATACAAAACATTGTACTGAAACAGTCTTAAGTGTGATAATGTTAAGTGACTGGTCCCTCCAGTTGTTTAAGGCTCTTCTTCTGTACATATCTGTTCATGTCCGTCTCATACTAGTCTTAAGATATGATTATACTGTTGAAGTTGTTAAAGAAGTATGTCACCTGGTTGTACAATGATGTGTGTTGATACTGCAGAGAATGAGATATCCGTGCTAGATCCTCCAGACCACCTGTTCAGGATCAGATCTGTCTGCGTTGTCCTGGAGACGTGTGGTCAGTACTTTGATAAAGGATCAAGCAAGAAAAAACTGGACTGCTTCTTGGTCTATTTCCAGGTTAGTCTAGCTTGTACTTTAATAAGAGATTAATCTGAAATTCGAGGATTTAAGTTTTGGTGCTTTTAAATGAATTGCTTGAGTGATTTTTATAACATATGTATTACTGTTATGTATTCATTAATCCAGACAGTATCTGTTTCTGTAGAAATAAAAATTATTTTCTGTTTGCTGGTTCATGGCAGGTTCAGTGCAAATAAGAGTTCTGAGTTTTTCTATATTTCATAAAAGTTGCGTAGAGAATAATGAGGAAATAAAAAATAAAGATTTGTTAGTAAAAGGTAATAATTTGCTGTAAATGTTGCTAGAGATACTACTGGTATAAGAAGAGCTGTACTATCTGGAATGAGAATCGCCCATTTCCTATAGACATTGAAAACCTTATGAAAGATACGCACGAGGCTGTACGACCAAAACTGAAAATGTTCCAGAGCTTTGAGGAAGCATGTAAGGCATGTGAGGACCTAGAGAATGAGTTCAAGCCAAAAATAGGTAAGTGTATTGTTGACAGCAAGATATAATTGTTAATGTCCATTTAAACTGAAAATTTACTTCTATCAAAGTTCTGTACTGACTTTTACTTAAGATCCATTCATTTTACATCAATTTTGTTGTTATTCTGTCAGCTTCTATTTTCTATCCATCTATAGTTCTCTCAACTTCTATTCTCAACCCTTAATGTCTTTGTCTTGGAGTTCTGACCAGTATGTCCAAAGTAAGCAATCAAATATCACTGTCGAGATTTGAACGATTTGATTTGATTTGAAGCAAATTTTATAAAGGTTTGCCATGAGAGCATTTATATTAGCTTGTATTCTTGGATGAGACCTCTGAGATTTGAATGATTCATATGCTTCACCCTTATATACATGAGCTTCTGATCACATTCTGCACAGGTAGCAAAAGCTAAAAATAGCTGCCTTTGGTCAGGTAATAGGTAAGACATGAACAAGGTATAGTTCCAAGAGTTTGTCATCTCCTTGTGACTTCTTTCAGCTGCCATATTTCCTGTAGTAGATTCAGAGGATGGAATGACCAGTGAAGCAGATGAAGGCGGTCTGACAACAATACAGGAGTCTGACGAAACCAGTGATACCAGTCAACAAGATAAGAAAAAACTTGAAGAGGACGAAAGTGAAAACAGCCAAAACAGTCAAAGTCAGAGTGACTTAACTGGATCTCAAAGTAGACAGGTATATACGAGGAGTAACATAGTATCTGTGGTCTGGATTAATGGTCTGACTGGTTGTACAAACTAATTCTAGGGCTTTACTGGCTTAGATTGTTTCCTTTGAATCGTTTACTGCATTTAATTTCACCTAAATGAATGAATGTTGGTTATTTTATTGTATTTCTTAACTAATTCAAATTAATGTTTAGCGGCGCCTATATGTATTTAGGTTACTACAGAATGTGCTATCATTACAGGATGAGCTGCATACATATTCAGAAGGGGAGGATGATGGTTATGATGATGATGCTGATGATGAATACATAGACACAGATCATGAAATAGATGATGATCAGGTAATCTGGCACTTAACACATTGTCAGTAAAGGGAGACAACTCAGTGTTGATGAATGTCTTCAATTCTAGTGTTAATGTTTACATGACATTTAGTCATATTTAGTGTTATATGTAATAAGTATGTATTTTATTTTGTTAACCAAATTAGATTGGGGTATGTCGGCGGGCGGGCGGGCGGCGGGCGGGCGGGCGTAAACAATTTCTTCTGTGCGCAACTCCTCTACATTTCTCAACGGATTTCAACCAAACTTTCACAGAAGTATTGTCATGAAGGGCCCTGGCGCATATTGTCGGGGTTTTGTGATTTGGTCATTTTTGACAGAATTATGGCCCTTTGTTTTTTTTCACATGTAATTCTTCTGTGCGCAACTCCTCCTACATTTCTCAACGGATTTCAACCAAACTCACAGAAGTATTGTCATGAAGTGCCCTGGCGCATATATTCGGGTTTTGTGAATTGGTCATTTTTGACAGAATTATGGCCCTTTGTTTTTTTCACATATGTAATTCTTTTGTGCGCACACCTCCTTCTACACTTCTCAAGGGATTTCAACCAAACTTTCACAGAATTATTGTCACCAAGTCCCCTGGCGCATATTGTCCAGGTTTTGTGATTTGATCATTTTTGACAGAATTATGGGCCTTTGTTTTTTCCACATAATGTAATATATATAGAGAAATACTCTTCTGTGTGCAACTCCTACATTTCTCAAGGGATTTCAACCAAACTTTCACAGAACTATAATTGTGAACTAAAGAATTTGAATATGTAATGTCTGCCCCTGGTCGTCCGTCCGTCCATCCGTTAGCAATTTTGTGTCTCCTTATTTAAGTATATATAAAAGGGAGAATACTCTGTTATTATAAAAGGGAGAATACTCTGTTATTACTGTCTATTTTTAGAATAGATTACCAGTCCTGTATACTTTGGAGTATTCTGTTACAGTAAGATGACAAAATTTCTCATGAGACCAGCGGTTCAAACCCCACACAGAGCAATTTTTTTTTTTTTTTTTTCATATAATTTTTGCCTGAATTATGGCCCTTGTCTTTTTTCCACATATGTTATATATAGAAGAATACTGTCACGTGCCCACTTCCTCCTACATTTCTCAAGATATTTAAACCAAACTCTCACACAACTGTTGTCATCAAGTGCCCATGTGCATATTGTCTGGGTTTTGTGTTTTGATCAATTTTGCCTGAATTATGGCCCTTTGCTTTTTTACACATGTAATATATAGAAGAAGACCTTTGTTTCTTTTTCACATTATGTATATCTACTTACTTTAAAAACACATTTGCGCTCGGCCAGCAGACTGGAAAATGAAAACCTGGTTTTGTGACAATTTCCTGTCACTTGTTATACTTTGTTGGCATTCATATATTCACTGCAAAACTTCCAATCTATGTTACAAGTGTCTCTGGGAAAACAACTTGTTTTCTTCATGGGGCATTTAATAATTAAAAGTTAATACATGTATCTTTTGATTTAGTAATATTTGTTAAGTTAAAATATGAATACAGTCATAGACATTCTTTATATATGCTAATATAATCGATTTTCATACGGAGTAACCATGGGAACTTCAGAAAGGTAAATGAGGTTAGCCCTTTTTTCAGCTTGGCAATACTAGTGGTGACTGTTGATAGTGGGTTAACCAGTAAAAAGTTACTTGTTGAACATCATACTATATAGACCTTGAAATTGGATTTGATTGGAAGGAAGTCAGTAGCCATCAAAGCAGTTAATCAATGCAGAAAATACAAAACAATTTCTTGTTTCACCAGGTGATAGTAAAGACCAGTAAGAGACATGTAGAGTGTCAGGAAGATGATGATTTTATGGCAGCTTTTGATAAGATGTTGGAGGATACATCGAAGGCAAGAAACAATGAATCAATTAAAGTCCCACAGTTTGATGTTCCTGTACCCGTCAATTTGAAAGGCAGCAAGAAAAAGTTTGGTAAGTGGGTTGTTGTTGTTGTTGTTCTTGTTCTTGTTGCTGCAAGATATGTGTTTGCATTAATTTTACCATAAAGGTTAATGTTCTCTTTTATGATGGCTTTGTGAGGCAGAAATTTTTACAGGCTTAGTTAAGGCACTATAAGTTTTGTTAAGTAATTGACCTAATAGCTGTATGCAGTTTATTTCTTACATTGAAATACAATCTCACTATGTGGCCATATAGAACTGTGATTGATTGTAACCTTTCAGAGTTAAATCCGGAGCCAATACAAGACCACACAATCAAGTTCACTCTGATAACTAGGAGAGGGAATAAACAACAGGTTCGTACATGTTCCTTCATCACTTTCAGCCTTTTTCACTCCTCAAATCAGGCCTGACTGAATGAAGATTGTCACTAGAAACTAAATACAGTATTGTCAGACTTATTTCCAGTTTACTGGTCATGTAGGGAATGGCAGATGGACAGGACTAATTTATTACAAAACTTCATAAATAGGAAATGTTTGTTTGAAACAGAATTTGCAATTGATACATAGAGACTTACAGTAAATAATTGCAACTTTCTTGTTCAGCAATGTTGGTCTTTATACCCCCAAAACAGGTGACTTTATTTTATATAGGGGGGTATATAGGAGTCACCCAGTGGTTGGTCGGGTGGGCGATCGGTCTGTTGCATTTTCCTTGTCCGGAGCATAACTTGAAAACTAATGGTTGGAATTCAATACAACTTCATACAATAGTCAAGCACATTGAGAGGAAGTGCAGTGCACAAGAACCATAACTCTATCTTGAGTAATTACAGAGTTATTGCCCTTTGTTACTTTTCCTTGTCCGGAGCATAACTTGAAATCTATTGATTGGAATTCAATACAACTTCATACAATGGTCAAGCACCAGAGAGGAAGTGTACAGGAACCATAACTTTATCTTGACAAGAACCATAACTCTGTTTTAGTTTTTTGCAAGGTATTTTGTTACTAATAACTTGTTCAGTTGATAAAGCGGTCCTCGGGGGGTATAAATCACATGTAGTGATGGGTCTAGTTGTTATGCCCCCGAAGGGTGGCATATTAAAATCGCACCGTCTGTCTGTCCGTCCGTCCGTCTGTGCGTCCCCACTTACAAATTCGTGTCCGGACTGTAACTCTGTCATGCATTTAAGGATTTTAAAATAACTTGGCACACATGTCCAGCACATCAAGACAACGTGTCGCGTGCAAGACCTACATCCCTACCTCAAAGGTCAAGGTCACACTTGGAGTATGAAGGTTATGGAATCCTCTATATTCGTGTCTGGACTGTAACTTTGTCATGCATTGAAGGATTTTAAAATAACTTGGCACAAATGTCTAGCACATCAAGACGATGTGTCACGTGCAAGACCCACGTCCCTAGCTCAAAGGTCAAGGTCATACTTAGAGTTTGAAGGTAATGGATTCCTCTATATATGCATATATGCACACATTCGTGTCCGGACTGTAACTTTGTCATGCATTGAAGGATTTTAAAATAACTTGGCACAAATGTCTAGCACATCAAGGCGACATGTCCCGTGCAAGACCCACGTCCCTAGCTCAAAGGTCAAGGTCATACTTAGAGTTTGAAGGTAATGGATTCCTCTATATATGCATATATGCACACATTCGTGTCCGGACTGTAACTTTGTCATGCATTGAAGGATTTTAAAAAGAATTTGGCACAAATGTCTAGCACATCAAGACGATGTGTCGGGTGCAAGACCCACATCCCTACCACGAAGGTCAAGGTCACACTTGGAGTTGATAGGTAATGGAATCCTGTATATATACATACATTTGTGTCCGGACTATAACTTTATCATGCTTTGAAGGATTTTGAAATAACTTGGCACAAATGTCTAGCACATCAAGCGGATGTGTCGCATGCAAGACCCAGGTCCCTACCTCAAAGGTCAAGGTCACACTTAGTGTTTAAAGTAATGGAATACTGTATGCATGGTTACTCTGTCATGCATGGAAGGATTTTAAAATTACATAGCACATTTATTGAGCACATGGAGAGGACACAGACTGTGAGGCACCTCTTTCGGGGGCATTCGTCACTTGTGAGGGACAGCTCTTGTTTAGATATGAATTTGAGATAGGCAGCTACATGCAGTAATGAGTTACTGGAATAACAAACTTGGATAGAAAAATCAGATTATTTGAAAGGACTGTTTTATAGTTCAGTCAGAAGGGAATATCTGTTTTTGATTAGGCATTCTAACACAAGCGGCGGCTTTTCCTATATAAACAAAAGGAAAAGCCTGTATTTTATTTTACAATAAAATACAGCATGTTTTGCCAAGGACGGCATGCCATAAATGACTTAACAACATGAAGTAGGTAAACAAGCGCGTCCAATCGCATTTCGCGTTTTAAAATTACAATGATGTACTACTATGCGCTTGATAAAGTGGGGGGGGGTAGTTTTCAGGGAAAATGATGCATTAGAGTCTAAATAATAAATTGTTCCCTATATTTTATCGTTGAATAAAATACAGTCAGTCGTTCGGATGCGAAAAATTAATCACTTGTGCGACACACTCATGACTTAATTACTACGCATCCAAACTCCTAACTATATTTTATTCAACGATAAAATACAGGGGGCCATTTATTATTTCTTCATTAAAGAATGACTAATGCATGATGTCCATACAAACAGACTTCTGATACTGACTACATACATGTATATATATATTTCAGTTCTCAGATCTCAATGTCCCAGTTACAGCAGAGTTTGCTACAAAGTTCAAGGAGAGAGAAGAGGTAAATTGTAAATTCCCTTTTACAGGGGACCACAAGTGTGCTTAATGAAATCTTTGAATAGAAAATGTTGATAAGATCTAGCAGGTTATACCGTAATTTCCGGACAGTAGGCCGTGGCCTATACATTAAAAAAAGATGAATTTTCGTAGATGCGGCAAAGCGGCCTATATAACCTTTTTATTTTTGAAATTGGTAGTTTCAAGCAGCCTATATCACATTTCTATATTTTAAAATGGTATTTTGAGTGCACAGAGTGGGAATTTTATGTTTATATGCTGTTTGAAAACAGTTCACTAGTGCTTTCCAAAACCATTTAGGTCAATTAACTACCGTATACTTCCGTATACCAGCAGATTAGTGAGAGTGATACAAAAAAAGGGTGACTCATTTTAAACGCCTGGATGTATGCACCATAGTTTGTGTATTGGCCACAGCCAATATGCCGGAGCAGCCTATTCGTTCATTTTCGTTTCTAAAATACCAAAAATATAGGGGTGGGGCCAATACAGTGAAGCGGCCTATTGTCCGGAAATTACGGTATAGATATTTCACTAAATGACGAAAGTAAAGATGTGAACAAAAATGCCACCAAAATGAAATTTTTGCAAACAACCAGTAAGATATTTTTGTAATCTTCTTTTGTGTAAAAAAAAACCTAGGAGACTGATGAGATTGATGTCATTTCAGGCTGAACGTGTGGAGAAGGAACGATTGAAGCAGGTCGTGTTAGATATACATGAAAGACAGGAAGAAGAAGATTATCAGGGTACATAATCATTTTAGAATCCCCGTAGGCGTAAATAGATACTGATTTAATGAAGCTTGTTAAGTTGTTGATACCTGAAGTAGGTGAAGTGGCCTTACTTCCTGAATAACATTACATTATTTGTTTATTGTGTTGTTCATGTTTTGGAGAAAAGTACGTGCATAAAGTCAAAATTTGGAGCATACGTGCTTTGAAGTAGCTTTTATCCTAGATCCTGTCCCCATCCCATAGTTTGCATCATGTGGTAAATATGTAGCATGACAGCTAGTTATATTATCAAGTACATTGTCAGTTTTATGGTACCTGATAGATGAAACCAGTGGCAATTTTATGTGTATTTATTTCACTGTTGGCTTTCCTATTACATTAAGGTTAAGGGCACATACTTTTACAGAAGATATTATAAATAATTATTTGTCAATACAACTTAATGTTGCAATGTCGAATTTCTCTTAAAACACTTACATAAATATTTTCTATTATCTCCCTTTTTTTTGCACTGTATAAGAGAAAAGTGGGTTTTTCAATGTACTGTTTACCAGTATACTTTTGTTCTTTACTATTACAGAAATGCTTGCTTCACTCAACCGTCCAATGTTGGTGAACAACAATAGAGAAAGAAGGGTACGCTACCAACATCCTAAAGGAGCACCAGATGCTGATGAAATATTCGGATCCAAGTAAGATATTAATATATACATGTCTGTGTTTTCATGGTCTGTGATGTGTGCTTAATAATTATATTTAGAAATTAAAGATAAAGGTGCTGTTTTTAGCTCACCTAAGCACGAAGTGCTCAGTTGTGAGCTTGTTGTGATAACTGAGTGTATGGTGTCCATTGTGCATAGTCCATCATTCACAATTGCTTCATACGACTTCTCCTTGACCACTGGACTAATTTTAACTAAACTTCACAGGAATGATTTTTGGATGGTCTTTTTGTAAAATTTCTCAGACCATGCCTCTCCACAGCGTATAATGGCTGCTAGAGCTAGAAGTAGAAAAATCTTTAAATGACATCTCCTAAATGGCTGGTCAAATTTTTTAATAATTTCATACAGATGTTCTTTATCGGACCTTCTACAAAAAGTCTGGGCTTAAAATGACATCTTGTCCAATTTTGAAATAATTGCACACAAAAGTTCCTTCGGTGACCCTTTATTGAAATTGCTCAAACTATTCCCCCCAGGGCTTAAAATAGACAAATCCTTTGACCCTCTTTGAAAAAAGTTCAAATAATTTCACTATGTTGTACAAGATCACTGTCAGGGCTAAAAGTAGTACAAGTTTTAAACTACATTTCCTCCTGAATGACTGGTCTGATTTTGAAATAATTTTCTGACCTTTTGACCTACTTTCTGTCCTTTGGAGCAGGGGTTTTCAGGTGAGAGATATAGGGCCAACATGGCCCTCTTGTTCTTACATACTAGTTATTATGCTTGGGTAAGTGTAAGATTTTCATAAAGTTGATGCATATAGTTGCAATTTCAGTAAATGTGTTTTATTAAGTTAATTCTGGGTAAGTTTTTTTTCATAGCCATTTGCATAATTTTAAGCAAGCAAGCAGCATCCATGTTATAAATTCATGAATCTCTCAATACACTGCCTATATATCCCAGGGCAGGGAGATTTGATTCAAGACTTGAAATTCTGCAGTCCTTGTGGTTTTGTGTGTACTTTAAAAACAAGTACTCTTAAATGACAACATCTTTTTCTGTTTACAATTTAATAGGGTGGGAAAAGTGTGATAAAACACACAATAAAGGACAGGGACAGCATTATGGTGGAATGTCAGTATAAGAGATGGACTAGAAAAAGTCCAATCTACTGAGAGATGTTCAGAATATTCTATTCTGTTTTGTTCCTTGTTACATACTTTTGAATAAAAACTCCATTATTTGAATGCTTTTATAATTTTTTGATGTGGTATTAAATTGTATATAGTTCTATTCAAGACTTCAAAAACGAAAGATTGTATTTATAGAACACAAGATTGTTAACAAAAGTGTTGCAAATTTCAGGAAACGTTGACAACAATCAAACATTCTTGTGAAACAGAAAGAGGTACCCTGCCTCGGATATAAATTTCTTGCAGCAGACAGTTTTTGTATTCCTTCACTAAATAAGTTACCTGTTGAATCAAACCGTTCTTGTTTGATTCTGGTAATGTTTTTGTGATATTTATAACTGAAAAACCTTCAAGAAAAATGACGGAATGAATCATTATGGTTGAAGTGATTTCATGTAACGAAATGTGATGAGAAAGATTTTGTCGGTGAGAAGTGAAAGTGGATGGAACAGGTCTTCACAAGGAAATTCCCACCAAACGCAGTTTTCATTCAATATAAACGGATATTATTCAATGAAAACTTTTGCTAACTGACTTAAACATTTTAAGATGTCATAGAGTAAGATTTCTTTTCAGAAACTGATCATATTCTTATAGAAACACTTTTAGTTCTTTGTTGCAGATTTAATTCTTTATGAACAGCAGTTACTGACTCAATTTATGAACAAAATAGTTCAACACATCTAGGACATAAACATTAATGCTGTCAGATTCATTTTACTGACACATTTCTGAATCCGGTGACTGATGTATATGTTTTTAAAGATGTTTTTTTGGTAAAAGGTACGAAAACAATACCAAGATATTTATTTTAGTAATTGAATGTACTTGTTCAAAATGTTTTCTCTAGTGAGAATATTTAATTGATGTGATACTACATGTAATGACATACTAATGAACTTGACACGTCTGTGACTAGTCTATCTACATGTAGTGCTAGTACAATCTCTTAGGGTACTGTGCACTGGGAAATGTTAGTGTACATTTAGTTTTAACCAATTTTTATACCCCGAAAACGAAGTGTAGGGGGGTATATAGGAGTCACCCGGTGGTTGGTCGGTCGGGCGGTCTGTTGCATTTTCCTTGTCCGGAGCATAACTTGAAAACTACTAGTTGGAATTCAATACAACAGCACAGTTAGAGGAAGTGCAGTGCACAAGAACTATAACTCCATATTGACTGATTACAGAGTTATTGCCCTTTGTTACTTTCCTTGTCCGGAGCATAACTTAAAAACTACTGGTTGGAATTCAATACAACTTCATACAATGGTCAAGCACATTGAGGGGAAGTGCAGTGTACAAGAACCATAACTCTATATTGAAAAATTACAGAGTTTTTGCCAGGAACAATATCTCTTTTTAGTTTGTTTGCAAGGTATTCTGTTACTACGAACTTCCTCAGTTTATAAAGCAGTCTTTTGGGGGTATTAATCACATTTAGTGATAGCTCTAGTTTATGATTACAAACATGATATAGTACAAAATTTAAAAGGAAACTACTTTACAAACAATTGAAAATTTAGCAAACCGCATTATCAATTCCGATGAACAATTAAGATTTTAATTAGAATGCAAATTTGTATAAGGAAATACTTCAAAAATCTACTTGTTTAATACCATAAAGCCTAGAGCTTAAATATTTAGTCTGTAGCATCACCTAGTGGTTCTCTATCAAGACTGTTCAAATTATGGCACTTGGGTCAAAATTGGTCCCATCCCAGGGCTCACTTGTTTGACATAGATTTATGTAAGGAAATTCTTAAAAAATATTCTTGTATAAAACTATGAGACCAAGAGCTTTGATGATTGTTATGAAGCTATTGTCTAGTGGTCCTCTACCAAGATGAGGTCAAAATTGGGCACATCCTGTGGGAGTAATTATTTTACATACACTTGTATAGGAAAACTTTTGAAAATCTTCTCCATAATTGCAAGGTATATAGCTTAAATATTTGGTATGTAGTGTTATCTTGTGGTCCTCTCCCTAAACTGTATTAACTTGCCCCTAGGGTCAAAACTGAACCCATCTTTTGGACTTAGTTTTTAGAGCTACAATGTACTGTACTCTGCAGTGCTGTTGTTGACCTTGTAGAATAGCCAGTGGTACCTAGGTGAGCGATATAGGCCCTTTTGTTTATTGCATACCAATACTTAATGGCACCGTGATATCAGACTGTTTTTGCAATTTGTCAAAATATTTATGCATGATTTCATTGACGGTTGACTGCCAAAAGTCTATTATAGCAATCGCTAGGAGCTTGGCCCATTTGCTAACTCTAGATTGCAGGGTATCATGTTGGAAGTATTTCATTGGGAATGTCTAAGACTAGCTGCCTACAGCAGTCAGTCATGATTACAGATGACTGTTATGACAGGTTGAACTGTATTTGTGTTTGGAACCTGGTATAATAGTGTCTATACAGACAGATTCTCTTTGCCCATTCTTTGCCCATTCTTTGCCCATTCTTTGCCCATTAAGACAAAACTTCTACATTATGAAGTTAGCACTAAAATTTCCCAGTGTATGGTAACTTCTTCGTATCATTAGTGAAACTTCTTGTTGATTAACAGAGCTATATATTTATAAGTATTTGTGACACATTTTATTGTATGAAGATATAAAAGTAACTGTTTAACCACTAAATATTTCTGTTAACAGTTTTTATTAACAGATGAATGATATTTTTTATGAAATGTGGTTTGGAATAAATTACATGATGACTGAATTCTTGGTTTTATTCTGTAAAGTTAGTTCCCAGTATAGAAGTGATCGGTTAACAGTATAAGTCATGCACATGAATCTGTCAAGTTAGCCTGCGTGGTTTAGTGGTTAGGGTCGCTAAATTGAAATCAATATAACCTCTCATAGATTGAGGGTCATGGGTTCGGGCCTTGCTACCAACCATGTCTGTATGTGTTGGCAGTTTCTTATGGAGGATAGGGATCTAGTACTGGTTCTTCTAAGGAGCAATGGTTAGATAAACTCCCAATAGTTTGTGAAAATCATTTGATTTGAAGCAAATTTTATAAAGGTCCGTCCATAAGAGCAATTATATTAGCTTGTATTTGTGGATGAGACCTCGGCATGTCTCCCACCATGCCTATACCTATCAAAAGTGTTTTTCTATGTCCAAAATGGGAGATATTTACCTGACTGCAATTTCCAGCCAGTTTTTGCCAAAGATTGAATTTGATTGGTTGCCAACAAGTAGGTCAGTCACAGCTACCAATGAGATCTAGGGTGTCATTGACCTATTGTGAAAATGACCAAATCATATGGATGTTAAGCTCCAACAACTACAAGAATCAGTGAGATGAATTTGAGTGTCATAAGCATTACCATGTTGGAGGACTTGCATTATATTAATGCAATCAATATAGACCATATTTGGTCCCCAACTCCCTAAACAGGCAAAATACCCCAACTGAACTATCAACATGTTTCTAAGAACTTTACAGTTTGCCTGCTTAAATGTTGTATACTATATTGTAGCAATGGTATTATGTATTCATAGAATTTTTCAACTTCATGTTGAAAGTTTCACTTCAAAATTGGCTTTTCTGCAACCACTGTACTAAATTATTTGAAACATTGAACATATTAAATACATAAAATGGAACTTTACAAAATTTGTTTATGTCAATCTGGTCCATAAATTTGAAATGGGAACAACAAAAATTACCTTATATTGTAATGTAGTAAAAGAAAACATGATATTATAAGATTTATAATCTTCCCTGAAGACATTTACCAGGAAACTGAGATCATAAATTCAATGTTTATAGGGAAAAATGCATGAACCAAGCGTTATGTTTTCCAATGCGGTTACTGTTCAGGTTTAAGAACTAGCTGAGTTCAAATTAAGGTATTCTGATAGCAAGGAATTGAATGATTATATGGAAAGATAAAAAACAATGGCCACGGTTTTAAGTAAAGAGGACGTAATGTCAACACTTAAGATAAATCTGATGAATGTCTCCCTACAACAAAACTATCGGTGAAAAAATCATGAAATCCAGCCAAAAAAAGGAAAAGATACCAGTAGCCTCAAATAACGTTCTTGTAACAATGATGAATCTTGTCTCTTTATTTGTTCATTTACCAAATGATGTTACTAATAACATAGCCAGATGATCCTAAATACAAGGAAAAAGTTCATACATAAATTGTATTATCATGGTTGATTCCATCTGGAATGAGTCTCGAGAGCGATTAATATAAGTTGCAAGAACTTGTTCCGCAATCGAGAATAAATCGATTTGTATAAACTATTATCATAACTATTTTACTCTTGTATCACATATCATGGTTGTCTTACATGATAGACATCCACGTACTGTAATTAGAGATGACCAAATAAGGAAAGAATGATGAGTTTACATGCCCAGAGTGGCCACCAAAACTTGGAGAAGAGGAATTGTATTTGTTAGCATTTTTAATATATTTTTATATGATATAACAATAGACTGAATGTAAGTTAAAGGAACAAAATAATAACCAGAAAGACCATATAGCTATGTCAAATTTTAATAATACAGCGAATAAGGTGCCTAGATTTCCTTGAAAAGGCACTTGATGGGTAATCTTAGACTGGCATCAGATGTGAGAGTCTCTTCAAACAACTCTGCTTAATGCTTCTTAATGTAAACATAAAAGTTTAAAAAAGTGTAAGGTAACTTGTGTTTTTCCTAGTTTTTTTCTTAGTTTTTCAGCCCATTTACATTGAGACAGAAGGTCAGATGTGAATGTTACAGGGAATTTGAAATTTTTAACTGTCAGTTTGGCTCTAGATATTAATAGAGCCATTTTGGGGTAAAAAAATGCCTTTGCCATAATCTTTGCTGCTTTGTCTATCAGTATTTTCGTAATTTTTATCCATACTATGCCATTGGGATCTAGGATTTTTTAATGGTTCATGCACAGTATAGGAAATAAGTTGCTTGTGTTAAGGGTGTGAAGTACAAACAGGAAAGGAGGGAGGGGTGGATTTATTCTAAAGCATATTTTCAGAGTACAACGATAAATACCAGTATATTTCTTTATAGCCTAGTAAGAAGGAACAGCTGTCTAGCATTTTACTGCCAGGATAATTTACTCCAGGAGTAAATTGTTAGAATATTCAGTAAACAATTTTCTCATTTTAAACTCCCCAGGTAATGCCTGAAATTATTATAACCACAACAGCTGAAAGTAAAAGCATTTGAGAGCATTTGGTCTAAATAACCAAACAGCTTGCATCATTGCAAAAATAAATATAGTGCAATTACAGTGAAGTGTTGGAAGATTTACTCTGAGATCGTATTTAGCTGGCTGTACCTGAGAAGTCTCACCCTCACCTAATTTTGTTCTTTTTACATTAATTGATGTTGCTTTAGTGAAAAATTTCTTTATAATTGAGATAACTGCTCGTGAGATTTAAAAAGCATTCACAAGAAACAGGAAAATGCACTTTTTTTTCTACCAGCTTGTTTTGTCTATTGGCCTTGTTGATACACAGAAAAACGTTCAACAGTTTTTAGCTTTTCTTGACAAAGGCCAGCAGTAGTTTGTTCATCGTTCGTCTGTCCATTAACATTCTACAGGTCACAATTTTCAGTTTACTTTCGTGAAAATTGCTTGGAAAGTTGCTTGCATCCTGTAGATGATCTGGATATAAATTGAGCCACCCTGTACAAACACCAACAGTGCTACAGCCGATTATTTTAAAACCTTGATAACACTCTACAGGTCACATTTTCCAAATTGTCTCACAAAACTTGCTCAGAAGGTTGCCTGCAATATGTAAATGATCTGTATTGAAATTGAGCCGCACTGTTGTAAAATTTGTTGTTTCTAGAACCTTGATGTAAAAGGCCACATTTTACAAAATATTTTCACAAAACTTACGCAGAACAGTTCGGTCAGTTCAGTCAGTTCAGTAGAGCGATACTAGCCCTCTTGTTTAGCTCATATAAGTGAAAAGTGAACAAAGACAACTGCCCTCGATACCTACTCCTGATGGAATCAACCTAGAAGGGAGAGGGAGGCAGTGCAGAATTATTAAGAACACTACTACAATGGCAGTGGGGTTTGAACCTGTACCCTCCAATCCTGAGCCAAATGCGCTACCACTGCACCATGTCAGCTCCACTTAGTTTCTGACTTCACAGTAGTTAAAAAAAAAGATAAATCATTAACAAAGTAAATACATGTATATATAATTTTAATGATTATGTGTGTACATTTTTGTATGTATACCCCATCAAATATGTATATTTGTCAGATTTTCAATGTATTTCGAAATTCTTCTGGAATTGTAAAACTAGTTACAGGGAGAAGTGCTGTTGTTATTGTATATCTCAATAATTACTTTTAACACCCATCTGTTTATTTCAGTCTTGACATTAAAGGCTCTGAAAGTGCCTCAAAGACATAACAAGTGCATTATTCTTCAAATTTAAGATTCTAAATTGCCTTTAATTATTATATGACCAATATCTTAATGTTGTAAACACCCAGCTATATTGTCATGATGAGCAGTGCAAGATAACATCGGCAGATGCAAATAAAAGATGCTTGTTAAAGGCACTGGAAACTGAACAACCCACTTCAGGTAAGTGTGGCTTGTATGAAAGGTTTCCTTATTGTATTAATGTAAAGCCACATGGATGCTTCAATCCATCCCATAAAAAGCTAGTTTGAATACTGGCCACACACAAACGATGGTTATAGTTTTAGAGCACTGTCTTCACAGTTACTTCTATTTATAACGGAGCAAAATTTCAAAAGTTTATTTTATAATTTTGAGACATAACATTTCATTCATCAGTTTCAAAAATATATTCTATAAGAATTTACTCTTGTGACACTGGATCAATTATTTACCTTGTCAAACATCTATGATATTTTTAGGAATCATTTCCGCAGAGACTCTTCAATGAAGTAATAGGAGCGTGGATTCACTCCATTGGCAACACCGCATGTGAACCAGGTGACTACAGCTGGTATTTAGTGGAGATCAACTCTATGAAAAGAGAAAAAAAACTAGATTTTTTTTCTCATTGACTATACTTACCTTTGAAAGTGTAAAGCAATTAGTAATGGGTGCATTGCTGTGAGATGTTTTGTGTAAAGGTAAGGTAATTCATTGGTATTTATGACTTTCATTCATCGTTATATTTATTGTCTTTTTATAGATGGAATTCTGCATTTTTTTACTAAATAATAATTTGTTCCACTACAATACTTGAAAGAGGATTATTTGCAACATGTTGTTTCAGAAAATAATAAATGTTGTTTTTTTATAAAAAAACAAATAACAGCATCTTATATGTTGTGTCATAAATATTGTACAGCCTTTTTAAGTACACATATATTTTTTAACATACCAATTTACCAAAATTAAGATAGATAATTCCTGTAAAATCATCGAATTTTCATCTTGTAGTATTGATTTTACACTTTCATCTCTGAGAAATTACAATTTTAGTTTGTTGTTTCAAATAGGGAAGGATTCAATGTGCGGTTTCTATAGTTACTGTAATATTACTTATATAATGCATAGACATTTGATATGTTTCTTTATATTTTCAAGAAATGCAAATCATTGCAATCAGTAAGAAATTACTGTTGTTTGTATCAGTAGTCTGTAGCTGTTTTAATTGATGTTACAGTTGAACCCCATGTAAACAGCTACCTAAATTAAGGAACCATTTGTATTACAGTTCAACCTGAGTGTGTAGACATGGATTAAACAGTCATTCATGATGCAGTTGAACCTGTGGAAACAGTCATCAGTCACCTGGACCAAGCAGCCATTAGTACAATGTAAGCAGTTACCTTGAGTTAGTGGTCAGTAATAATTCAACTTGTGTAAAATGGATGTAATTTAACATTGCTCTAAGCTGGCTCTGTATGATACTTCTGTAACAGTCAATTTCAAGATACAGTAAAACTGTTGTACATAAACCTAAATTCACCTTGACCCTTGCTCACAGCATGTATAAGCCTTTGTAAGCAGTGCAGATCATGACCTGAGCCTCCGTTTCCTTCCAGTCAGATCATGATCTCCTCTCCTTACTCAATCATTCAACATCATTGTTATGATTTATTAAAGATTATTACAATTCTTAAACAATATTATTTATTCCCACGCTTTTATTTAGTTTCTATTCTCTTGTAATTAAGTACAAGTATTTCTTATTAAGTTTTACCAATTAAGATGTGAGGTTGGCTTAAAAAGCTGAGGTTGGTTGGTTGACCCGCAAAGGCACATATTTTTTTACCCTATCTAAATGTCAATTTAAATAATATAATTGTGTGAAGTTATATAGAATACTTAAAATTTGTAATTATGATTTTAAATATATTTGTCTATGTATTCACTGCATAGAGGAACTGTAAAATGGATTATTTTGCAGATGTAAGTTTTTGTGATTTTCTTACAATGAACCCTTTTGCAGAACAGATTATACCCCTGATTTTGTAATAGTCGGTATGGAAACAGAAACAATTTGCAGGTCTTGAAGATGCATTTTGATAATGAAAATGAATTATGTAGCAAAATTAAAATACTGGGAATAATAGTTACCTTCTACAGTACCTTTAGTAATTACTGAGATACAGTTAAATTTTATTCAGGACGGATGCTATGATGTCTGACACTTTTTCTACTGCAGGTCCGGATGCTGTGGAATGACTTATACCAGTAGATGATATGGAAGGCATTTAACTAGCCCGATTAGATATCCCAACACGGATGAAAAATAAACTTTCTCATCAGAAGGAAGATAAAGTAAACAATAGAACAATGGATGCCTAATAAAAAAATGACTTTTACTAAATACTGCTAAACTTGGTCATGCAAGACATTTCAGACAGAAATAACAAAATCATGCCAGTATTGAAAAAATACGGACATTTTTGTATGGAACCTGTAAGTTTTCTGTACAAGAAAGTACAGGAATTGTAACCTATGGACTGTACATACCACTTCAGTGTTGACATCGGGGATGACTTTCGAAGACAAAATCAACACCTATTGTTGTAATACTAATATTTTTCCTTTGTCAACTTGAAAAAAAATTATATTCTTGATAATTTTCTTGGAAAAAGATTAAGATAGCTGGGGATTGAAGGATAAATGTTTCTGGAAAAACTTGGCAGACGCTTAGAACACTCATGTTTTGTGGAAAACTTGGTGGACAATTAAGGATAAACATTACATAGAAGTCTTTGCATTTATATTTTTGATTGAAAAGTAGGGAAAATGTGAAGCTTAGAAGATGGACATTCTGTGAAAACCCGTACCTGAAATTGTTTGAATAGTCTATTGATAAAAAGCTGAGCAAATATATATGAAATAAGGATTTTGTGAGAAACTTTTGATGGAAAAGTACATTCCAAACCAATTAACATGTGAATACAGTTTAGGTCTTGATTGCTTTTACTTTAAGAATTAAAATAAATTAACCATTGCTTACTGGAAATCCTGAAAAGTGCTTGATAATGAATAGAACAGTGCCATATATTATATAATGACATGTAAGCAATAATATCTATTGACCATGAACTGAGTTCTAAGTTTATGTGAGAACAGAAAATGGAAGACAACTCATTGCATGCCATCATAGGATGAAAGACATGATCTAGGATACAAGATGGGTCAGGATTTCTCGATGTACATAGAGAGCTTGCCTAACCTGGCTGTGTTTCCAAATTTCCGCCCTGTCCTCCCTCAATTTCAGAGACTAAGGAAGCCCAAAATCAGACTCCGTAAGTAGACACATAAATCATTCTTGGGTACCATTGGCTTACTGCCATAACATATATTTTCAAAACATTTATAATTCTTTACTTTTTTTCAGTACTATAAACATAGTAATGAAAAGTACAGTAAAAGGAAACACAGTGTTGCCAAATGGACGGAATGTGCAGATTGGAAGGGGAGTATGTAGAAAAGAAGGGGAATGTGCAGATGTGAAGGGGGATATACAGATGGGAAGCAGCCATGCATGTATGTAGAAGGGAAGCAAAATGTGTGGATGGGAAGGGGGATATGAAGATAAGAAGGGGAATGTGCCGATGGGAAGGGGGATATACAGATGGGAAGGGGAATATGTAGATGGGAAGAGGCATATGCAGATGGGAAGGAGCATGTGCAGATGGGAAGGGGAATATGTAGATAAGAAGGGGGATATTGTAGATAAGAAGGGGAATGTGCAGATTGAATGTGCAGATGGGAAGGGGGATATGTAGATGGGAAGGGGGATATTGTAGATAAGAAGGGGAATGTGCAGATTGAATGTGCAGATGGGAAGGGGGATATGTAGATAGGAAGTGGCATGTGCAGATGGAAAGGGGAATATGTATATAGGAAAAAATGGGAATGTGTAGATGGGAAGGGGGATATGCAGATGGGAATGGGAATATGTAGATGGAAAGGGAAATATGTATATGGGAACAAAGGGAAATGTGTAGATGGGAAGGGGGATATGTAGATGGTAAGGAGAAGTGCAGATGGGAAGCCCTGGGATATGCAGTTTGGAATGGGAATGCATGTATGAAGATGAAAAAGGGAATATGCAGATAGGAAGGTGAATGTGCAAATGGGAAGGGGATATGCAGATTGGATTTTCTTACATCCTGATGAAGGTTTAAATTTGTTTACAGTACCATAGGAGAATTCATTTTCAACAACAGCCATTTAATTTGATTAGAATTGTGTAAATATATCAAACCATCAGCGGAGATAACTAGTGTTATAGTATAACAAGAGGGCCATGATGGCCCTTTATCGCTCACCCGAGGACATTTGGACTGAAAATGTTACCTCTAGAGTGTAAACAAGGCTTTTCCATATTTGAGCTGTGTGACCTAGTTTTTTACCCCAGATAACCAATATTCGATCATGAGCTAGAAATCATCGAAACAACCTTTCTGACAAATTTCCAGGATATTTGGGCTGAAAATGTTACCTCTAGAGTATTAACAAGGTTTTTCCATATTTGGGCTCTGTGACCTAGTTTTTGACCCCAGATGACCCATATTCGAACTTGAGCTAGAAATCATAGAAACAACCTTTCTGACAAATTTCCAGTATATTTGGGCTGAAAATGTTACCTCTAGAGTATTAACAAGGCTTTTTCATATTTGGGCTCTGTGACCTAGTTTTTGACCCAAGATGACCCATATTGAAACTTGAGCTAGAAATCATCGAAACAACCTTTCTGACAAATTTCCAGGATATTTGGGCTGAAAATGTAACCTCTAGAGTGTTAACAAGGTTTTTCCACATTTGGGCTCTGTGACTTAGTTTTTGACTGCAGGTGACCCATATTAAAACTTGAGCTAGAAATCAACCAAACAATCTTTCTGACAAATTGCCAGGATATTGGGACTGAAACAGTAGCCTCTAGAGCCTTAACAAGATTTTTCTATTTTTGGGTCATGTGACCTAGTTTTTCATCCGAGATGACCCATATTCGAACTCGTCCGAGTAATTACTGGGACAAACATCCTGACCAAGTTTCGTGACAATTGAGGCAAAAATGTGACCACTAGAGTGTTAACGAACTAAGTGTGGACGGACGACGGACATTCATCGATCCTAATAGCTCACCCTGAGCCTACAGCTCAGGTGAGCTAAAAAGCATTGATCATTTTAAGATTGCAACCAGTTGAATGTAAAAATAGTTCAACAGGACAGATTTGGGATTTGGGCAAATAATCTTTTGATTAGATCTGTTATAAGCTAGATATTGTCATACTTGGTCTTTGTGAAAAGAATCTGCTGGTTAATAGTGGAATGACTTCCTCTACTGAATGGTATTAGGGTTGCTCTGTGTGAGGGTTGCCCTTTGTCAGGGTTGCTCTTTGTGAGGGTTGCCCACTTTACCACGGACAGGAAAGTATGCAGCTGGTATACAAATTCACTGGTTCTCTGATGCACCCATTTTCTGTCTACTTTTAATTTAATGCAATGATGCACCTGTGATGGTGAATAAATTCAGTTAACGTTAATTAGAGGTTCAAATTACCATTAAATTTGGTAAATATTAGAATAAGATCTTTTCAGGTCTGAAATTGAATCCTTTGTGACATTGTTATATTGTATGTAACTTACAGTAATAGGTTTGCTTTTCATCTCAGAATTACCCTTTAGATCAGGTTTCTTTTTCAAGGATTCTTACACCTCATAGAATATGGAACACAAACAAAGTATATAGGTTAGTGTTCATTTTGATGAATTTAGGAAGACCAATATATTGTAGTAAATGCATCGAAGTGAACATTAGCTTACTTAGTGTTTGAAATTATTTTTGGTAAATCAGCATTGTTCCCCTATTTACTGACTCTGTATATAAATATTGATTTACCCTGGGATTGAACAAAACATAATTTTAAACACTAAGTACCCAGAATGCATAGCAGAGTATTACATTATGTGAACAGGAATTTGATTGATAAGTAAATGAAAGATTCATCCACTTTTATATGTCATCCAATTTATTTCTTATTGTTGTCAGCAATTTGACTATCAGAGGTCTAAAATTGCTCTAACATCAAAGCTTGCAGATCCACATGTTACTTGGATTACATTATCTTCTCAGTTGCAGAATTTCAGTGTAATCTCCTCAGTTCCCTCCCCTTGTCAGAATCCATGAAAAGTATAACAAAACCTATTATATAAGTTTATAGAGAATTAAAGTGAAATCTAAACTTGTCAATTCATGTAAAGTGAGTAAATTATAACTAAAACCTCAATGCAATTTGGAGCGGTGGTGTAGAGGTTTAGGTGACTGCCGCTCATCCTGGAGGTTGAGGGTTCAAGCCCCACCACTGTGACGACTACCTCCTCATATGTCACCAGTACTGGTTTATCCAGGAAGCGGACCCGAGAGTGACTTGATAAGCTACAAGCTTTCTTCACAATCGAGCTAAAATAAATTAGTATTAACTAAAATAATGCAATTTGGCAAAACTGGCAGAATGAAGTAATTGTGTACTTGGAGACTGTCTGTTACCTGTTACTCAGGTGAAGTAGCAGCAGTTGTTATAAGCTAGTTTTTTTCCTGCCTTCAAGAGGTAGAGGATGTTTATAATTATCTTTATGTTAAACATTGAACAATAATTAGGCAATGTAAAAACTGTTCACCTTGAAAAACCAGATGTTGCATGTAATTAAACACTCATGTAATGAACCGTTACATTACACACTGGCAATTTTTCATTCTGACATCATCTTTTCAAGATATGGAATGGAAACTTGCAGACTGAGGTATAGCCCCACCACCCGGCTAGATCAGAATAATATTATATCACTAAAGCTTAATAGCATAAATCCTCTGACAAGGGCCAACCCCCCACCTCCTGACCAATATCTGAAGTAAGTTTAGTTATTCAGTCTTGTGGGGTTTTTTTTCTTCTGAAAATGAAATTATGTGCAGATGGAGAAAGATTTTAAACTGTTTTTGCCGATAAACTGGTTTGACATACTAGTAAGAAAGTACATTTTATAGTTATACAGTTAAATAAAAAAAAGTGTGAGTAGTTTTGCATTTTATCAAAAGAATGAAGTTGTTCTCAAGATGGAACTTTTTCTTGGTTCAGTTTGTTAAAACGGTGATTTTAAGCATTTTTCACTGTGCTCAGTACTGGTGTATTCAATATAAAACTGTGTGTTTGAGATGTAACTTACTGTTCTGACAAGACAAGTGGGCATTTTTGTTACCACTGGTATGGGTTCAATTGTATTATTTCTTTGAAAGATGTTACCCTTAAGGATTTCAAATCCATAGTCACTTCATTATTATTAAAAAGCAATTGAGCAAGCAGATAACTTCTTCTAAATGCAATCAATCAGTCAAGAAATAGGAAGTCTTTATCTATAAAATCTGATAAAACAGACAAGTAGCATAGATTTTTTAGTTGTGTTGTTTATCAAAGAATAAATCATGCACTTGTTTATTAGGATATTATGGATTTGTTGACAGTAGTGAAGATAAGGAGTTCTTACTTGTCAAAATATTTACTTCCTCCCACAGCTCATTATCATGTAAATGAAATCATCCTAGAATAGAAAAGTCAGCATCAAATTTTACATTTAAGACAAGTTCATTAATCTGTTATACATGTCTTGGGAGTTGTTTTCCCTTTTCACAGGTTTAACAAATGAAAATTCTGAGCCATGCTCATATTCTGGAGTGATATTTTGGGGTTATTAATCACCATTCAATGATAACATTAGTTCTTTAATTAAACCCTGCCTTTAAGTCAAAAACACATGTACTCTACAATACTTATTGATTAAGTCTTGCAGCTCATCACAAGTTGTAATTTCTTAAAAAAACACACTTTTTACAGACTTGAAAAATTTATTGCAGAAAAAATTGCAAAATTTAGTGGACCTGTTTTGACTTAAATCATTGGGTGTGTAATAAAAAGAAGTCTGTATGTTAAAGTAATTAACAACAACAACTGGCAGCCGTCTTCTCTTACAATTGTTGAGAGATTCTTGCGTCTGTATTTTTATGGGTTGAGTCATAATGAGTCTTGTAAGCATTGGTAAGTGGTTTTACAAAGAGTTGATTTTTTCGGCAATATTTTCTTGCTTTTTAAGTACGCAACTTGGAACATTATATAGCACAGTAATCTTTTGAATCGCTTTACAATGCATTTTCTCAAAATGTGCAACATTTTAAGTAGATTATACAAAGTGATATTTCAAGGTATTAAAAAAAATTTGAAATGTAACATTTTCATGAACACAATTTTGTATCAATATTATTTCTTCACAAAACCCATCAATAAGAAAATGTAAAATAATTGGAGAATTTAGTCTACATTGACTCACATTTTGTTTGATTTTGAGGTCAAGCCATCTAACGTAAAGGTCACCACGACTTTTGCATCTAGATGAGAAGTCCAAAACCATGTAGGGTACATTCTTCAGACTTCATATAATGGCTTCCCTGAAAGTCATGGTCACAGTGACCTCCTTATTGCTATCAGTTTGACTTCCTCCGCATTAATGATTGCATTAATGGAGTATTTGTGTTTCACAAGTGCTCTTGCTAAATTAATTATGAAGTTGTGATGAATATAACTCATAAAGTGATTTGTAATTCAGCATAATAGTAAAAAGGAAACTAACAGAACACTTTACAGTAATTTAGCTAACTTTTCACCTGTTACATAGAGTGTTCATTAACTGTTAACCCTTTGTATGCATTTACCTTCATTAAGCAGGTACCTACATTTGGTAGCTATAATATGACCAGCGACACGGGAAAATGGGCCTTCGGACAAAATACGAGGAAACTAGCTTTCTTGTATATTTTGAATAAACAATATTTCAATATCAATATTGGAAAATTTCAGTTACCTGAGTCCAGTACATACAAAACTACATTCTAGCATAAAATGTGCTGTTTTTGCCCATTTTGCCGGTGTTTTAACAGGAGAAAAAACGTGTGTTAACGGGGAGATTCTCGCGCTCACGTGCCGTTATAACCCGTTTTTAATTATGCACGTTACAGGGCCAATATAAATAATGGACGCCATGTACATTCCTCTTTCAAGCAATTTCGGCCATTATCTGTAGAATCACCATATCACATAATTGTTTATCCTTTTCAGTTATTTTATCCGGATATAATCCTTGAAACTGTAGATTAAATATTTTAACCGCACAAGATTCAACATGGCGGATCAGGTCAAATATTGTAAGGCCCCGGACACGCATAATTAAAACACGTATCCATAACGACACGAGAGTCGGCTCGCTTGCTTCCACCTATGATACATTTAAAAACAACTCTAGTGACTAGTCTTTTAAAAGTTGATTTTTCTGGGGTTTTTATGCTAGAATAGCGTTTACCACGTTTATTCAATGTTATAACTCTGCAGAATCCCTGAAAGTGTTGGTGCCTCCTCGCCTAACGGGCTCGGGCACCAACCGCCCTCGGGATTCTGCGATGTTATACCAACGGCGTTAACCCTACAACAGTTTGAAAAAGTATACCTAAGGCGTCTTTGTCACTCTAAAAATGCGTCCATACCGCAATTTGACGTAAAACTCACTTGAATTTACTTGGCAGTAAACTATTCCGGTAATCTTTCCTAACAGCAGCATTTTTTTTGGTTGCAACATTATTCTCTTTCAATATATATCATATGTGGTGAGCTATATCATGGCTTCTTTCCACGATATGCCTTTTTTTCTAAAGTATAGTCAAAATAAAAAAGAATCTTTTAAGTCGCTGTTGCCTAGTAATGGTCTTGGAGGTTTTGCGCCAAAAGTATGTTCCTGTTAGGAATATGTGGTTATCGTTTTTACAATTGATTTTCTTTAAAGAGGGTGACATGTAATTTTTGGGTTTTTTTCTTATTGTCAAGTACTATCCAAGGTCTCCAGGATATAGTTAAATCCTTAACCAGTCATTTATTCAGATACATACATGATAAAATACAGCCAAACCTGTTTTATGTGGCCACTATGGTTCAGCTTTCCCAGCTACTGTTCAGGTTTGACTGTATCTATACACAAACTGACTCACCAGCATAAAGTATAATAATAATGTATGACAAAACATCTAAATAGGAAGTCAGATCTATTGATACCATTGTTCAACAGCATGGTCGTGAGATCAGAGGCCATTTTCCAGCATGTAAGGTCAGAGTCCAGATCCAGGGTCAGACCAGCTGGCATGGTCACAGCCTAGTGGCCAACAACATGTCCTCTCAACCCTTACCCCGCTCAAAAACAGCTGTTTTCCCTTTATACAGGCAGTGCAGACTATAATCAGCTTGTATCCAGGCAATCTGATGAGGATTCACTCTGTTTTCTTTGAAATAAGGAAATTTACAGAAGACACCCCTATAAAGAGTGAATTGTACCATCCAAACTGCTTACTGGACAAGTTCATTTAAGATATTTAGTAGACGAGGGAACGACATTATCTGATCTCTCCTTGTACATATACACTAGCCACATCAAATATCCTTTCAGGAAGCCAAAGGTTTGTGACAAATACACTGAACTGAATTGCTTTTTCCTTATTTAAATCATACTTTGATCCATGTATAGACTGTGTGAAACAGTAGTCGTGCATGAATCAGGAAGATGTTTCAACTGTTATCTATACCGAAAACAATTGCCAGTATTAGTTCGTATTTAGATTTCTGATAAAAACTTCCCCTTCTCGTTTGATGATATCATTGATATCACATTTAAATTAATAACAATAACTTTTACAGTGTTTTGTTTATGTATTTCAACTTCTTATTCATTGTGAATTATGGATAAAGAGATAGTGACTTTTGAAGCAGATTTAGAAAATGAAATATGGAACGACATTGAGGAATTGGTAGATTCCGACAGTCCGGGTAACTTGAAATTTTTTTCATACTATGCATGTAGATTTAACTTAGAAATTTGCTATTTCAAACTATTCTACATCATTAATGGGAACCTGACAGGTATAGATGACAATACAGAATCATTTACAACGAATCAGAGTGTAATACCATACTCCTTGCAAAAAAGATACCTTGGTTCTTTAACATACTTAGTATACAAAGTACATAATTATAAAACGACACAGAAGTGTAATTTAACCACACAATCAAAGCAAGGTTTATTTAGACACTTTTATTTTAAGACCAACGTTTTGGCTTTTACAAAGCCTTCTTCTTTAGTACATAATTATGCAGTTTCTTTTTCCTGAAAACAATCAGTGCTTATAGCCGCTAATAGCACTAACAGCATGTATTTAGAGCTTGATTTGAACCTTGAACTTCCGAACAACTACATTTTTAGCTCAACTGTTTGAAGAAATATAAGTCTGAGCAATACGCAGGAGCCGGCATGCGCTCATGTTGGCATCACACCTTTGATAAGTTTATACCTGCAAGAACATTAATATTGGACACAAGACTTTGCAATTTTCTGTATGTAGTTCTAGATCATTAATATTGCTAAGAGGATCAAGTCCCATAACTCTGAAATGTATTTTGGCAAAATTATTCCATAGTTGGGCTTTGATAACCTTAGTTACATTTTTGCATGCAAGATGGTAATCACCAAAAGCAATAAAGATATAAGATTGTAACTTCACTCGGGTCTTTAAGGTCAGTAAGCAAGGTTTAACCAGTACAGTCACATAACTCTGACTTGTATTTTGACAAAATTATGCCCCTTTATGGACTTAGAAAATTCTGGTTTTACATGCAGGTTGCTATCCCTACAGCTTAGTTAGGGATTGGATCAAAACATTATACAGGTTGACTTCATGTTTCATTGTATTAACATGTAAAAAGCAGCTCGTATTTTCTTACAATGCTGTCATTTAATTAGAGCCACTGATGCTTGAATAATTGAGGTTGGAGCGGTCTTATACAAACTTCTTGTTTCCTTTTTCCAACATTTTTATAAAATTCAATGTTTTGAAAATGAAATACATTTTAAAATACCAGGCTTATTATCATTTCTTTATACATTAACTTTAATATACATTCTCTGTTATCTTCATGTCAACTTTTCTATAAATTGTTAGACTGATAACACTTGAAGGTTGAGCAGACAACTTTACCATAATTGTTTTCCTGTTTGTTTGTTTTCCCTTATGTTTTCACAAATTCTATAGTTTTATTGTAAGTGTAGATTATACCTTAATCCTTTTCTTTTAGTTTGTGATCTGCACAGTCTTCCTGGTTGCAACCATGAATGAAGCAGCCTTATTGAGGTTCTGGCTTTACAACATTAAAAGAAAGACTGTATGAGCATTTTGGTGATAGAGGCAGTTTTTAATTGTCTTTCTTCATAGATGACTGTGTTCAGTGACTACATGGTTGCCATTTCTTTCCTTGTTTGGTCAACTTGTCTGTCATCTTATTTTCCATGAACACGTTAGTGAATGAGTATCCGCTGTAGCGACACTTTCTGCTTCTCACTGGTCATACTAAGATTATTTACAAGCCAATGGTATATTGGCATTAACTAAAGCACTCAGGAATCTATTAGAATGGCCACCTGATAACAGTCTACTTTTGACTTTCCAATAGTTGTTGATGCCTGTATTATCGCAGTTTACATTATAATTATTGAACTGTCTTCTGAATCCTGCCAAATCAACTCTCAGACCATGGTAATCTTTTGCCTCAAACATAAACTAAATTACCTCACCTCTGAAAGTCTAACATGTAGACACAATTAACTTCATTCTGAAACTGAGTTTTGGTGGGCATTTTGGAATCAGTACAGGGAAGTAAGAAGGAACTGAGTACTAAAACCCCATCCTCCATAAGGAACTGAAGTTTTCTCTCATAAAGAGATGATGGTGGATAGCAGGGTTTGAACCAATAACCCTAAGTCATTGAGATAACTTCTCACACATGAAGGCAGCACCTGTGTTTTAAACTAACGTATTTATAAACAAGGACATAACACAATGACCTAACTTGTTTTAACAATAGCTTTATTGAAACTGAAAGAGTAACAAGGTCACATTGATTTATTTCTAGATGAGAAAAGAAAACAAAAACTTGCTTCTGATAAATGTAAATAAGCATTGATGGAATCCAATCTCTGAAAATGAAAGTAAAATCCCTCATGTTTGCCTAGAAGTCTATATTTTTCTATGGAGTACTGTCAGTACCATAATATTATCTGAAACGTTCATAAACCTTTTTTGGCTCTTCGTTAGCATAACATGTACAATATGGTGTTAAATACATAATAAAGCATGTGGCATAATGTCAATAAGTGCCTTGTAAGATGAACAAGTTCAGTACCTGTATCGATACTAAACTTGTAAAATTGGTATCTTACGAAATGTTATTTTGAACTCCCGTTCAAACTGGTAAGAATAATAATGTTCATCCACGTTTTCATCTTCTGAAAGTCATAATTATTAGTTTCATATTGTTTGTATGACCTGTAAATATTCATGATTGAACATTATTATTCTTACCAGTTTGAACGGGAGTTTAAAATAACATTTCGTACGATACCGATTTTACAAGTTTAGTATTGGTACAGGTTTCTAGATTGTGAAAAAAATGCTTCGGAAATGAAAGAGTTCCTTTTGATGAAAACTGTCACATGCTCTAGACTGATATACACAAAGCAAGTTACAAAATTGTAATGCTTCTATTACCAATATGTTATACCCTCATCATGACTATATTTGAATCACTTTGATACACCCTGTATCATCTAGTCTTGACCCAGTTTTTAGTTTAATATGATTTTTGTATTTCTAAATGGACTTCTTCATGTTCACACAAACACCTTGAGACAGTAATGGATAGTTTCCGGTACCCGGCCTGTACATGCTTCTAAAAGAAGTAAGAGGAAGGGGTTGTAGGAATGAGCTTCTTTTAACACTTTGATATAAGCCTAATTTTTTGTTTGTATTATGTGCTTTTTGGGTCCACCATCCTCGTTCAAGGCTTAAAGCGATGTAACCTGATTTTATGTGAGCCTTAATCTGACACTTTGCAGTTATATATTTTGAGCTTGCAATTTTTCAGGGAAAAACTCGTTTGACCTCGAGAGGGAACTAAGAAAATGGTTGAGTTTGTCCAAAGATGGAGACCACAGTGACACTGATGAGGGAGAGGTGGAAAGTGTTGGAGAAAGTGTGGGGGAAGATGTTGGAGAAAATGCTGAAGAAAATGCTGGCGAAGATGTTGGAGAAAATGCAGGAGATGTTGGAGAAAACGCAGGAGAAGATAGTGACAGACACTTGAGGGTGTATGAGCATTACAGGACCCAGATTGGATCACCATCTATAGATAGCCAAGAGATCACAGAAGATGAGTTGAACAAGTTCATGAGTAAGTTAGCTGAGACACGATGGTTTTACACCCTTAAAACGTAAATGACTTAAGTCAGACAATAGATATCTTTGCCTACCTTTTCAACATTTTAAAATGACACAGTCATAAAGTCATGACAATTTCATTTCATATATAATAGATTTGTGGTATATAAGTGTCTTATTGTGGCACTGATGGCAGAAATTGACAAAATTACAAAGACATGTCAATTCTTGAGATAGGTAAAGCTTAGCTACTTTATTGGTTAAGAAATGGTCCGAAAAATTCATCAGGAGTGAAGGTACCAAATCTTTGGATTGTCCCGGTACTTTAAGTAAAGAATGTTGATGCTACTATGTAATAATATTTAAATTCCTGGTTAATATGTCCCATTCTTGTATCCAAACTGCTTTATATTTTCTTCATTTTTAGCTCGCCTGAGCATGAAGTACTCAAAGTGAGCTATTGTGATCACTTCATGTCCATCATCTGTTCACACTTAACCTTGTGTATGTAATAAAGGCTATGTTTTCCCCCAGATTTTCATGAAACTTGGGCAGAGTAACTATCTTGATTAAATATAGGTTGAGTTTGAACAAGTGTCATCTTAGGTTACCAGGTCAAATCATAGGAAAACCTTATGTATGCAATAGAGGCTTATTTTTCATTTTATCTTCATGAAACTTTGTAAGAATGAATGTCTTGACAAAATCTAGGTTGAGGTTGATTTTGGTTCATCTCATTCATTAGATCTTCATGAAACTTTGTCAGAATGAGTATATTGATGAAATCTAGGTTGTGTTTATAAATGGGTCATCTTGGTTGAAAAATTTTGTCACTAGGTCAAATCCTAGAAAACCTTGTGTATGCAAAAGAGGCTGCTTTTTTATTGGATCTTATGAAACTTTGTCTGAATGAGTGCCTAAATCTAAATCACGTTTTAATATGGGTCATATTGGACAAAAACTAAGTCACCAGGTCAGATTCTAGAAAAACCTTGTGTATGCAGCCGAGGCAGCATTTTTCATTTGATTTTCATGAAATTTTGTCAGAATGATTACCATGTTAAACTCTTGCTCAACTTTGAATATGGGTCACCAGGTCAAATGCTAGATTTTTTTGAAATTTTGACTTTGTGTAATAATTTGCAGGCAGATTTCAGAATTGTCCTTGGCTGACTTTGATCATGACCTTTTGACCTACTTGAGCTATAGTACTCTATTGAGGGGTATAGAACCATCATTGCTCTCTTGTTTATTCAGCTGTTTGGGGAATTATCACATTGTTAGCTCACCTGTGCACTATGGGCTCAAGGTAAGCTGCTGTGATCGCTTTATGTCCATAGCCTGTCTGTTGTCTGTTCGCACTTAACCTCGTGTATGCAATGGAGGCTACATTTTTCACTTGATAATCATGAAACTTGGTCAGAATGATTTATCTTGATAAAATCTATATTAATTTTGAATATATGTCATCTCCAGTTGAAAACAAGGTCACTTTGTAAGATATTTACCATATGTTCAGTTTTGAAGGCAAATTTCAACTTTGACCTTGGCTGACCTTGATCATTGGCTAGGTTTGCGTTTTGATCTAAAGGGATTAACTTTGGACTGTTTATGCAGTTTCGCACATTAATTTCCAAAATTCCTATGACTGACCTTGATTATGACCTATTGACATTCTTTCTTGTTTTACTGTGCAATTATACCCAGGTGAGGGATTTAGGGCCATCATTGCCTTCTTGTTTATGTAGAAAAACAAAAATAACAGTTTATATCCACCCGCACAAACAGTTGCAAATGAATTATACCCCCATCAAAGTTTCACAAAAATGCAGTGTTTGTCTGGGTTTTTATTGACAGTTTTAGTTCACATGGTAACTGTTTGCAATAAACTTTGTCAATTTTCTTCAGAGTGTCCCACATTGACAGTAAATGTCCATATCATGCTACAACCACACATAACCTAATGTACTGATCAATGCTGATTAGCCGATTAATACTGAATGTGTCTGGAATCCATACTTTCACCAGTGTATTGAACTATTCCCTACAGACTAGAACGCCAGAAAAAATACATCATTTGAAATTCATTATATATCATGGCTTTGTCTGAAAGAAAAAAGACAAACTCTAATGACATTTTATCACTACAGCATTGACTTTATGTGGAAAATAGACAATTGTACACAAGTGGGAAATACTGAGTGCCAGAGATGTCTTCAGGGAGTCTAAAATATTCACAGAATAATATGTACAGCGGAACCTCAAACAAAAACCTGACCTTTCTAGGACCGGACAAAAAAGTCCAGTTTTCAGTGGTTTCTGGTTTTCAGAGGTTTATATTTTCAGACATTTTCTGTTGCATATACAAGAGGCAGAGTATGATACCAAGGAATCGTTGTAAATGTTTTTTAAGTTCACTTGAAAACTGCATGTTTTGTTTCAGTTCTAGTAGGAAGTAAACATTTTATGATAAACAAACTTATTTTCATTTTGCAAATATACATGTAAAATAACTGATATAGTTTTACTAAATGTTACATAATTTAATATACCTTTACCATATTGATATAGAACTGTATTCTTCTAAAGTATGTTTCGATCCTTCACTTGTATAGCAGATTTACAAAAATGATTTTTGATTTATACATTAGGACTTTTTTATGTAAGGAAGTACAGGCACTCAAATAATTGATCATTATTGTTTCTCAAGATATGAAGATTCATTAATGGGTAATAACAATAATTACCTCATTTAAAAATCCCCTTTTCTCAATGATTCGTTATGCAAAACCAGTTTGAAATAATCAAATCTTATGCCCATGTTTCAGTTAGATCAGACTGCAGATTTGTGGTCAGATAGTCCTAAGTATATTTTATCATGCATGTAGAATGTTTGTTTGTCACATACTGCATGTTCTTCATCTCTAGGCTAACCAGCTGCTGCCTGTTTGTAAAGTGTTAAAAGTATCATCTCCATAACAAACTTTCATCCAATAGGCAATGGACTGGTAGAGAAACATAATCTTACAACAAATCTTCTTCATCATTTTTGCAAAGCTGTTGCACACAAGTACAAAACATGAGTGTGTAGCTTGAGGGGAAAGATGGAGGGATGGCAGTTTACTATGATAACTTATATAACTTATCTTTTTGTATTGTGCATATGAAAATATATTAAGATTTACTAGAAACATGGCTTCAGGGTCATATTCTTCCTAGACATAAGAATTGTCTGTATAAGACAAATTGCATGCAGCACATGCAGCTTTAGTGGAATCATTCTGTACACACACAGCATATGGTTAATGTTAAAACCTAATGAATTAGCAAATTAATTTTTCATCAGGCAATAATGAAATTGCTAGGAGCTAAAGTTGCCACCTTTCAGCAGTTAGCTTACCTGATACATATCAGAGTGAGGCTTCAATATTGATATTGGAAATGGGATATTTTCTTCTGAATTACTAATTGGCCAAAGTGTTTAGCTAGTGTGGTATAATTTTCCTCTTTATGTTTGTAAGAAGATATGTGTACACACTGCTGACATCTTTTTTAGTAACCTGATTTGTAAATTAAGTGCCTGTGGGTATTATTTTTACCAGGTTAATGAGGTCGTTTTTATGATTTTGTTAAATAGTTGAGGTTAAATAATTATAAATTAAAAAATACATTTGGTCTATTAAGTTTTCATGACTTAATTGTCGAATAACATATCACTTAGATAGTTTTTAGCATACATTATAACAGTCACCTGACAAATCATTATACACTGACAGAAAGTGTACATCATTCCTTATGAATAACTGCCGAAAATAGAGAAAATGATATCCAACATCTGTTTGTTCACAAAAAATATTTATTGTACAAGATAGAAAGCACGTCAAGGGAAAACTGTAACTCCTAAATAACACTAACATCGGAAAACTGCCATGAATTTCCATAAATCTTTTCCTATTTTTGTGTCATAACTCATTCTCCAAATGAAGGCAAGTTATATTATATCTGAGAGTTAAACTGAGGTGAGCATGTCAGGACTGTGTTAAGCACTGTGCAGTTTGCAGCAAAAGCCTCTCATGCAATTCTCAGAGCGGCAGAACATGTTCTGTGTTTTGTTTTTTCTTCACTGTTTTGCTCACTTAAATGCAGATAATCGAACTGTTTTTGGTGGCTGTTTAGAACATAATTGTGTGAATACATGTATATCGGAAGAGATAATCACAGGATAATTAAAAAAAGAAATTGCAAAAAAATGTTTTTAAATATTTTTTTTATAAAGTGCATACCAGAAACATGAGTACTTGATGCAAGTGAGAATGATCTCGTTCATTAAGGTTTGACAGCTTTACTTGAAAGATGTATTGGACTTTGAAAAAATCATTATAGATTTCCATTATATAATAATATTGAATCTCAGTCTGACATAGTTACTGACTGCTTACCCAGCAGACGTTTCATATTGGGCGACACTTGACAAGCTTATTTTTCCTATATAATTGTGTTGGTATTGATTCTCGAACTTGTGTATGGAGACATCAAGGATTGATTTCTGGTCTCTGCTGGTTCCCTAATAACTTTTAATGTGAAAATGGAAAAGCATTGGAAGTGAAACATGTGCCATCAAAGTTCACAATAATTGTTACTCTAGAAACAATCATCTGTCAGGATTTATAGAGGCTTAAAAATAAGTGTAGAACTGTTGTTGTTGTTTATGTTTTTGGTGTTGGATTTTTTGTGTGTGGTTGCCGTAGCAGCATCTCCAGTTTCCAGAGTGCTTTCTTGTTTAATGTGAAATTAATATGGATATTTGAGAGAAAGAAACTTTGTGATGGAAATTTCAGTGGTGTCGATTGAACAGGATTAGAAGATGAAGGTTTATTTGAAACAAAATATAAATTGAGATGATTGCAAGAGATGGGTTGTCTGGTTAAACTGAGCGAGTAAACAGCAATACAACTAACCTGCTCATCGACAATTTCCTGGTGCATTTTCCGCCGGTGAATTTTCTAGATTTTTTTAGCAGCTTCTGTAATTGTAAAAGAGTTAATGCCTTGCTGGATTGTATAGATTTATAGGCAGGTGTGCTGTTTAGTTTATTATCAATTGGTTTCACTTACATAGATTTCAAAACTAGATTTCAGTTCTAAATTGAAAGAGGACCTCAGTTATACAAGCATGCTGTACAAACCACTGCTTAATTAATTAGTTATTTAAGAATTTATACATTCATTCATGGCAGTAGCTGCGAATACATTAGTTATGCTTGTGTTTTCATGTGATGGACATACAGCATGACAGATTTAGATAGAATTCATATTTATTCAAAAAACGTGACTCAAAGATGGATAAGTTAATGTAATTTAATACTGAAAAATAACATTTTGAATAAGAATGGAGTTATCAATCAAGTTAAATAGTGATCATTTGGAAGGATTTTAATGGACTGTACACTAAATACAACAGCAGAGAAGAGAGGATGTACAGGAGAATAAAGGACCGTGTCCGTAGGGGCTCCGTCAAACAGAATACTGGTAAGTCCTCAGAGAAGGTAGAGGACCATTGGTGCTATGACAGAATTCCTGACATAGTTTGTGGTATTTCGTAGCTATGATAGGTGAATTATCTTGGAATTCATGGTTGTACTCCCTGTTAGCATAGTATGAAGTTTTCAGTTTCCTAGCAGGTCTGAACACTGTCACAGGTTGGGGTATTTTGTGCCCATGTTACATAAATGACTGTTGGAATTCAATAATACATGTAAATATTGTGTTTGGACTTTGTGTTGGCTACAGCGCTATGGAATAAAAATGATATATTAAGTAAGAAAGAAATCCATTCAAAAGCATAGTTGCATCTAGGATTCGAAAAAAAATGGCCTTCTTAGATCAAATATTGTGGATCTTTGAAAAGCAGAGGGGATAAAATTAATAAAAAACACAATTTTGAATGTTCTAATACACATACAAATAGCGCTCACTTAAAATGCTGACAAATACCTGCTCTAGTAGTGAAAACCTGTCACATACTGGATACGACTTTGTAGAGAAGGCTCTGCAGCTGCATATGGTACCAATACAGATGCATAACCTGTTTTAAACACTGCTACAGCATAACTTCAATCTAAATTAAATTACTTTTTAAAGCAGATAATTTATTTGTGCACCGGGACATGCTGGGTGCACATCATGCGAAGCAACACTGAAAAGGTGCTAAAGTAAAGTTATATAAAGTAAAATAAAATAATAAGTACTTGCGAAAGCATAATAATTGTGAAGATAACTAAATAGCTCCTTAAAGTGTGCTAGAGAATTTACATCAATCCGTCTTGAAATGTAAATTCTCTTATGCGCAAAATTCAGCCTGAAACTCTATAAAATCAGTTTTTCCTGTAACTTAAATAGCAGCAAATTTGCCAGTAAAAGTTTTTGTCCTGTTAGCAAAAGACATGAAGCTGAAGATGGGATAAAAACTGCTCAATACTGTAGAGATGTTGTGACATTTGGTATTCCTGGGGGATGTCAGGAGTACTAATCCTATCCAATTAGAAACCAGTGTCATACTTGTGATCGATTGTTCTGTTGTGGTTTAGGACATAGTCTTTCTATTTATATGTAAAGTGGTTAGTGGTCATAATGGAATATTGTTTGATATAAGAAAATATGTAGGGCTAGCTTGAGATTAGATATATAATATGCAGGATATAAAAGTAAACGAAAAATTGCTAGAATTTTATTTCAAACCATGGTAAATTCATGATTAATTTTAAGATTTAAGTGTTTACAACAGTAGATCATTCTCTTTAAATTAAGTTCAAAAGTATTTTATTTCACATTGATAATTGCAGACTTATAATCTAAATAACTGATATAACTAACTTATGTTCTGAGACTGCCTTCTTGAAGTCTGACTTGTACCTGAGCTGGAGTAAGGGATTGTAGAAACAGGGTTCAAACCTTGAGATTCCAGGTTAGGAATCTAGTTCTATATACTAATGCAATTTGTTGATACTTAAATGTGTAATAGTATCAGTATTGTTTGAATATTTAACTATATGTGAGCCTGTAAATCAAGCCAGAGTAATTAAAACATCAAAATTATTATTCAACCACAAAGAGTGTCAAAACAAGGTCTTATGGTGTTACTCAATTAACTTTTAATTTCCATTTTATATGTATACAGTTAAAATAGAAATTTACATGCACATGAATACACTATTAAAGGACCTGGTCATGTAATAGATAAAAGAGACCTCTCCTGTTTTCAATTTAGATAGTTCATAGGGATACAGATAGTTCATAGGGGGTGCATATAGTTCAGAGGGATGCCGATAGTTCGTTAATTGGTATGCAAATAGTTTATAGGGATGCAGATAGTTCATAGAGGTAGGATACAGATAGTTTATTGGTATTTAGATAGTTCAGAGGGATACAGATAGTTCATAGGGGGTTACATATAGTTCAGAGGGATGCAGATACTTTGTTGGTATGCAGATAGTTTATAGGGATACAGATAGTTCATAGGAATGCATATAGTTCATAGCGATACAGATAGTTTATTGGTATTTAGATAGTTAATGGGATGCAGATAGTTCATTGGTATGCAGATAGTGCATAGGGTTGTCTATAGTTCATAGGGATGCAGATAGTTCATAGGGATGCTCTGAATGATAACATGCTAGCTGAATACCAGACAGTAAAGTGTGTGAGCTAGACTTCAGACTAAAAGATTTGCAAGGTGATCATGATCTACACCAGGGTTGACGACAGAAATAGCAGCTATCAGCATAGTATAAATAGGTTTAATTTAAACTGTACCGTAACATATGATGCCGTATTTTAACTTCAGTGCACATGTAGAACAGTGTCATATAACAGGCGCAAAAAATCCCATCTCAAAACTTGCTGAATATTGCAAGTTAGACCATCAGTTTATAAAACTGCCTTGGGGACGTACAAACAGGAAGACTTATTCCTTATGTCACGCTCAAGTTCTCATTTTGTATGTCAACTGTTTTCAAGTGTTGCTGTATTATTTAACTACTTGGATGTAATATTACTATCAAGTGTTTTTTGAACAGTTTTTAAATACAGCTGACCTAAATATTCGTATGGATTGCAGTAACATGAAAATGAAGTACATGTAAATATAACAGTATCTACATATTAATACAATTTTAACGATGAGTGCTTCTTAATATTAAAAGATTTCTTCATGCAAGTTTTAAGTAGAAATACTTTGCATAATGTTTTATGTGTGATCTAGATCTACTTGAATTTAAAGTGATTTCCTTTTTAAAAATTCAAAGAAATGTCTATAAAACATGTACAGAATTATTCATAGTGCAGGAAATATTTTAATAAATATAAAAGTGTTGTGTAAAATTACCTCCAAAAAACAGTTCATGCAGCCAGTGAAATATTCTTTTCATTGCATACATATTCTAAAAAATAATATGAAGTAACATATTATGTATAGGTTACAGTTTGTCCCATCTACAGACAATATTTGTATTGAAATAATATATAGAGATTTTGGGTGGGGCTTAGCTCTGTGATGTCATATTTAATATGGAAATAATTTTCATTTTGGCGATACTGAGTTAATATGGAAACTACAACTTGCTTTTTTGAATGAAATGGGAACATTTGATCGGGTCAGTAAATAGGGCAAACTGTAAGAATTTACACATTCATTCATAAAAGTATATAACTCAGTTTAACATTTTACTTGTATTGTAAACCTATGTTCAGTATAAGGGACTTTACCGAAGTCAGAATCGTTCTATCATCTAAGACTATAGTAAGACCTCTTTTGTTAGAGCCATATAATAATTATTGAACTGCTCACTTTTAGTTCATGAGGTTGTAGTGGTTTCATGGGTTTTAAGCCTGTATCAACAGTAGAACACCCATTTAAACAATATTTCGGTTATTATGTGTATGAACTTCCTCACGACATGCGACACCAGCAGAGGCTATCACATGATAAAACTTATCAACCATTTTGTAGTCAATCAAATTAACATGCTATCATTATGGAAATAGTGAAACTCTGGCAGTTGAAAAAATAAATAATTCATAAATTAGCCACAGTAACATATTAACAGCATGTAGAACTAAATGTAACTAAAATATTTGAATTTATTATTAAAATGTTTAGTTTTTTTTACTCTAATAGCAAGATCTTGTCAAACAATTGCTCATTTCTGTTAGGATAAGGGGAAGTAACCACTGCAAAGACTAAAACTCTTCATCTGCATCTACCACACATTTTACTAATTGAATTGAAGTGAACTTCTATCGGTATATAAAAAAATTAAACTTTTATGAAACGAGAAAATATTTTTTCTCAAAATAAGATCCTGAGATTTAGCATGATTTATCAGTAAAAGTTAGATTGAAGTACCATTCATGTTATAATGACAGATCTTAATCTACACTTCAGATATATCATATCTACTTCCTAATTCAGTAGTCACGAAGAGTATATTAATACTGATTTAGTGATATAGGATCATACAATGTGCTGATGGGGGACTTTTTACATTGTGTTCCAGGTGTTTATGAGATGGAGTGATACATCTTCTAATTTGTATGCAAAATATAGGGTATGTTTTGAAAATTTTCTCAAAAGTAAGACTTCATCCGGAGACAAATGACAGCTTATGTTGTTTCTTAATAGGAACGGTAGGTCAGATGTCACTAAATCCACTTATTCTGTCAGCTTCAGTCATGCAGCTGCTGTAATGCAAATTCTGAATCAGCCAGGACTTCCAGACATTATTGTCTAATACCACTTAAAATTGTCTGTCGAGTTTGTGACAAAGGCGAAATTATGGATC
This sequence comes from Saxidomus purpurata, assembly GCA_022818135.1. Taxonomy (NCBI): domain Eukaryota; kingdom Metazoa; phylum Mollusca; class Bivalvia; order Venerida; family Veneridae; genus Saxidomus; species Saxidomus purpurata. Next base: position 4,215,058 of record JAFMSR010000011.1, read on the forward strand.
GGTATCCTTGAATAGGCATCTGTTAATTTCTGTATTAAATGTGCATCTTGTTTTTAAGTGTTTTTTTGCATACATTAAGGCAAGTGGTATTGTATATTGGGTTTGTTTTGCATAATTTAATTATGGTGTGTTCATTATGACAGTGAACACTAATTCTTGTTCATTTGACTATTTGTTAATTGTTAGTACCATATCTTAGAGGCTAAATAATTGTGCTTTATCAGTCCTGGAAGCCTTGGTTAATACCACATTGCCATTCCTTGCCAAAAAACTTAACAGGCTGAGCAAGAAGTAGAAAGTGACCCTTCAGTGGATCCTTGACAGATGGGAACAAGTCATTCTATTCAGGCTTTGCACAGGGCGCAACAGGCTCAATGCTCATATGTATAAAAAATTGAAGCAGTGTCTCGTCACCAAAATACTTGTGTGGTCTTTCAGACATTTACTTTAGATTGTGTCCCTGTAAGATCAGTCACGAAAAAGTGTGTGGTCATGTAGACTGTTACCACCCTGGAAAAGAAGTTGTAAAACAGGATGGAGGAGCTCAAAAAGATGGATATCTTCATCACTGTGACTAGGGTTACAGTGTAGACTATGATCGCAGAGAGATGGGCTACATATTCTTATTTTATTGTAATTCACGACCTATATTAATTGCAACAGACCACCTTGAAATACTTTACAGTCTACAGTCTGTTTTGGATCAGATTACTGTGTTTTGAATATAGATATCCTGGTATGGAAAAGGTTTGATACAAACATAAGGTATACAATGTAGACAAATGATGATCATTTTGAAACAACCTGTGGTGATTGGTTGAATATGGAAATATTTTGTATTTAAGTTACCCTACTCCCCCATTACTATCTGTTACTACTTTTACAACTTCATTATCCTTTAGATTTTGTTTCTGAAACACAATAATCCATCTTTTGATTTGAACAGGATTATTATAGATTAGGATATTGGTTTGCACATGTTTGTCCATTGATCTGTTGCTTGACCAAACCTTGTCCAATCAATAACTAGAGAATATCCTCAAACCTGTAGATAGGTTGGTCATGACCATTAGATGAATCATATCAGTTTTGAGCTGAAAGGCCAAAGTTCAAGCTCTCAATGACCTTCAGCAGAATTGGCTATTTGGCTGCTGTCAGGGGGGAGCAGGGCAGGGGAGGGGGAGGGGGAGGGGGCATGCAAACATCTCTTGTTTGTTGTTGGTAAAGGTGCTCTCAGTAAAATTTTACGAACAGAGCAGAATGTGTTATGCATCTTACAGGTAAGGCCCAAAGTATCATTTGTAGTAGAGTGAAAGGGGAAATAAATCTGTGGCAGATGTATACTGAATATAATTATGTCTAATAAGCATAATTATTATTATGTCTGATTTCAGAAAATAATCTGTCAAATTGTATAAAACAGTGGAGAGCTTTCATTATGAATTCCAGATATCAATTAAATACATCCTTGACCTTATTTGTCAGTTGTCTTTCATCTTTGAATAGACTAGGAGTAGCTTTTCTATTCCCATAATTGGTTTCTATTAAATAATTATATTATCTTTTTTAACTTCCTTTTTCTCTGAAGGCAGTCCTAATGTACATCGTGCATTGAGTTGCATTTCAAAGATATGGCAAATTTCATCATAAACTTGTTTGAGTTTGCATAAATGAGAAGGTAAGTTCACTTAACTCACTCTTTTTCTACATAAAACATGAATTATGAACATGTATTATAATTGATGAAAACTGAATTTATACTGAATTAATTTATGAAATATATAGTGCACATTTTATACTATTCTGAATTTGGTATGGTATCAGTGTTCGTTTTCATAGATAGATGAAATATTTACCCTGTAACCTATAACCTTCTTTTAATGGGGACATTTCTGGCATCAATATGTTTGTTATTTCTGAAGTTTGAAAATTATGAAGCTCAGTAAAATAACAGGGTCTACAGTCGGTACTAAGACTTAGTGAGACATTCCTTAGGTGTGTACAGTCCGTAAGCTTTACTTTAAGGGAGTAACAAAAATTACTGGTGGGATCTACAGTCTGTATTAGCTGTACTTTAGACAGTAAAATATTAGGGTCTACAGTCTGTACAGTAATATATTAGGGTCTACAGAATGACAGTAAAATGTTTGGGTCTACAAAATGACAGTAAAATGTTTGGGTCTACAGTCTGTAATTTGTATGTATAGGCAGTAAAATATTAGGGGGTGTACTGTCTGTAAGCAGTAGAATAATACATCTACAGTGTGCAAGCTGTATTTCAAATAAATAAAATATTAGAGTGTCAGTCTGTAAGCTGTACTTTTAGGCAGTCAAATATTACGAGGGTCTACAGTCTGTAAGGCAATAAAATATTAGCTGAAATTTAAGGCTGTAAAATATTAGCTGAAATTTAAGGCTGTAAAATATTAGCTGAAATTTAAGGCTGTAAAATTTAGCTGAAATTTAAGGCTGTAAAATTTTAGCTGAAATTTAAGGCTGTAAAATTTAGCTGAAATTTACAAATTTAGGTAAATAGCTGTAAAATTTGCTGAAATTTAAGGCGTAAAATTTAGCTGAAATTTAAGGCTGTAAAATTTTAGCTGAAATTTGGCAATTAAAATTTTAGCTGAAATTTAAGGCTGTAAAATATTACTGAAATTTAAGGCATAAAATATTAGCTAAATTTAAGGCCGTAAAATTTTAGCTGAAATTAAAAGGCTGTAAAATATTAGCTGAAATTTAAGGCATAAAATTTTAGCTGAATTTAGGCTGTAAAATATTAGCTGAATTTAGGCAATAAAATATTGCTGAAATTTAAGGCTGTAAAATATTAGCTGAATTTAGGCGTAAAATTTGCTGAAATTTGCATAAAATTTAGCTGAAATTTGGTGTAAAATTTAGCTGAAATTTAAGGCTGTAAAATATTAGCTGAAATTTAGGCTGTAAAATTTAGCTGAAATTTAGGCAATAAAATTTTGCTGAAATTTAAGACTGTAAAATTTGCTGAAATTTTAGGCTGTAAAATTTAGCTGAAATTTAAGGCAATAAAATTTTAGCTGAAATTTAGGCTGTAAAATATTAGCTGAAATTTAAGGCTGTAAAATATTAGCTGAAATTTAAGGCAATAAAATTTTAGCTGAAATTTAAGGCTGTAAAATTTTAGCTGAAATTTAAGGCTGTAAAATATTAGATCTACAGTCCATAAGCTATCAATTTCTGTAAGCAATTTTTATGGCAGTGAGATAAAAAAGAGTGTACAGTCTGTAAGCTGTTCTTTAAGGGGAAAGAAATATGAAGAAGGCTGTACTTTTAGGGAGTGATATGAAAGCTTCAATGTTTCTGCAGTTTGTAAAAAATCAGGTAGACTCATGCAGTGACACAAGAAAATTGTAAATTGTGTTTGTTAACTGTAGCTTGGAGATCTCTCTGCTGTCTCCATTACTTGTGACAAAAGCTTAGATGTTTTAATTTTATTTTTGGAATAAAATTGCACAAATTTTGCAAATGTTATTCAGGGAATATAGATATTTTTGTAACACTTAACACAACAATAGTACAATGTATACATAATTAGCATTCATAGATGTTCTTAGAAAACAATTGTCCACTTCAGTTGCTGAATGGTCGGAGTCCTTGACTTGAAGTTATTGTAACTTCTTATAGATTGAGGTCATTGGTTCAAACCTTGCTACCTACCATGTCTCTTTATGTGAGAATATTTCTTCTGGGGATTATAAGAGAGCTAGTACTGGTTCTTTTGAGGAATGATGGTAAGGTAAACTGCCCTCCTGTAAAAATGAGTGAACTATGGTTGAAAAGGGTGTTCAACTTGTCCAATATTACAACAAGAATGCTTTGGTTTCATGAGGCAACTGGATGACACCAGAATGATGTCAACTAATTATTTTATGTTCAGCCCTCTTCGTATTTATCTTTACCATCGAAATATATTTGACTTAGTTATTGTGTTATTGACCTATAAGATACCATCTCCTATACAGGAAAATAGAGAACAAATAAAAGATAAAACGATTATGTGTTTTGCATATTTATCCACATCTTAAGTTTTGCATTGAAACCAAAATTAAGTAGAAGTTAATAATGCAGGAAGATATAAGTTACCATACTTTGCGAGAGTTTTAGGTTTAAATTTTAATAAAGGTTGACAGTTTTCAAACAAGGAAGTGTTTGAATGTTATTTGGGGTGAATTAAAATTCTGAATAAAGAGATATTTTCAGCTTTTAGATAGAAAAGGTTTAGTGAAGATATTGGAGTGTAACTGCAACAGGTAAAACTTATGATTTTGTTTATTATTGTAAATCTATTGAGTTGACTTTATCATAAAAGTTTTAATAGAAATCCCTAGAGGAATAAAAGCTTTTTATTTCCACGCTAATTATTTTGTGACATCAATCCCTGATTGTAAAAAAATTATATTTACTTTGATTGCAGATTTAATTCAATTGAATAAACAGCTTTAAATATAAACCCATTTTCTAATTATTCAAATGAAGGGAATAAGAAATGAACATTATTCAGTAGAATGAAAAAAATACAAACTCTTCTCAATCTGCCAGAGACTTATTTAAACCAATTTTTGTCTTTACTTTATCAAAATTGTTGTCTTATTAATTTCTAAATACTCATATTTTATACCCTATTGTTTGACATAGTTATAAACAAATTTGTTGGTGATATGTTACCATCACTTTAAATGATAGTGTTAGTAACCTCAGGTGTTCAAAGGTCAAGTGATGACCAGATCTAATAAAGATATTTTATTAGCCCTTTATTGACAGGTCTAGTGTAGATCATATTTCAAATCGATATAACATATCTGGTGCAAATCTCATATGTATACTGTATGTATACATTTTGAAATGTTAAGGAATGCATATAGTATTGTGTTTCATAAAACACATTATCGTTGATCAGTTGGAATGATAAAGTTTGAGGTACATTTTAATTTTATTTTACATTATACGTAAAAAGATATGTGTATTTATTTTAATATATAACTGTGAGCTAAGCCTAGAATGTTATCATAAATGGCTCATGCTTTCTGTTTGATGACATGAGGAAGCAGGAAGTTAGGTATGACCTTTACTTTTTAAATTTTTAACACAATGTATTCACCTGAATGGGCATGACTGACCTAAATTTTCAAGAACTATTTGATTTACTCAATGTTGAGGAGATATTTCAACTTTGACCCAATGAATTTTTGTGACCTTTTTATGGGTGAAATCAGATGAAATATATGATATTAAGGTGAGATTTTTTATAGTAATATTTCTGTGACAAAACAGTTTCTGAAGTCACACATATAATTATAGAGAATCTGGGAAATGTTCAAGACATTTTCATTCTCTGATACATTGCTAAGTGCTCACTTGGGTTTTGTAACCATCTAGTCTTGTATATTAATGTTAGATGATTTTTCCTGCAATTCTGATAGTGGTGTAGTTCCTGCAAAATTTTCACAGAAATCCACATTTAAGTGAAGCGGGCAAATTTTGCTTGCATTTTGGTCATTTGAAGCCTTTTCAAGTCTCTGTGGAAATGCTGGTGTGAAGGACGAAATTTTGCCTGGATCAGATTTGTTCTTACATTCTGTAAATAATTGCAAGGGCCACAACTCTGGTAAAATATTATTATTTTTTCTGTATATGCGCATGTATAGATGTAATGTACATACAAGCTTTGCAGTACTGCCTTGGTACAGGTAACATCTCAGTTTGACCAGAATTTCAGAGAAAAAGTATGGAATGCTCAACACTAATTCATATAAATGAACTGAATGCTGAAACATACAGTCACAGTACGTTTTATCGACAGCGATTATACAATAAATTAAACAGATCCTTCAACTTCGTGCTCTCAATTAGTCATGAGATATAAAAGAAATGACAAAGATAGTCAATCATATTGCAAATGACTTACATATGTGTAACGTGTGGGAATTTCTCTAGTACAATAGTTGTTGTTGTTGTGGTTACTACTTATTTACCGTTACTCATCAAGACCTATATTTGAGATATATAAAAAAAACATGCAATGTTTGACGATTTAATGTCCGTGTTGGCCATATGTCATCTTATGCCGCTGTGAGTTATTTTTGTATTTGTATTTGTTTTAATGTATCACAGGATCTATGACGCATACAGTTCAGTTTTGTAAACAATATGTTTGTAAATATTAAATGTTTTGTAAACATGGTAGATATTATATATTATTATCGCTGTCAACTATGAGTTTTATGTCAGGGTTACTGACTTATGCGTATTCTTATGACTAAGTATCTGTTTACTTGATATTGCAAGAAATACATGAGTACAACTTCAAGTAAACTACAGTAAAACTTACGATAATTCGTAGTCACACAGGCCCAAGTAAAATGGGTCTCAACTTAATCAAATTTTGGACATTTTACAAGGGAAAATATCTTATACTAATGGCCTTATCATAATAAAGTGCTTTGAATTCTCCACCTGTTATGGCTAGTAATGCCGTTGTTAATCTGAAATATGCAACCAGTACCACAATGTTCTATGATGAATTTAAATTGTACAAATATCAATTTAATTTCTTCACACAAAACATGAAAACTGCAGACGATTTCAACTTTATTTTCATCTCATGCATAATAGGCTATAATTAGTTGCAGACCATTGAATGTGCAAATAATATTTTATACAACTGAGTTTAGAAACTAACTGACAGTTGGTCCCGCAAATGACAATTAACAATAGAAGTTTTTCTGGCAATGTGTCAAAAATATAGATTCACCCACGAAAGTGTGCCGGTATACAGATTTATTTAATCAATAACTTAAATTTGTGTAGATAACTCCTGGCGGGACCGCTGGTGTTCCCAGAGTATGGATGAGTTATCCATAGTGATGTGTAGTTAAATGAATAGGAAATATGGATTGGACCAAAGAGAGATGTCGAGATATCTCGGGTCCTCGAGTTATTGATGCTAAAAATGAAGTTTAATTGTATTTTAAACAGAAAAGTTTTTTTTACAGTTTGCCCTACTTTCCAATCCAATCAAATGCCCCTATTTCATTCAAAAAAGCTAATTGTATTCTCCATATTGACTCAATACCTCCAATATGAAAATAATTATTTCACTTATTTTTCCTATAAGTGAGACTGTGACGTCACAGAGGTAAGCTCTGCCCTTAATCTCTATATATTTCAATACAAATATTGTCTGTAGATGGGAAAACTGTAAGCGGGTTATAGGTCCATATTACATGAATAAACAAATTTATTGCATCGCTTCGCTGAGGCTCCCTCGCAATATTGTATACCTGTAACCTGTACATACAACTTAATGTTCTTTTAGAGATTAAATATTGTAAACATATTTGACCTCAGAGTAATCCGCCAAACAGTAATCTATTGAAAATTTATTTAAAAACCCTGGATACAGCCTTCCATATCAAAAATGTATCAATTGTTACAACTAAGTTTTTAGGTCACCTGGCACAGCTATTAGGATCTCTCACCATCCGTCGTACGTTCGTATGTCGAACGTCTGTCCATCCAACACTTATATCTCCTCTAAAACCACCAGGCCAATGTCGATAAAACTTGGCAAGGATGTTTATTGCATGAAGCACTACCAAAATTGTTCAAATAATTCTAATCCGTGCAGAACTCTGGTTCCTATGGCAACAAATAAGTCATTTTTTAACTTTAAAAATCTTCATTTCAAAAACCCCAAGGCTCAGATAGCTTAGATATTAGGTGTGTGGCAGTGTCCAGTTTACTTCTATTGAGATTGTTTACATCATGCTCCTTGAGTTGAAATTGGTCGTGCCCGGGTCATATGTTAAACATATAAATATAAAGTAAAATATGTTTAACATAGAAATATAATTATAATGAAAAATCGAAAAAAAAATTGTAAGTTTTAGTAGTTTTGGTGTATTGTAAGCATTGTGTGGGGGTCCAGTCTATCAATTTTGTCCAAAGCATGCCCCTGTGATCTTGATTGGCTTTCCCAGGAGTTAAACGGTCCCACCATTTAAACCTGTTTTTCAAGTTTTAGAGCTACAGACCTTGTACTGTACTTTTGCTTCGTTTGACCTTGTATTTAAGCCAACGGTACCCAGGTGAGTGATACAAGGCCATCATGGTCCTCTTGTTTGACAGTGGGTATATCTAAGTTATGATATTGAGTCACTAATGTACCTGATGCACACCATTGTCCTGTGTCATCAGGAAAGAAAACAGGATATCCTGTTGTACAGTTAATTTAGGATAATTAATATACAGTATGTGAATGTAACCATTGCATGAAAAGATAGATCATGCATGTAATAAAAGATTGATGGCCTCCACCAAGGAACGGTTCGTTACTTGCCGTCCATTGGTCAACTTATTATTGAAGTTAATTAGATTTGGTTGGTAAACTCCTTTAATTATGCACTGGCTAATCAGACCTGCCTAACAGTCTCTTCCTTAGTCGAGGTTGAGTCAATTAAGGAACGTTTCTGAAGATAGCCATTAGTCATAGCATAACTGTCGCAGATATTGTACTATAGTAGGAGTTTCACCCATGACTTATGACCTACTATAGCTTAATAAACTCTAGGTAGACTTTGAATCTGTGTCATGTGTGATCAAAAAGTAGGTCACTAGGCCAGATCCGAGAAAAATGTTGTGAACACTTCAGAGGTATTATTTTGTTTCAGATTAGCTTGAAAGTTGATTAGAATTTTTGTTTTGATAAACTCTAGGTTGAGTTTGAAACTGGGTCATTGGAGTCTAAAACTAGATCACCTGGTGAAATGATAGTAAAACCTTGTAAACACTCCAGAGGCCAGGTTCTGTTCCCAATCATCATAAAGCTGTTCAAAATGTTTGTCTTGATGAACTCAAAGCTCTAAATGCATTCCTTTGTTAAAAAAATGTGAGGATAGGGTTAAGTTAATATTTTCTGTATTTCAGATGAAAATGATGGTTTTCCATTGCCATCAACAGATGAAGAGATAAAGGAATTTGATCAGCAAGCATTCATAGACCAGTCACAAGATTGGGGCAAATCTGGTCCATCCAAGCGCACGAAGAAACGAGATCGACAGAGGTCCAAATCTGCAACAGCAGTGCCGGACTTTGCTACTATACGACTCAAACTACAAAGACTTCAATGTAAGAGACTCTTATTTCAGTTCTATATGGCAATCTGTGTTCATTTTTTATCAGATACTTAAATATTACCTAATATAGACATAAAACATTACCCAAATGTAGACATAAAACTACCCAAATGTAGACTTACAACATTACCCAGTGTGGACTTAAATCATTACCCAATGTGGACATAAAACATTACCCAAATGTAGACATAAAACTACCCAAATGTAGACTTACAACATTACCCAGTGTGGACTTAAATCATTACCCAATGTGGACATAAAACATGACCCTAATGTAGACATAAAACATTACCCAAATGTAGACATAAAACTACCCAAATGTAGACTTACAACATTACCCAGTGTGGACTTAAATCATTACCCAATGTGGACATAAAACATGACCCAATTTAGACATAAAACATTACCCTAATGTAGACATAAAACATTACCCAAATATAAACATAAAACATTACCAAATATAGATATAAAACATTACCCAAATATAGACATAAAACATTACCAAATATAAAAATAAAACATTACCCAATTTTAAACTTAAAACATTACCCAATGTAGATGTAAAACATTACCCAATGTAGAAGTTACACAGTACCAAATATGTAAATTGCCCAGTACACTTCATTTCCAGTGCTCATCTTGAAAGAAATCTCAAAATTAACCAAAAGGAAATTCCTTAACACTTTAATGTATTATAAAACATTACAGCATCAATGACTTTCACTTACTTAATTAAGTGCCTACCCTTGTTTAAGTACCCAAGTCTAAACTCTTTCACATATAATAATGTCACTGAAGGCTGGTACTGTACAGATCCATCCTGGATAAAGATTACTAACTCTTCCTGTTATAACAAATTAGCCCACCATAATTGTTGTTCTTGAACATTTACTTAAAGTGTTTGTTTGTGTAGGTCTTAGTAACTTCCGTATGATATTCAGTACGATTGATGCACATGATACTAGAGTCACGGCTACCAATAGATATATCTCTGACTTACGTAGTCAAGTACCATTAGCAATATCAAGGAAGTTTTTAATGAAAAACTGACCAGTATCCTGTATCTTGATCATACAAACATACTAAAACCCTAGTCTTGTTGTTAGAATACAAATGATGGAGACTAAATTGCAATTCTGATTTTTATTTAGGTAGGTAATTGTTTAAGTAGTAGCTGCAACTAGCTAAGAAAACTCAGAAATACTATTAATCTAAGCAGCTGCAAGTCAATGTATACACTTTGCTAAGATATCATTTAATTAGCAGTTGAATTATTTAGTGTCACTTTATTTTAAAAGATACTTTGAGATTTTTCCCTGTATCTTTCTGTGTGTCTTACTTAATCTTATCTAAAAGCAATGATTATTGGTTAATATCTGTAAAGTCACTGAAGCATTTCACATTTATATGCAAATTGAACTTTGACTAAGTAAATACTTTCTTTTATTTCTTTAATGGATAAAAAATGAATAAATCGTAAAAATGAGAGGATTTACAATTAGATATACTGTTAGGTTATATGATATGATTATGCATGGATGTTTAAAAAACCCACTAGGTGGTAGATGCCCGGATCTTCCAGTTTCTGGGTAAGATAACCAATGTTTAATTTTGAATTTTTATCTGATTTAACTTCCTCAGTTTTAAAGAATATTGAAAGATTAACATTCAAACTGTTCACTGTACTTCAGTGTTGTTGTATCATTTGTTTGGTGTAAGGAGTAATTTGGCTCACACTGTCTCCATTAAAAATATTTACAACCATCAATAACAGTATATACAGATTTACAAAGCAGTCAATTTATGATCACAAGGAAACACCATAAGATTTTACCAATTTTAGGTCACCTGAGCATGAAGTATTGTGATCGAACAATGTCAGGGCGTCTGTCGACTGTCAATCTGTTCACTCTGTATCTAAAGACTCCGGTTATAGTGAAATGGTACATTAAACTCTGTATCTAAAGCCTCCTGATATAGTGAAATTCTGAATAAAAGGAACAAATTTTCTGGACCTGACTTTCCTTCTTTATTAATATGAAAATGCTACTTGAATATAACATACTGCAGATATAAGGAACACATTTAAATGGTCCGAAGGAGTTAGTAACATACAGAATTTACTGTACCTTTGTTGTAAGTGGTCATATTGAAACATTCCTTGTTCTATAACTTCAGCAGACTTTCAGTACTTTGATATCAAGCTTTCTGAAAGATCTAGCTAAGGCACTATGATGTTTTCTTTGTTTCTTTCATTTTATGCGCACTATCCCTTAACTTAATTTGCAGTTTAGTTAAAGAACAAGACAAAGGCGTTGTTATGTCGAAGCAGTCTGTAACCTTTTGTACCCTATTCTTGCAATTTGATTTTTGGCCTTTATCGTAACTAATGCGTGCATTTGATGAAGTAGGGCTCATAGCGGAATTGATCATTCTGTTCTATTGTTGTCTCAAGAGTGCGTGGCGTGTCGGATGTAACACCGAGTCTTGCAACGCTTCCACTTTGTCTGTTCTCTGCAACATAGGGATATTGATCAGTAATTCCTGTAACAGATCAGAACTGTATCACAAGAAGAGTATGTCCATATACTGTACTATGTCCTTCATTTGTGCATCCTCAGCTTCGCATATGCTGGGTGTAATTAACCGCTCTATCGCGTGACATTTTTCTTGATCTGCAAAGATTTCCATTTATTGACATTTTGTAAAAGTAACGAATGTGTTAAAATTCAATAAACAACATCATTAAAATGATGGCTGCTTGAACGAAAGGGTATTGGATTTTCCGATTGTACTCATTAGACATTACTTCACTCCTCAGGAGTTTCATGGTAATGAAAAATCTGAGTCATTAGTATCGATCTGTGACCGTATTTAAGGTCAAAAATGCAAAGAGGCCCTATGTGGGGCAATCATGAAATTGTTGTAAAAATTGTCATCTAGTTATTTTACTCAAGCACGCAAATGATATTTTCATCCATACCTAGATAAATGAGATTCACTGTTATAAATATTTAATTAGAGGCATGAAGATTGGGGGTGGAGATATGAGAAGATTGGGGGCGGAGATATGACTGAAAATTTGAGATCAAACATGAAATACCTTTCTATAAAAAATGTTTACAGGAGATTTGTGAATGTGAATAACATTCCTGCCTTCAATGGATTGTCTAGTAATTCAAAGACAATAGTGAATGCAAGCGTATGAAAATCAATGCACAGGTTAAATTGACTTTTGTTTAAAAGATCATTTAAATGCTAAGGCAGAAAATTTTACACTGATTGCTGTGTATAGAAGTATAATGACACTGAATTCATGCATCCTAATAAATTATTCTCTTTTATTAATGAATGATGTTTTATGTTGTATCAACTTCCAAGGTTGATAAAGCCCGCATTTAAATCTTCCTGTCAAAAATGTATTATTCATAAACGTCATTTAGGGTTGAAACTATATTTATTGCACTGATGTGCGGCCACCTGCTTGGTGGTTTCAGTAGCCACTTGCATTTGGGCTTTACCATGTCTACAGGGACCTCAGCAAGCCCATTTAGTAAAATGCCTTTTACAATACACACAGATGGTTGCAATTCTGGCACCTATGCACTAACCCTCAACTACATGGTTAAAGTCTTTCTCTGATGTTAAATACATTCTGTTAAAAACAGCCACCTGCATTAAGTCACCAGCCCACTTAAATTTGTCCCTAAGACTGGGTTACAAATTTGATTCTGGCTGATATTAACAGGCCTTGTATAAATGCTCTGAATATTGCACGCAGTGAAGAATTCGATATTTACTGCTATCTATTCCTTTCCAAAACAGTGCAGAATAATATGTTTCTAGCATTAATTCCTTTTCCAAAACTGTTCTTCCATAAAGAGAAGCAATCACTGTTTTTTCCTGCTTATGGAGATGATATTGATCGGTCTGCTAGTTTCCTTTCCTTTCCCCCCTCTATCCCAGAGGAATTGATTCACTCATGCCATTCTCATTGCATTATTTCACAAAAAATGCATGCATGAAAAGTGCCCTGATTTTCTATACTACAGAAATTCATGTCACTTTAAGTTTGTGTACTCGAGACCATAAAAAAAATTTTTGGATTACAAAATGGATTTATACAGAGCACTGGAAGTACTGTTTGAATGATGATTCATCGTTAGAGGATATGACAGTCACAGTGGATCCTGAGTACTATTGGTGTCTGGAATATAACATATAAATCTTCTGCTAAATATCTCTACAGGATAATATACTGTTTCTACAGATATACATATATTTTTTTGATGTTTCAGCATTCAATTTTTTTAAGAGATTTTAACTTCTTAATCAAAGATTTTTAGTGGTGAAAATATATGTTATTTAAATTTAACAACACACCCATACAGGAGCAATGGATATGAGAGAAAGGGATTTGGACAGTTATTTTGCACTTTGTATGAAAGTTGAATAATAAATGTTTTATTTGATCTATACCAGTATTTGGAAACTTTGTGAGATATTCACAGATTTCACAATGTGTATGTGGGGTAGGTATTCACATTTTGTACAATAGAAATATTAAGTTATATCACTTTGCAATTTTAATATTTACGACAATATCTACATTTCTTTAAATGGTTGCATAATTTTAGGCCATCTGGGAGCCGCTTAAACTTTTTGCATCCGTTAAAAACAGTATATGAACTTGCAAATGTTAAAATGACTTGGAATGAGCCTTGAGAGTGAAAAATCTTAAGTTGTTAATTAGAATTAATGCTTGGCAATCAGGAATTAATAAATGAGTGTAAATTAATGACCTGGTACTTTATGCACTGAGTTAATGAGCTATGATTAAAGTTGCATGATTACTGTCACATACTTCAATGATTCATATTGATCGTCTATATATTATGTCACATCAAGAAATGATTCATGTTTGTCGACACAGATCATGATTTTTGATGTAACATCAAAAGAAGATCAACATTGATACATATTGTAGAGTAATATTCTACAACTTACGATGATCATATATTAATTTAATGTAATCAGAGGCCAGGAACCAGCGCTATCAATCATACTGTGTGGTCGTGCATGTAGTGCAGATATAGTTTAAACCCCTGAATACAGAAACCCCTGATTAAGCAGTCATTTGTCTGTAACAGGCTGGAGCGTTGATTTATCCCAAACGTTAATTTTAGATTTAAAAAAAGAAACATTTGTTACAAGAAGTCATCTTTTATCCCATACTGGCTTTTTAACACAGGTTACCCTGTATAATCACCATTTCATAAGAAATGTAAAGAATTTAGGAAACAAAAACTTTTGAATTGCAAAATTGGCTATTTCTCAAAATGCTGTGCCGATGCCATATTTCTTGGTGCTATTGATGACATTATATAGAATAATTATTCATGATTTATTAATGGGAGAGTGTATAGGAGAGTGGTCTGTTACCAAGTTTAGACAGTAAATGATATTGACCCAGGGATAAGGACATTGACAATATGTCAGACCACCATTGGTTCCTAAGAAAATGATTTATTTATGAAATTACTAATAAGACAGTCTGAGAGCTGGAAATAGTGCTGAATACAGGACAAGGCTTGCTTTAATGTGTATTATAAGAATGGGGCAAAAACAAATACCAAGACTTTAATCTTATCCATTGGGCAAAAACAAATGCCAAGACTTTATTCTTATCAATGGGGCAAACATAAATACCAAGACTTTATTATAATCAATGGGGCAAAAACAAATACCAAGACTTTATTCTTATCAATGGGGTAAAAACAAATACCAAGACTTTATTCTTATCAATGGGGCAAAAACAAATACCAAGACTTTATTCTTATCAATGGGGTAAAAACAAATACCAAGACTTTATTCTTATCAATGGGGCAAAAACAAATACCAAGACTTTATTCTTATCAATGGGGCAAAAACAAATACCAAGACTTCATTCTATATGGGCAAAAACAAATACCAAGACTTTATTATAATCAATTGGGCAAAAACAAATACCAAGACTTTATTATAATCAATGGGGCAAAAACAAATACCAAGACTTTATTCTTATCAATGGGGCAAAAACAAATACCAAGACTTCATTCTTATAAATAGGGCAAAAACAAATACCAAGACTTTATTCTTTATTCTTATAAATGGTAAGAATAATATTATCATGAATGAGCAGTGTAATAAAGATTATTACAAGGCTTTCAGTTGTTTTTTCGGCATAGTTAAATTTCAATTAATCTGTTTTGGGTCGACTCGAGTGTCAAAAAAGGTTCTTTTAACTTGCATTACTGGCTGCTGAGACACCATTAAAGATGGGGCCAATCAATTATCAGAGACACTGAAAACCAGCAGTTAAAATACCAGTACTAGGAACTAATTACAGCATGGTCAACTAAGGCACATGTGGCATCAGTGGTTCTGCCTAAAAGTTTGACTCACAGGCTTGAACAGGGATCATACCACAGTCCTCTGTATGTAGCAAGTACCATCACCAGGCAGCTGAAAACAATTTATTAATTTGTTGTTCATGTAAATGGACTTAACCTGTAAAAAGTGAAAGAAAGCCATGAAAAAGTTGTAAAAGGAGCAGTCACCTATGTACTTCGACTTACTTTTGTATTCATTTGAGTATTAATTACACTTAATGAAATATATTGTTTGTACGCCTTTCGTGTTACTAGTGTAGGTTTTTCAAATTTATGCACCAAATAACATCAAGAATTTCATAACTTTAATTTAAAAGTTTAAGGAAACAATGATGCTTTTTGAGATATGTGTTACATAGGAAACATGAACCTATAGAAAAGTACATCATGGTTCAATACATCATAGGTATCCTTCATAAACAACAAACACACATGCTTTGTGAATCATTATAAATGTAATATAACAGTATAATAAAACTTAAACACATATAGTTAGCCTTTCCTTGAAATGTACTCTTTGTGATTTTTGTTTGCTGTTCACCATTTGGTGTTGCAACTTTATGAACTGTGAAAATATGATTGATGTAAAAGAAATTTTAATAGTTTGATTTGATGCTATAGGAAGCGTAAAATAATAACTGTGGTTACAAGTGATTTCACAAGTTTAAAGTTTAAACCATATCCGTTGTAATCACATTAGATCTTATTCCATAGTTTTCGTACTAAATGCTTCTCTTTGGAAATGAAGATCAGGAATATTATGTAGTATTTGCAAAGTATGGATAATAAGTGGAATAAAATGATTGGACACTTTTCGAAAAAGTCAAATAGATATTCTGTTGAATTGAATCCTGTAAATTGTTATGGAATTGGGAATCTCACTGAGCTGCTATTAACTCTGAAAGGTTTGGTTTATCCATATTATTGTATATATTTTAATATACACAAAACATCCAGCTGACTCTAACATCCCCTCCCCCTCCCCCCCCCCCTCCCCCCTCTCTTCAGTTTTGTATATTTGTTCGAATAGACTAACTTCTCCAGAGCAGGGTAATCTGCCCCAATAGGAAGAAGTCCCTAGCTTGTTAGAAAAGCTTCTAGTCTGTGGATTATGAGAAACTTTCCCTGATGGACAATATTTGGTTTGCCAATCATTTCTGAAGACTTCCAAATGCATAAAATCCTGTGAATCAAAATCCCTTAAGTAGAAAATCATTCTCAGAATCAATGTTGAACTCTTTTTGAGTTAGAACTGCTAGAAAGTTGATTCTTTGTTGCAGGAAATTTTGCTTTAATATTTGAAAAGGAAGGTTTAGACCTTCACATTTGTTTGTAATGCAAGTTTACTGTAAAATGTTATAAGCTGTGGTGGTCAATAGATCATGTACCAAATTGCCCAAACCCTGTTAACTGTATAGTTAGAAGTTTTAATCTTTATTTTTATTCCTGTTGGTGTTGATACATATGTAAAAAGTAGCTTCAAGTTTGTGTTATTATTTTCAGCACCAGGAAAACCAAAATTCATTGAGCATCTGATAAATCGTGTCGTTTCCAAGAGAGTCAGTCGACGAAGCAGCAATGGTCTGATCAGCGCAAGTGAAGAGACAACAGATGCCCAGGTAGAACCACTCTCTCCTGACTCTGAGAAGTGTCTACAGCAAGCAGAAGCCATTGTTGAAGAACTACTGTCATGTACTGCTAGACCCGTCAGCGGGGAGTCCACAGATTCCGGGAAAGGATCCTCATTACTTGAATCAACAAGTGACTTTTCCCCAACTTCAAAAAGAAAATCATTTTCAACACCTGCTTCACCTACCTTCCACGGAATTGTTAAAGAAAGGCTAAGAAATTTTCAGATTTTAACTGAATCCAGTGACACGGAGTCGGTTTCTTCTCAGGTTGGTGAACATTCACCTGTACACAAACAGAAATCATTTAAAAGTGAGGAATGTGATCAGGAAATCAAAGAAATAGACAAAAATATCAAAGAGTTTTACTGTTCCATTTCTCATGATGAGAGTTTTAATTCAGCAGTCATGGAATCAGGATATGTAAAGGCACTTGTAGCAAAGATTAATGAGAATAAGTTGAAACGAGGTGATGATCAGGTAAAGAGTAATCTAGAGGATGAAAGTCCTGAAAACAATGAAGCATTGAATGATAGTATTAAACTAAAAGAAGATAATTGTGATTCAGGTTGGGACGAGTTTGAAAGGGAATTGGGTGAAAATGTGGATGGTGAAGAAGATAATGGTGTGACCGATAACACTGAAGTTAATGATGAGACCGATAACACTGAAGATAATGATGAGACCGATAAGACTGAAGATATTGATGAGACCAATAAGACTGAAGATAATGATGAGACCAATAAGACTGAAATACTCTCTCAGAGGGAAAGTGGTAGTGTAAATGGTTTTGATGAAACATCTGATGTCAGGACGGAGACTGCTTCCTCGAGAAGCTCACGTTCATCAGTAGGGTCCTCGTCATCACGCGAAAATTCTCGGATAAACTTTGTTTCTGACAGTGACAGCCAAGTAAGTAGAGCGCTTAAAAGATTTAATCAGGAACGCAGTAAAAGCATACCACAGTCTTGCTTGAGCTCCATCTCTACTTCTTCTTTCTCTTTTCATAACACACATATCAGATCTCCTCCAAAACTACGCAGTCTAAACTCTAACAAACTTGGTGATTCTAAATTACGTAACACTAACGAATATAGAAACACTAACGGTGCTGTTCTGTCTTCTTGTGCTAAAAATAGAAACTGTTTGTCATGTGATGTTGAAAGTACTGTTGAACAGTCTGCAGGTCAGACTGGTTCCACAGAGAAACGTGGTTGTGTGTCACAGAGTTTCGATTACGGACTACTACCGCTAAATCCGGCAGAACTGTTCGACGAAAACTGGTCTAAGAGCGAGCTGAGCTTTGACGACTTTGACTGTGATTTAGATTCATTATCAGATGCAAAGAAAAAGGTAAGTTAGAAGATTGTACGATGTAGCACTGGATGTCATTATGTAAATTGTACTGTGTGCACTATGATTGATTTTGTGAAATGTTAGCATTTTGATTGCATGAGAAAATACATTTAAGCAGACACAGAAATATGGATGTTTGCTATGTTGAATCTGTTCAGTGCTTCAGCTTAAAGTAGTGCAGATCTTGAAAGCTTAGTAAACAAGTATGGCAGCAAGAATAGTTTCTTTCTCCACATTTCATCTTTCTATAATTAGTCTAGAGTGATGTAGAAATTATTTGCAGATTGAGGTGTAATTTTGGTTTTTTTTTTAGATACTGTGTTATATCAGTGAAATATAGAGTGATGATATAGATTTCATATCAGTCACAGTGTAGGTGATATAGGTCTACCGGAACTACTTTTTTAAGTAGTGCATATACATAATTTTGCTTTTATTTAATATCGAGCATAAACTAAAAAGAAAATTTGTTTGTTTTAAGTGGATATGGAATATATCTCAACTCAAAGTGATACAATTTTCACATTTTAACTCGCGCTTTGCACTCATGAAAATATTACAATTGTATCACACTTGGTGAGATAACATTCCATATCCACTCAAAACAAATAAATATCCTCTATGTATTTACAAATAGCTAGACTAAAAATATAAAAATAATATATTTATTTAGGGGTCAAAGCGAAACTAGTTTAAGTGTATATAAAAATAGAAGTAGATAGGATAGTTTCGATTGAGCCCTTGTAGTAATGTCTTAAATTCAGGGATACTGAATTTAAGTGAATCATTATTTTCACAGAAGAATATAGGGTTGAAAGGAACACATGTACAAATATACATTCTAACACTATTGAACATTTCTCCTATATACATAAATAAGGATTTTAGGGTGATATACCTTACAAAGTATATCACTCTAGACGTATCACTCTAGACGTCCGGAACTATTTTTGGCTGCTGAAATTCCATCCTGCGTAATTTTCACACAACCATCAATCTATGAGTGTGCATGCATTGATACACTTGGATTCGGCATTTGTGATTAGATTACTATGCAACTAAACACCACACAGTGATATACTGACCTGTATATCACTCAATTCCTAAATACTCCATCTTTTCTCATTCTTAGTATACTCGTATTTTGTGCATGGCAGAATCTTTCCCTTCTATCTTTCTATTGCAGGAACTGTCTACAGGCTCTGTATTAATATAATTTTTGAACAGTCTTAGTTGATTTACCCTGGTGGGTGTAATTTACTGGTGAGAAAATAATAACAGTAAAATATAAATGTATAAAATAGAGTGTTGGAAAATTATCTCCCCTGGATATAAGTGCTTTTGATGATATTTGCACAGGTGAACATTTGCCACTTCACATTTTTGAACAGCAAAACATTTTTATCCTAATGATTTTACAAATAGTGTTTAGCTTATTAGGAGTGCTGAATGTCTGTCATCCACAATTAGTTTGTAGCATCCACATTCCAGAAACAATCTTCATCAAACTTGGACATGATGTAGATCTTAGTCAAGTTTGTATATGGGCTAAAGTTGACAAGCAATTGAAGTTAGCGAGGATGTTATACCAAGGATGTTATACCAATGATGTTACAATTGTTAATTTGTTATAAGCCCTATTGATGAAGCTGGATTGAATGTTTTTGTCCACAAGATCAAGGTCAAGTTTGTTTCTTGGCTTGACTATTAGGTCAGGAGTAATTGGGCCTTGATTTACCAACATAGGTATATAGATCTCCACTCTGTTTAGGTATCAAAATCATATTCAGACAGAATAATGTATTGTGGAAGTCTGCAATACAGCGAAACCTTGTTTAACACCTGACAAGTTCCATGGTTGACTTAATTGTCATAAACTTGGCCACGTCATTTAGAGCACTGCTTCTCAGGCGAGCGATATGTAGGACCATGATGGACCTCAACATGGTTATACAAAATGTAATATGTTTCACTGGCAAATATTATAGATGGCTCAAAAACTACTTGAGCTAGAGTCATAAAACTTTGCATGTAGATAAAGGACAGAAATTGTAAAACGCACGACCTACAATAAATCATATACTAATTGAGTTAGTTGTACTGAACTTGGTGTGCAGATTGATAACAGTGAGGCAGTCATGTTTTTCATTAGACAAAATGTGGTTGCTATGGCAACAGGTATTGCACATACATGAGAACATAAGGTGTTACAATAATAAAAATAAGTATTTAAGACAGGTTCAAGACATTGGATGTAGACCTGCAGTTATTATTTTATTGTTAACATCATTTTTTGCATGTAGTACTTATAATTATGGTTGTCATGGAAACACTACTTGCAGATAGTGGTAACCTTTTAGGCCTTAAGGGAATTTGTAAAAGATATCCTTCATAGATAGTGACAACAACTTAAACCAGCAGGAGGTACCTGAACTGCTTGCTGTACTCTAGAAACTTCTTTTTACTTAAAATAATTATTGCTCTCCGAAGAAAAATTAAGGAAACATTTTCTGGTAGCAAATATCAAATACCATAAGATAATGTTAAGGAAATTTAATAGGCATGCCACAAAGATTGCAACAAGATCCTTTAAGGAATTAATTACAGTATGTCTGATTTGTACACTGTATATATTTTAATTGTAAACCTGAAATGATGGCAGTTAATGCAGCAAAGGTATGTCATATCTATACATTAAATCAATGTAAGTGAATTGCTTTTAAACGATTCTTCTTCTGGTTTTCAAACTGTTACCTATAAGCTTTTCTAGTGCTTACAACTATAGATTATCTATTCACATAATGTGCCGCTGCATTGGACTATTTATGTATTTGATGAATTCATATGCACTTGGTCGCAAATATGTATATTGAAAATGTCTGACATTAATCCAATGGAAGAACAGGTAAATTTTTCTTTTGTTAATCAAAACAGCTGTAGATTTTTGTGAGAGTTATAAGTTGTCTTGATTGATCCCGTGAGGAAGTCGGCCATCGACTCTCCTCTTCATATTTATCTATTTGTTATGCTTATATTCAGTGTTTCACTATCTCGTACATATTTTTGTATATTGACGGAAGTTTCACAATGGATATTGACATAAACTAAGGCGTTCTTTATATTTTAGATGGTAAGTTTATAATTTTTAATACACTATCATAAAAAACAGAGATATTTACTGAGACATCAATTTATTTAATTGTAAAAGTTTATGAAATACCCTAAATACTGCACTTTCATCAAAGTTTTATCTGTCAGAAAATCATGTGAAAAAGTTTGGATTTATTGAAAGTGTTACCCTTGAAAAGTTCACTTCCTAGTTATGTCAGTGCAGATAGAAGAAAGAAAAAAGCTTATCTGAACATTGTGATTTATTTAACAGGAGAACATACAGATTTTGACAGATATTTCTACCACATGATATAATAACTGCAGGTTTCTGTGTTCATAAAAATGTGAAGATTCAGATCTCGTTGATCCTGAAAAATGATTCCTTGTCTTCATGATGTTCTATCCCTGTTTGTTTTCTCTTTGAGATCTGTCAAAAGTGTGTCAGAATGAAGCATTAGGTATCAAAACAAAAAAAGAAAAAACATTTCTGTTGAAATCATCAGAATCAGTTTCAAGATCAGTCTGAATGTCAAGATGAACTTGTACAACTGGTTCATATTGAGACTTCACTTTTAACATTGTGTTTATTAACACTCTTTATATTGGTTGTTAAGGTTGTTACCTGTAACAACAGACTTTCAGGAGGGGACTTACCTAATAATCAACAAAAAATACACTTGTTAAGAATCCAAATTGGTACAGTGGTTAGGAATCATTGGAACACTGGTTAAGATTCTTTGGTACAGTGGTAAGGAATCATCAGAACACTGGTTAAGATTCTTTGGTACAGTGGTAAGGAATCATCAGAAAGCTGGTTAAGAATCCTTGGTACAGTGGCTAGGAATCATTGGAGTGCTGATTAAGAATCCTTGGTACAGTGGCAGTGGTTAGGAATCATTACAGCACTGGTTAAGAATCATTGGAACAGTGGTTAGGAATCATCAGAGCACTGGTTAAGAATCCTTGGTACAGTGGTTAGGAAACATTGGAGCACTGGTTAAGAATCATTGGAACAGTGGTTAGGAATCATAGGAGTGCTGGTTAAGAATCCTTTGTACAGTGGCTAGGAACCATTGGAGCACTGGTTAAGAATCATTGGAACAGTGGTTAGGAATCATTGGAGCACTGGTTAAGAATCATTGGAACAGTGGTTAGGAATCATCAGAGTGCTGGTTAAGAATCCTTGGTACAGTGGTTAGGAATCATTTGAGCGCTGGTTAAGAATCCTTGGTACAGTGGCTAGGAATCATTTGAGGGCTGGTTAAGAATCCTTAGTACAGTGATTAAGAATCCTTTGAACAGTGGTTAGGAATCATCAGAGCACTGGTTAAGAATCCTTTGAACAGTGGTTGATCATTTGGTTAAGAATCCTTTGAACAGTGGTTAGGAATCATCAGAGCACTGGTTAAGAATCCTGGTACGTGGTTAGGCCCGAACAGTGGTTAGGAATCATTTGAGGGTGCTGGTTAAGAATCATTGGTACAGTGGCCGTTGGAGCATGGTTTAGAATCCTTGGTACAGGGTAATCTTTAGCTGGTTAAGAATCCTTTGAACAGTGGCTAGGAATCATTTGAGTGCTGGTTAAGAATCCTTTGTACAGTGGCTAGGAATCATTGGAGCACTGGTTAAGAATCCTTGGAACAGTGGTTAGGAATCATTGGAGCACTGGTTTAGAATCCTTGGTACAGTGGTTATTGAGTGCTGGTTAGCACTGGTTTAGAATCCTTGGTACAGTGGTTAAAAATCATTTGAGTGCTGGTTAAGAATCCTTTGAACAGTGGCTATGAATCATTTGAGTGCTGGTTAAGAATCCTTTGTACAGTGGCTAGGAATCATTGGAGCACTGGTTAAGAATCCTTGGAACAGTGGTTAGGAATCATTGGAGCACTGTTTTAGAATCCTTGGTACAGTGGTTAGGAATCATTGGAATGCTGGTTAGAACCCTTACTGTAGTAGTAAAGAATCTTTGTAGGACTGAATTAGTGCTTATTTCTGTTAGATATAAAGCTTTAGATAATAAAGGTCCCCTAGACACCTTTAGGTCTCTTACCTACATATTATATATATATATATAAGTCTATTCCTCAGCCAAGTTGCTAGACTTTCAAGTGGGTCTTTTCTCGAAGAAGTGCAAAAACGGCTACAAATGGTTATTTGAATTCTGTTAAAAAATTATAAAGATAGAACATGTTAGTTCAAAGAAGAATCTGCTTTCTTTACCAGTAATCAAGGGCATATTTTTTCTTGCAAAAACTCAAGTTAATGAAATCACACTGATTTGTTATGATTTGTGGCCAAAAATTACTCATTAGTCATAAACCAACTGTTTTTCTCTCTACATCACCTTGGGGATCTCTTATGCTCTTTCTGTTTCTCATTGGTGAGTCAGTCTTGTGAGATTTACTCAGAATATCTGAATGATTTCTCAGAGAGCAAGTTGAATTAAAGGGAGACTATTTGAGAAATAATACTGTTTTATAATGGATATATTAAAACTGATTGTAACTTGTACATTATGTATTCAGTGAAAACTAATTTTGCTGATGTGGCTGTTAATTTTTAAAGGACACTATGATTTGTCATAAATTTTTCAAGTGGGCTATACTGGATATAACCACTACTTATTTTTTTAAACAGTACTCTTAAAAACAACTTGAATACAAGTGGACTATTCTTTCATTTTGTCTGTACAAAATCTTTAAAGAAGACTATTGTTTAATGGCTGGTAAATCATCTCTAGTCGTCCAGTCTAAATTAACACTGTTGCTGGCTACAGCTAGCTTCAAAGATGGCTGCTTATTACAAGTGACTATATTTGTGAATTTTCTTTTTAGGACAAAGTTTTGGCTGGAATAAGTAAAGTTGTTGCATATACAGGTGGCAGTTAACACAATTGAGCATTTGGCCACAGAATTCAGGCTTCATTATTGAATCAAGGGTTACCAAGGTGTCTTAAATAAGCTAAAGCTTAATGTATGATAGAGCTTAAATAAATTTGAGTGTACAAAGCTTAATGTATGATAGAGCTTAAATAAATTTGAGTGTACAAAGCTTAATGTATGATAGAGCTTAAATAAATTTGAGTGTACAAAGCTTAATGTATGATAGAGCTTAAATAAATTTGAGTGTACAAAGTAATTGTTGGATGAAAGGGAATTAATTTCTGTGTAAATAGCCAGTCTGGCTTTTGTTTTATGCCCACCTGTTTAAGGAATGTAACAAAACATTAATTAAATGATGTTTGGGGTCGATTATTCAGAACTGATGTGATAAGGATCGTTGCATCCATCACAGTCTGAGTCAATAGATTCTTCAATTACTTCAAGGAAGTAATTTTACTTATTGACCCTAGAACTATTCAACAAGTGTATGTAATATAGCATGGATAAACAGAGGTGTCTTCCTTAAAACTTGGCAACATTAGTAACATTAGCAACTTTAGTTATCAGCATTTTTTAACACAACTTTGAACTCTGTAACTATGTAACAAGAAATTAATGATATTTTTCACCTTATTTCAGCGTATTGTTTTGGCTTGAATTATGAAGAAGACAGTTTCCAAAATGTATATTAAGTTTTAATGTTTCCAATGCAGTGAGATGGAATGACCATATAAACATGATAATAAACATGGTATGATGATAAAAACATGATACTAGAGAACATTTTAACAGCATGAGGTTGCTGCAAATAAACATGGAAATATTTAAAAATGCAATTTATAAAAAACATGTAACACATATGAAACAGTGTCAACTTAGTATGGGAATTAGCTTTTAATGTGAGAGGTGAAGAAATTATGAAACTACAAACATTTAAAAGTTTAACAAATTATTACAATATGATAATGGTATAAATAAAGAAATCCATAACTATTGGAGTTACAGCCAAGATTGCATACAATTGCAAGATAGTATTTGTTAACAAAAAGTTAAGAATTTGATTATACAACAAAGAAAGTGTAAAATGTAAAATATAATGGGGATTGATTATGCACACTGTTGTCATATAAATCTGCCTTGACCTGTCTTTGTGACACTTATAGGAAAAGTGTTGTGTGTTTTCAATTTCATCACAGTGGAAAGAAAATGGTATCTCAATATGATGGTGCTGATAATGGGGCATTAATAGAAAAATTGGCACAATATGTGAATGGTTGCTCTCAGTGGAAACCTCATCCCTGTCTGCTGTTGCCTCCAGCAGCTGTCTAAGATCCTCTCTGAATTAATAACACAGACTTTACAGAAAATATTACAGCAAAGAAATAAAATCCAGGAAGTCTTGTAAATAAGTGATTATGAAAGGAGTTTGATATAGTTCCTTTTAAATGATAATATTTGTTGGAATTATTAAACGTGATTTATATTGATAATGGTGGAAATCATTCTACATTTCAAGGTGAGGTTATGACTATTTCTGCATGTGTTTCTACTTTAAAGTGCTGCACCCTGTAACGAAAAGTGCAGTTTTGCATTTTGTATAGTTTCATACAGTATTAAGTTTCAATACATATTGAATGCAAGTGCTTTTATGAGCTGAAAGTATGTTACGGTATAATGCTTTATTTTTCAGCTTTGTATTTTACGGAGTATGAAATTTGTAAAAATGAATATTTTATGCATTAATGTATGACCCTTTATTATTCTGTAAAATGTAGGAGTTTGCTTTAAATGTCAGTTTTCATACACCGCCATTCTCTAAAAATGTAGAAAGGTTTAGTACCTCCAAGTCTAAAATTCTGTAGCTTATGCAATGAATTTTCATATCAAAAAGTGTTCGAAAAAGTAATGCTTACTGCTGGATTTCAGAAATTGATATTTTAGAGTTTAGTGGTATGTGTGTTTCAAATCAACAACAGTCTGCATTGGTTTCCTTCTTTTTCTTTTTGCTACCGCAGTTTACTTTTCTTCTGGTACCATGTTTTTTCAGGCAATGAACATAAAAAACTATGGCATTTTATCATTTTTTTGTATTTTTTATGGCGCTGTAGGGAGTCATTACAATGATGGCACTTTATGTTTTTTTTGTTCATGTCCCTGTCTGCTCGGAATGTGCCTCATTCATTACTTTGGATTGCACAAATGAATAATGCTATTGTTATAATACAGGAGATATTAAAGGTGTTGCCCCTAACATTTTTCTGGGCCATTTATGCATAAAGTAGATTGTCTATGAGATATATATGAAGAGGAGAGCAAGTTTTTTATGTCTTACAGACAGAAACAGTAGGTGTCATATACCTGTCTGGGGACTACAGGTTTGTGCCTGTCTATCTGCCTGTCTGTCTGTCTGTCTGTCTGCAATTTGTGTTCAGACTGTAACTTCTACATGCATGGACCAATTTTCAAATAACAGACTGGGGATCAATCCAGTGACCGGACTTGAAGTCCTTGACTACAAAGTCCAGCACTTTTTTTTACAATCAAATCAAATCAAGTCTCTATTACACTCATTCCATGTTCTACATGAATAAATGAGATTACATATACAATACAATATATCAGGCTCATAGTGGTCCAAACAATTTACATATTGATGTTACACTGTAGTACAAAATTAATGTTTAACATAACAAAGATGTTTTAAGTTTATATCAATAACCAAAATATGCCGAAGACAAATTTTCATTTAAATACAATTGTAACATGGTGGTTATTCTATTGCATGGCGCAAGCTTTAAATTGATGTTCCCAGAAAAAATTTAAAGGAAGAAAAAAAACAATGTACTTGTTAGCAAAATCCCCTACCACTTATATGTACAGTTTGTTATACATTTGTTATACTGAAATCCAGGACACATTCAGACAACTTGTGTGAGGAAATTCCCCAGGACACAAAGTATTTAAAGTACTTGAATATAAACATACATTTTATAGGAATTATTCTAATAACCTCTGGTCAACTAGATTCAATGTCGTTAAATTTAATCTAAATGTTGATATTCGTCTTCTTGGATATACTTCAGAAAATAAAAACCAGCTGTTTTTGACTGTTTTCATTTTCATATTTAGGAAATAGATTTTAACTTTTTAAGTACATGAAGTCATGCACTTTAGTCTTGCCTATAACACTCGTGAGATTGGTAGTATCTAGAGATATATAGATAGATAAATCTCTTCCCTTGATATAATGCACCTATTGGCTGTTCTTTTCTGCTCCCCATTAAAACGCAATTTGTCTTATTTATTTGTTGTTGTTGCAGATATTACAGACGAAACCAAAATATATTTGTTTTACTACAATTTGTATGCACTTATTTATAACAATTCCAAGTCAAACGTATCAATGCATGCGCATCAGTAAACGTGGTGTGAAAAATGCGAAGAAGGGAATTTAGAAAACCCATATAGTTCCGGACATTTAGCTTAATATATTTGTATAAGGTATATCATGCTCAAATCATTCTTTGCATTATGTCAAGGAGAAAATGTCAATTTTGTTTGAATGAACTTTTACCTTTTCTTACCAATTCCATGAATAGATATTACCTCAGTGTCATTGAAATGTTGTAGACTTTTAGTCATGTTTCCATCAGTGTTAAGACAGTAGAAACCAACTAAGCGTTACTTTTTTGGACACTTTTTGTATCAAGATTTATTTCAGGCAAAGTAAAATCATCCTTTTCTCGTAACCTATTAAATACGTAATTATTGATTATTGGAACATTGTCTGATTTCTTTACAAAGGAAGAGAAGTGTTGTAAATATGTTCATATTTATAAAACAAAACGTTTTGTACTTTGTAGGAAGAAGAAGAGAAGCCGAAGGACAAGCTACATCAGATCGCACATGAGCTTCTTACAACAGAACGGGCTTACGTAGCTAGACTTCATCTTCTTGATCAGGTAAACAAACAGTACACTTTCTTACCACTGTTCCATGTGATATATATTATTACATTTTGTGCTTCCATGGGGTATGTCAATTTTCATTCAACAATTTGGATTTCAAGACCCACAGGGAAGATTCGGTTCACCCAAATGTAAAGTATTCAGTAAATATAACATAGTTACTGTTATCATTATAATTATCATAGGAATTGTTATTATCTACTTGTACATATTTACTAGTATATTGTTATCACTTTTATTATTGTTATCATTATTATTATCAATTCTGATCAGTATGTGACTAATGCACCCTCCCACCCATCCAATAATTCAGAGACAGTTACGGTATTGTGCATGTGTAATGAGTTTCAATTAACTATTTAACAGTTTTGGCAGACATTGTCTGTGCATGTAATTTATCAGGCTCTATTTCATTGACTTGTATTTTGCTTTTACAGGTTTTTCATTTCCGTGTTACCATGGAGAATAAAAATACGAACTTTGTACCGCCAGAAGCTGTTACACAAATGTTTGCCAACATCAAACCCATCTATACGTTCCACCATGATTTCTTACTTCCACAACTAGAGACCAGAATGCAGAACTGGTAAGAATTTATATGAGTCATGATGTACCAAACCAGCCCTTGTCCTTACAGCCAGCTACGGTACAGATCAGCGTATACGTCTGTGAAGTCAGACTCAGATTTGACCCTCTAGAAACAGGAATGAAATCAACAGAGGTTTTGTATAGAGATCTTCTAAAGCTATGATGATGAAGTTGACAGATCCCAATTGACTATGGTCACAACAGTTGTGTTAGTTTTTGTACAGCAAAGCTCAGTTATTATAGCATTTTTATCAAACATATGAAGTAGCATCTTGCTCAACATGGAAGCTGGTGCAGGTTTGTTTGTACATGTTTATTATATAAGAGATATGTTTTCTTGCTGCCAATTCTATCATTTAATGCATGCATCAGAATGCCATTAAGGTAAGATAAACTAAAAATTCACAAAGTTGTACCAAACTTTCCTGTTGTCCAAGCAATCATAGGTTTGATCCTCAGCCTAGCCGTTTTACTGTAGGGAATAGGGTCACAGGAGTTTCATCTCTTCTTGTTGTTTAAAGTAGGATGATAGAGGTTTATGGGTGGTGCGATGGTTGGGTGTTTAACGCTCTGGACTACCAATCTGGAGGTCCCCAGTTCGAATCCCGAATTTCTATTTCGGTGAATAAGATCAGTCTGCCTGTCCATGAAATCTCACAAATGATTTGTACATTCACTTCTAATATTGTAAATTTAGACCCCTATTAAAGAAAATCTATTTTTCATGAAATGCATTTTAAAATTGAGCAGGGTAAAGGCTAAATAATTGACAATTCCTGGTTAAGTTAAATGGGAGTCATCACATTATATTATGGAAATTCAACTGAATACTGGAGCCAGCTTCAAGCTTTTGCTCTAAACTACTAGTTTATATTTTTGTTATTCTGTACTGTCTGTCCATGAGGCGAATAGTTTTACATATAAATTATTGATGATCATAGGTCTGCTGAACAAAAGATCGGAGATGTGATGGCCAAACTGGCGCCGTTCCTAAAGATCTATACAGAGTATGTGAAAAACTACGACAAAGCAATGGCCATGATAGATAAATGGGTGTCACAGTCGCCAAAGCTGGCTGCTCTGCTACAGGAAATTCAGGTCTGTTGACGAGGATGTTTTTTTTTGTGTTTTGGTAGTTCAATCAAGAAATTGAAAGGTGTGTCATGATTATAGATTATGTGATGTTTATAAACCTTAAAAAAGAAAATCCCTGATAGTGTGTTATTTGTATAGTGGTTAAGGTATTGACAAGTGACCCTTTAGGGTTTTTTGTGGGTTCAAGGCCCATTCTAGTTCAGAACCACACCTTTACAAGACACTGCTTTTCCCAAGATAGAAGACTAGAAAAGTGCATGGTTTAAGCCGAACTACTGATATCAGATTAAGTAATTAATAGAATTTGCATGTTACATATGAATGGTAATTCCATGCAGATATGATAAGTAATTTATCTAATCTGTTTCTGCTGCTAAAAGTATATCATTACTAATACTGTCTGACCTGTGTCACGCATGCAGTCACTGACTGCCAGTCAGTGCAATGATAGCTTCTTACAACAGGACTGTACAGCCTCAGGAAGTGGTTGCTAAGGTAACTGTTCACACAGGTTTTACTGTATGTTAATGGCAGGTAATCAGCACCATGTAAAATTATCTTGAATAACTTTCAGCACGAAACGTTGACTGCTAACAATATAAGCAGCCTCCAATAAGAGAAAAGCAGTCTCAAAGTTTCTCACATTGGAAGTTTTTTCCACTTCTGAAAAATTACTTTTGTCATTCAACTGATGCATAAATTCTTCCGGTGATCTTAAAAGCTTTTTGCAGACAGTATTTTACGACTTTTATTGACTGTTTAAAACCAGTTAATATAACTGTCTTCATGAACTGCAGTTTCCAAGTCTTATATCAATTATTTACAGCAATCTCCCGAATGTGGACTGCTGACATTACAGCATCATATGTTAGAGCCTATACAACGTGTGCCTAGATACGAAATGTTACTCAAAGGTAAGCATGGGTCCTTAACAAATAACTAAACTGCAATGAAAAAATATGTATTTGAATTGTATACTTTACCTTTTTAAAAAAATTTACCTTTTTTAAAATAAAAGTATGTCAGAAACTTAATGAAGATTACTTTGTGAGATGTACTGTAAACTGGTTCATTTTTATGTGACAAAAATTTCGCAATTGTTAAGTAAGTAGAATATGTGAGCATTTTCAATTCACAAACGGGTAATTTCTGATATAAGTAAATCTATGTGAAATGAAGTTTTAAATAAGCAAAATGGGAAACACGTGAAAATAGCGAAAATTAAATCAATGTGTTTATTTCCCAATCTACAGTAATTTACATCTTTCTTGTTTCTTGGTCATAGTAAGTTTTTATAAATAATGTGTTTTATAAAATGAAAGCTTGGATTTCCTCCAATAATCTCTTTCGCATAATAAAGACTATGTGGTCTGGTCCAGCTTGAGCTTGGAATGGTCCTCAAAGCATTTAGGCAAGCTGAAATTTCTGTAAATGTATGCATCATGTATGTTTTAACCATGTTTGTACATCTGTGATATACTAAAATAAATCTATCTATCTATCTAGCAAGTGTGAAATATAACCTGATGTGTGAGTTAGTAGGGTTTTGTTCCAAATTCTACTACTACTTTATAGCTGATTAATGAAAGGAGATTTTTTTAACTAAAAACCTGAGATTAAGTTAAACCAAGCCAGCTTACACATTTAATTTATGCTTGCAAAGTCTTTTATAACTTGAAATAGTGGTTTGCCATCTTCACACCTGAAATGAACAGGTATTTCGTTAGAAATCAATATCTGACAAAATTTGATCAGAAACAGCTGAAAATAAACATTCCAGAGAGGTCACATAGTTTTAGATGCCTGAAAGATAAACATTTTTATCACAAATTCTGCATGTTAATTTACACGAAATTAGTTTAGTCTGCACCTTGAATGTTTAAGAATCTTTACCAGGAACAATATTATGTGATGTAGCTTTCTGTGTGAACAAATTGTTTTGTTTTTTATTTCAGATTATTTGAAGAGATTGGAACCTGATTCTTCAGACAGACCTGATGCTCAAAGTAAGTGAATCACTTCAATAAACTATGATTGAAACATGGCTTTAGAAGAAGTGAAGTCCATTAGAATCAATCAGGCAGTTGTATTCAGTTTCCGCTTGTTTAGAACAGCTACTTTCATTGCCTCTACGTAAAACTGACTTAATAAAAGTAAATACACTAGTCTAAAGCACCTTTATCCTTTCAACCACACGTTTTATTGTATACTGTCTGCTTTACACAGGTTTAGATGTATTTTATGTAATAATGTTGTTTATTCTTGGATAACTCACAGTACTAGTTTTTCCCGAAGACTGGAATGAGACTAGGAAGTTTAATTGCATCTGTATGTGTTTACCTTGCCAAGTGATGATCATGTATTTTTTTTTAATATTCTTACTATATTTACAATTGATTGTGCGCATTAATTTATGTCATATGACAGCAGATATTAAAATCATCATTCACATATATTATACCTTTTTACACATTTTGTTTACAGAAGCTCTTGACCTTGTAACAGCAGCAGCAAGTCATTCCAACACCGCCATGAAGAAACTCGTATGTAACTTCTATATCATCCGTTACATGTATCTCAGCATATTCTTTAATATTAAGGGTAGCTATTAGAAATCATACAGATTGGAGATAGGCTTAACCATAAATTGAGCCATAATTTTTACATCTCAATGGACCATATAGAAAAAGCCTTTGTGTTCATCTTTATCAAAGACAAGGCATGTTTTTTCTTCTTATATTTATAAGAAGTAAGAAGAATGGCAGTTTTGTAGCATGATATTGACTTCAGTAGGAAGCATAATGTATCAAAGTCAAGAAATGCATGTTGGCTACTTCCACTGACTGCTCTTGTTTAAGCAGATGTTTGTAAAACAGATTTTTTTATTGAGCCAGGTTTATAAAGGTCAAGCCGGAATTTGCTAACTCAATGTGCAAGACCTCAGCATGTCTCTGTCATGCCTTATAAAAATAGAATTTTGTTTTCGAAAGGTGTTTTGAACTTTTTGAAATTATATATTATATTCTCTTTGTTTTAGGATAAATTTCACAAACTTTTGAACATTATACCTCGGCTAAATGGTGAAGGGATCAATGATTTAGTGAGTCCAACAAGGGAGCTTGTGAAAGAAGGACCAATCACAAAAATCTCAGCACGCAGTGGTGAAAAACAAGCACGATATATTTTCTTAGTGAGTAAATTGTTTC
This sequence comes from Saxidomus purpurata, assembly GCA_022818135.1. NCBI lineage: Eukaryota > Metazoa > Mollusca > Bivalvia > Venerida > Veneridae > Saxidomus > Saxidomus purpurata. Next base: position 4,248,496 of record JAFMSR010000011.1, read on the forward strand.
TATAACAAGACAGAAGTAGTTTTTGTTATGATTTAGATAAAAATCTGTATGAATTTTATTTTGTCTTTTCACAGTGCTTCATATGGATTCACTGTGTGATTCTTAAAAAAAAAATTACGTAAAAAAGGGGCATTTTAATAGTTAAAAAAGATTAGCTACGAAATGATAAATCGATCATGTTCTTTAATCTGTATTGACTTTATCAAAGTTGGGGCAGGATGTACAAATTTACAAGGCTTGTCCCTCTCTGTGCTGTTCCATCTGTATGTATTCCAATGATATTTAGTATTCCTTTTCAGTATTATAAGAAACACAAATTAAAGAGAATTTCGAAGTGCCATTGAATGCTGTAAAAAAATAAAATTATTTTTATCTTGAAGTCCGTAAGTACAGTATATATTTGTTGTGTTTTTCTTCCAGTTCAACGATTTACTTCTAGTGTGTTCAGAGCAGATGATGGGATCGTATAAGCTTCGGGCTCGTCTCAGTGTGGAGGGGATGGTGATAACGGCAGGGGATAACCAAATGATACAAAACACATTCTGTGTGAAATGTATAGAGAAAACTGTTGAATTTTTAGACGAGTGAGTTAATATATTCATTTTAATTGATTTATATTGACTGTAACACCAGTAAAGAAAGCTGTAGAATTTTTGTAGTTAGTTAGATATAGGAGGCCACTAAAACTTCACAGTCGGATAGCAAATTTGATTTTTCAAAAATAAGAAACATTGTGAATACGTAACTTTAAATTTACCAATTGCCTCATCACAAACTTTGTCACCAAGAATTAAAGAATCCATATTAAATTAAAAAAAGCAAGAATAGAAATTTTATTCCTCCAGCAGTTAAATACTTGGTAGCATGGCAAATGAGCAACAATCATTTTGTCTGTCTAAGTTACTGACCTGGTTGCAGCAGATTTTGAAGAAAAAAACAACATTTCTAATGCCACACTGATAGTTTTAAGAAAAACAAAAACATTACAAGGGTAAATCACATGTAAAACTAACATAAGGTTGAAAAGTTCCCAAGGCTGTCCAACAAGAAAATTCGTATTTATATTTTCATTACCAAAGTACAACATAATCTAAATGAAAGTTATGTCATACATATGACTTTTTCACCAGAAGACCTAAGGCTATGTGATACACTGTAGCAAAACATGCTGAAAAAAGAAAACTTAATTTCCAGTAAACCTATAGGCTACCCAATCAATAGTGTGTTAATTTGTGCTAGACCTTGGGTCTTAACTTGATCAGTTGCCTCTGTTAGGTAAATATAATTAGGAGTTCAAAAACAAACCAGTCTGGACTGATTCACTGAGTAGATCTAAATTTCTTCTCTAGACAAAATTCCTGTGGAGTGTAATTTAGGACAGGCTTACTTAGACTAGACATGATTACAGAGCACGGGATGATTGATACACTTTCTATATATTACGATAGATTTTGGCTTCAGGAAAATTTTCAAGGAAAATCGTTTTGCATCGAAGGGTTTTTGACACAAATAGACATTGACTTTTGTTGAGATTGCTCTCATTGAAACAATATATTTTAGTATATCTAAATGTATTACAGTAATTGTAGGTTATGTGATAGGATTCTGCTAGAAATAGACATAATCAAACCATTCTGTCTTAACAGATGTCTAGTGTAAAGTGGCACCGCTGAACTACAGTCAAGTCTTTATTAATCAATGCTGGTTCCTCAGAAAACTTCTTCTTATATCAAATTTGCTTGTTATAATGCATTAAACCCTTGCACTGCTAGAATGAAGGAGTGGACTGGGTCAGCATTCCTTTTGGAAGGTACTAGTTATGGTTCATTGGAGCATCCAGTGAAAATTTACCAGCTAAGTAGGGAGCAGTGTAGATCATGATCTAACAATACAGGGAAGATTGGCTTGCCCAACTGTTCAACCTCTCAAAATAAAGTCATTGTTATTATGATTATTATTATCATTATTATTAGTATAAACAATACAAATGTGAATTCTGGTCATTTAATGATGGGACCGACTGGTGTCAGCCTCTTGTACTGAAAGTGAACTACAAGTTTTCAGGCTTTATCTCAGCACTATTATTAAAACTTAAAATTTCAGTACAATACATGCAAGGGATCAAAACTTCCTTTTCTGTATAAAAAAGCTAGAAACTATATGTAAAGTTTCTGTTTGTTAAGACATTTTTTTGTATTTTCAGAGCAAACAATGGTCAAGGACTAGATTGGTTTGCAGTAAGTTCTTTTATTTATGTGATATATTAACAGACAATGGCACAGAGTTCAAAACTCAACCATGTTATTAATTTAGCTGTGAGAGTCCAAGCTGCAGAAAATCCTGCAGATATATGCAAGACTTGAGTCAGGCAGAAAAGGAACAGGAGCGGATCTGTGGTCTAGTGGTTAACGCACTGGACTGGTAATGCAGGGATCGCAGATTTGATTCCCCCATTCTCCCTTAACATTACTAAGGAAGCGAAAATTCAAATATACTTAAAAAAAACGAAATAGTTATTTTTAATAAAAATTAAAATTGGTTTTTAAAAATTTAAAATAAAACACCAGTCCATGTACACTTATTTTCTATGCATTATGAAGAAAGTTAAAAAAACCTGGGTAGTCTTTTTCAAATCACTGGATTTCAATATCATATCATCTTTTCTTTGTGTCCACCATTTCTGTAATTTTAACCTGAAATCTCATTATTTTCGTATGTTAATGACTTGCCATTGAAATAACTATCACTTGATTTTCGCAGGGCCCTTAACATTACTAATGGTCTTTCCGATGAGACCTAAAACCGAGGTCTGATGTATTGGTGCTGTACACTGAGAATGTTAAAGAACCAGAGGATGTCTCTGGAACAGGAAGAGTTCTGTATCTTGCACTATACCTTGAAAACCTAAAATGACTAACCTCTTCTAGGGGTGCTAGTTATATGGATGATCCAGTACCAACAATAAAACACTAAAATACATGCATACAAAAAGGAAGTAAAAAGAAAATTTCTGATAAAATTCACTTTTGTTACACCATCATACAAATACTAAATTACCCATTTCTGAAAATCATTAAATACATTAAGTTTATAAATAGATTAAATTTCCCCACGCTCATTTATTTTAAAGTGCGTAATTAAATGACAAAACAACTCTTACATTACGATTGTTTTGTGTACAATTTTATGAGAATTTGCTTCACAACTGACAATTGAGCTGGAACTAATTAATATAAATTACCTTTTTCTGTTTTCAGACATTCCAGCAAGTTGCAGCAGACATTCACCATAAATCTAAGTTGTGTAGAGTGAGATCAGCAGAACCCGGGGACCAGTCCAATACCACAGCAGACGTAGATATGGTAAGACTTATCTCATGCTTGGTTTTCAAAAACTGTTGTTGTATTTAGATTAGATTGTAATTTAGGGCTTATAAGAAGGAATCTGCCCTTAAAGAGAATCCCAATACACAGCTAAACATTTTCAATGTTTAAAAAAAAAAAATTAATTTTAGCTTATGATTTTAGATTTGATTTAATTGTAAAAAAATATTGTAGTTAAATGTTAAAATGAGACTGCTTCCATGTAAAGTGAAAATCTGTATGTCATAAAAAATGTAGTACCATATGAACCCCTTGAAATACATCTTAAATATGCTTTTGAGACCATATTTGCCCAAATCTAAAAGAATAACTTCTATCCTAAAATATAACCTGAAGGGATGCGTGCTTTGTATAATTTACACTGCATATATGTTGTAATGAGTTTCTGTAACAGTCTGCTATTCTAGAATGTGTTGCATGTATCATGTTCCAGTCTACATAAATGTCACATTAATCCAGTCCATTTGTAGACTGTGTGCTAATATAATAACAGACTGGTTTCAACACTTAATCAATCAATGTTGCATCTGTATCACTAGAAGCTCTATAAACCTAATTAAACAAGATGGAAGAGACATTTAGCTGCTATTCCCATTACATCAGTAGCATGGATCAGTTTTCTGTGTATAAAGTCAGAGAATAAAGCATAACGTCAGCTTACACAGTTTTCCATATAAACCTTGCTGGACAATAACCAACACTTATGTTCTTGGTCTGTTTCAGTTTAGAATGGGGTGACAATATAATAGTTATAGCATAGACTTAATATCATAGAGATAAATACCACTTGAATGTTACACACAGTGACTGTAAAGGTTGGGATGCTGGTTTTTGCACATCGAGGCTCTACTAATTTTTTACATTATACTGATATCTAGGGTATTATATCATATAATTATTGTGATGTAGAAAAAGGCACATTTGAATGAAGTTTTCTCTGTTTTTCCGTATTATTTTCGAAGTTACATGAAAGCCTGTGTTTTATATTGCTAGGCATCAGCACCATACGGTTTATCAGCAATGGTATCTTCTATTTTACCCCTATCTAATTCACAGCAAACCCAGAGATTCTGGTATAGACAATTGTAGCATTTAGTCATTTTTGTCCAATTAACATTGCTAATACTTTTATAAAATACCTTGGGGGAAAAAGCGTTTGTTTCTTAGGCTATATTCAATTAAATATGCATCTCATTTAAGATAATTATTTCTATTTTCACATTTATTAATTTGTAAAAATTATACCCTATGATATGATATTTTAAGGTTGGTCATTTTTCCATTAATGGTAGAATAACATAGTATTAAAAGAAAAATATGTCTCTAATTAGGCATGTGCATTACCACTTTTTACCAGTGTTTTCAGTTTTTATGCCCCTAGAGCGTGGCATATTAAAATCGCACGTGTCCTGACTAAGGGCACTGGCCCATAAGCTTTTCCGCTTATTTCCATCGTTAATATGCCCCCCCTTACAAATCGAAGTAGTTTTTAATACTTTGTCATGCATTGAAGTATTTTTTAAATGATAATTCTTGCACATACCTGCTTCATATGCATGATTTTGCATGCAAGACCAACATCCCTACCTCAAAGTTGAGGTCACACTTAGAGTATGAAGGTTTTGGAATTATTCTATATATGCACACATTCGTGTCCGGACTATAACTTTGTCATGCAATTGAAGGATTTAAAATAACTAGGGACACATGTCTAGCACATGCAAGATGACGTGTCACATGCAAGACCCATGTCCCTAGCTGCAGAGGTCAAGGTCATACTTACAGTTTGAATTTAATTGAATTCCTCCATATAACATTTTATGCACACTTCAGTCTCCGGACTTTTGTAACTTTGTCATGCTTGATTGTATTTTAAATTAAACTTTGTTGGCACTAAATGTTAGCACATAAGTGGGGCATGTCCTGTCCAATGGACACCACATCTTTCTTAGCTCATAGGTCAAGGTCATACTTAGAGTTTGAAGGTAATGGATTCCTCTATATAAGGCACATTTGATGAACTTTTTCTGTTTTTCCGGACTGTAATTTTGGTCATGCCTTGAAAGCCTGTTTTTAATATAATTTGGCACATTCTAGCACCATACGGTTATCAGCAATGGTATCGTCCATTTGACCCCTATCCCTACCACAGCAAGTCACACTTAGAGTTTATAGGTAATGGAATCCTGTATAATGCATATTTGTATCTGGACCCTTATAACATTGCTATTATGCTTTGGATTTTAAAATACCTTGTGCACAAATGTCTTGTATATCAGGCGTATATGTCTAGTAAAGACCCAAGTCCCTACCCTTAAGGTCAAGGTCACTTTTATTGTTTAAATTTATGTAATATTGTATACATTATTACCCTGTCATGCATGGAAGGATTTTAAGGTTGGACATTTTTCACATTAATGGTAGATCACATAGTAGTACAAAGAATATGATGCACCTCTATTCGGGGCATGTGTCACTTGGGATGGACAGTGCTCTTGGATTTTTAGAATTGCAAAGCAGAACCAAGTTTAACATGTTAGGGATAAATTGGAATGGTACTATTGGTCAGTGTAGGTTGCTGTATAGGGTTCAGCATCTTTACTTTTATTCTGTGCTAGGCAACAGATACTGTATTGTCTGAACTAGCTGTTTCTGTTTAATACATTAAACATATACCATGAACCAAACTAGCCTTTGAAACAAAACATACATTTTCTACAGAGATCAGTCTTAATATATCTTCTGTGTATATGCTCAAGAGTATATAAGTAGATTTCTAGAAACATGTATATTACTACTAAGTGTATAATTTGGAAAGTCTACCCAGCATGCAAACCTGTAAACCCTTCTTGAAGTACTTCTATTCTGTACTATTTTGATTATGAAGGTAACATGGGAATCATTGACCCAAGAATAATGTCTTTCACTCATTATGTAGAAAGTTTCATGAAACTGCATGTTATCCCCAAGCTTTGGTATTTAGTTACTTTGAATCATTATCAGATTTTAAACTGGTAATTAATGGTTCTTTTTAGTTGAAGAAAGACATAGCTTTGTCTGAAATATACATAGAACTGTAATCAGACCAACAAGTAGTTGATTATTTCAAATAAAAAGACATTTTCTCAAAGGATAATTGTTTTCAACTTAAACAATTTCTGTCGGAAATGATAAAACTTCTTAAAACTTTAATGTCATTTGTCCAGCGTAAACGACATACATGTACCAATTAATTCTTAATAGATTATGCCCTTACTAACTTACTTGATGCATATCATCTGATTTCAATTTTCATCATTGAATTTTGTTACGGTATTTCATGAGAGCCAGTCAGGTGATTGTTTCAACTTGTAGATTTAAGTTTTGAGAGACAAGTGCATAGTTAAATACTCTTAAGAAAGAACAATGTAAGACTTAGAGACCCTGCTTCTTATTCTAGTTTCGTACAGATTTCACGTTTTAGTAACAGTGACTGATTGTGTTTGGTCAGTCCGTATTTCATACTCTATACCAGCAAACATTTTTATTTGCCCGTAATAGTCCAAATAGGACTTTTAGTGGATTATGGGATTGATTTCCCGATTAATGGTGTTTGTTCGGCTCCTCTGTTCATAGTTGATATATCATAACACAGTTTTGTTGTTTTAAGTCTTTTATGAATTTGAACACTTTTTGTTTTCATCAAGTTGTAGTACCTCAAATTTTGAATTTTATCAGTTTTTGGAAATTGACTTTTACTTTCATAAAACATTGTTTGTTGCAAGTATTTGTTCAGAGCTGTAGTCAGACGATATCAAGAATGTTTAATAGAAGTTGTAAGAAATCAAATCTACAATTGATACAAAGATATAGAAAAATACTAAATATAACCTGTCACAGAAAAATGCAGTTGAAATTTTCATCAGAACTGATATACCTTGTACATAGTTTGTATAGTTGAGGTTGTTGTAAGTATTGACTCGATGAACCATTAACCATACTTCAATTTCAAAAGACCACCTGAGTCTGAAGGTTTATTTCCATCTATTATAGGGTAATCAGTTAGGTTTAAAGTCTCCACAGTGGATAAAGGACGAGGAAGTTACGATGTGTATGGCGTGCCAGGACAGATTCACAGCGCTAAAGAGAAGGCATCACTGCAGGGCTTGTGGCAAGGTTTGTGCACTTACTGAAGCTGTCCTTTACTTCATAAATCATCAGACTGGTTGAACCACATAGTGAAAAAAGTAACAGTAGTTTTTGTGACTAAGAACTTGGCAGATTGACAGGGATCATGTTCAATGTCATCTGTATCTTGCAGCTTCAGCATACTGAGTTAAAGCTAGATTTGAGTAACTTGACATCCTTTATTAAAATAATGCTTCATAATCCTGTTTTAATTATGAGATTGTTCTTGATCTGAACATGGAGGGTTCTGATTCTTTAAGATACTCAAAATCAGAAAAGTATTAGTCAAATCAACAACCGGGATGCAGTCTGTCCTGCTTCAAAAATCTACTCAAATACCACAAGGTCAAATATACATGAAAACCTATATATAATGCATGTGTTTTGTTATTTTGCAGATATTTTGTGCAAAATGTTCATCAAAGAAGGCTCAGCTGGTATATGACAACAACCAGGTGAATCGGGTGTGTCAGAGATGTCATGACATGCTGAAGAAAGGCAGGGCTGATTCTCTAGAATTATCAAATGAAATGACTCCACCCTCACCAAAACCAATCATACAGGTTAGTACATGGAGTTGCAAATTAACCCCACAAAAAATAAGGTTTGCAAACCTGAAAATGAAAACTTACCATTTCCCTGAGGAGCATACTGTAAATTGAATTTTTTTTCACAGTGATGATTATTTATTTTGCTAAAAGGTGCAGTTATTAAAAATTGCTAAGTTAGAGCAGTCATTATACATGTATTTACTATCTATGTTCTTACAGCTTCCTCTTTATATTAAGAATAAAATCTCATTAATTGCATGTTAAATCTTCCCCGTTTACACCAGTCTCTCTCTAATATATTTTTATGCAATCTTTATGTCCTGATGAAGGTCTGGTAGGCCAGAAACTGTAAGATATTAAAATGTAGTCAACTCTACCCGTTGTTCCTTTATTTTCACTTATTTTAGATGTTTAATCTTCCTGTTTGTTTGTTCAGGTTCACAAGGCGGATGAAGTGTCTATACTAAGTGGATACCTAAATGTGATGGACAAAGACCATAAATGGACAAAAAGATGGGTTACTGTACATGATGATTTCGCTATGTACTTCTACAAGAAACATAAAGTTTGTATCACTGATTTCTTATTTCAGTTCATTATGAAATAATATAAGTTCTAGCATTGTTCATGATGACATTTAATTAACAATGATTTGGAGTAACTCGGAACGACAAAGAGTTGTTGATTAGACTATAACAGAGCTGAAAAGTATGTTATTTTGTTTCTTACATGCCCAGATATTACAAAAAGTGCATAAATGCATATCAGCCCCACACGTTGTTAATGGAAGAAAAAAACCTAATTTTGCTAATCTTTGTATATAGAGTCATGTTAGAATAGTGAATAGTTTAGCTTTTCTGTATGACAACCAGTCTGAACATTTATATCCATGATAAGTACAAACTAACTAGAAGAATCATTACTTGAAACTCTTAAAATACCTATCATCACAATGGGATGGTTTCAAATATACAACTTGTACAATCTCTGTGTTGAAAATAAAATGGACCCAATCAAATTTAAAAGATGCTCAGGCTGGATCTTCATGGAATAGCGCAGGTTTTAAATCCCGTATTCTAGAACCCTCTATAGTTTACTTGACAAGAAAATGAAAATTCTTCTGAAAGTTTCTGTCAGACAGGCTTTGATGAAACAGTGAGATTGTGACTTGCAATAATATTTCACAAATGTTGATTTTCAACGATACATGTTTCAGGATGTAGCAGCAATTCAGACGTTACCATTACCAGGTCACGATGTGAAGGGCCTCGGAGATTCTGTGGACCGTCCAAATGTGTTCTCTCTGACCCACAAAGATGTTAGAGTTTGTTGTTTCCAGGCAGACTCAGAGATCCAGTTCCATCAGTTAGTGTTTTATCTGACATTGCTAGACAGCGCAGACAATCATTATCTCACACATATATACTGTAAATTGCGAAATTTTCGTGATGACTTAATATTCACTATTTTCACGAAATTCCCACTTTGCTAATTTAAAATCTCGCAAAAGATTAATTTCACACAGATTTACTATTAGAGAATTCTTCTTTTGTGAATTTAAAATTCTCAAATAAGTCCGTCTGCACAGAAATTGCTAAGTTTTCATCACAAGAAAATTACCCAATATGCAGTATAAAGATATCTGTGTTGTATTAATGATAATGAATGGTTTGTCGGAAATTTCAAATGAATAAGTGACCAATAAGAAATCAAGTGGGATTCTGCTATAAAGACCATCCAATGTTAAGGTATTTATTTTTAACACCAAAATTTCAGAACCAGATGATCAATTTCCTAGTAAAAATGTTTCAATGACAAATCCTTTTCAATAATAAGACCAATTTATACCGATTTGAAGGGTCGTCATATTAAAGGAACTAACTCTTCTGCTTGAATTGAAAATTAACGATGCAGGCATGATTTTCATTATTGTTATACATACACAACAGTTGAAATTTAAAAAAGTAATTGATCATCATTTAAAAGTTCCATAGAACTAGTGTTAGCCTCTGTTTATATAGAAGAGCTTCACGAGGGCCGACAGTTACAGTGGATTTTTTAACTGAACCAAGAGAGGATTATGACATAAATTAACTTTACAAATGTTTTTGTTTTCCTTCTTACAGATGGGTACGTGTTTTGGAAAAACTAAGCAAACTGGAATTACCGAATGACGAAGAAAAGCGAATGTCCTCGCATTCAGACAGTAGTAGCCAATCAAATAGTTCAGGAAGTTCTGGCCTTTCATCACAATCATAGCAGTTGTCTCCCTTTGCCAAATATACCATCTCATCACCAACGTGATTCATACAGATTCATCAGACGACAAAATATAATCTCATTTTTAGCTCGACTATTCGAAGAATAAGGAGACTATTGCACTCGCCCCAGCGTCGGCGTCGGCGTCAAGCGGCCGCCGCGTCATGCGTTGGTTAAAGTTTTCATAAAGTCAAATATCTTGAATACTATCAAAGGTATTGACTTGAAACTCAAACTATATGTTTACCATCAACATCTTCACCTGAGGAAACAATCCCCATAACTCTGTTTTGATTTTTGACAGATTTATGCCCCTTTTTAACTTAGAAATTTTGGTTAAAGTTTTTTATAAATTCAAATATCTTGAATACTATCGAAGGTATTGACTTGAAACTCAAAGTATGTGTCTACCATCAACATCTTCACCTGAGGAAACAATCCCCATAACTCTGTTTTGATTTTTGACAGATTTATGCCCCTTTTTAACTTAGAATTTTTGGTTAAAGTTTTTTATAAATTCAAATATCTTGAATACTATCAAAGGTATTGACTTGAAACTCAAAGTATGTGTCTACCATCAACATCTTCGCCTGAAGAAACAATCCCCAATACTCTGTTTTGTTTTTGACAGATTTATGCCCCTTTTTGAATTAGAATTTTTGGTTACTTTTTTATAAAGTCAAATATCTATAGGTATTGACTTGAAACTCAAACTATATGTTTACCATCAACATTTACACCAGAGGAAACAATCCCCATAACTCTGTTTTGATTTTTGACAGATTTATGCCCCTTTTTACCTAAGAATTTTTGATAAAAGATTTTATAAAGGCAAATATTTTGAATACTTTCAAAGGTTTGACTTGAAACTGAAATTATGTGTCCACCATCAACATCTTCACCTGAGGAAACAATCCCCATAACTCTGTTTTGATTTTTGTTAGATTTATGCCCCTTTTTAACTTAGAATTTTAGTTAAAGATTTTTATAAAGTCATTCTTGAATACTATCAAACGTATTGACTTGAAACTTAAAATGTATGTTTACTATCAACATCTTCACCAATGTTTTTGATTTTGACATATTTATGCTCCTTTTTAACTTAGAATTTTGTCACAGTTTTTACCAGACATTATTAGAAATACTCGAAATGGCTTACTTTTTGAAATGTCTAGATAATTATGCAGCATGCAGCGGGCTGCTTTTTTATTTTAAACATATTATTTTGAAACGTTACAAAGTTATTCATGATCAAATATACAAGGTCATGTATTTCTTTGAAATTTGCCCCCCTCTTCTCCCCCAGTTGGCTTACAGAATCCAGAGTAAGGCAACGCATTTGTCATTTACTAGGTCTTTGAACAGTTTCATATCTTTGACCTTAATTCTGATAGACAATTACACAAAACACCAGGTCCTGTTCTTAGACAAAAAAAACATTTTACCGACAAGCTTTCGAATAGTCGAGCGTGCTGTCATGAGACATCTTGTAGATTGAGTAACTGTTTTACCAGTGGATTGAAGCAGAATGTGCTATTATCTGATAGTTATGTGCTCAGGTGTAAGAAATATACACCAACAATCTGCAGAATGTGAACATGTAGTTCTTGTGGAAGATTATTGCCATATAAGCACACGCTGCGCTCGTTGGATCTCAGTCATTTATATCGACCAACTCCACAAAACAGTGTTCAAACATACTTCCGAAATTTCAATCGCCATTTCATAAACAGTATTTAAAGTGCCGGTGCTGTTGACACAATTATTTCAGCATTAACAAGGGAGAAAACACCTGGCTTTGCTTGATACAGAACTTGCTGCTTACTTTGCAATGTTGTACAGTGCTGGGCACACAATAAGCAGCTACTGTTCTAATTTACTATAAAACTTGTTTAAGAGGGATTTACGTACTTGCAAGAGTGACTGTAAATGATGGTAACTTAGAATGTTAGAAAACGACTAACGACCAGAACAGCCTCACACTGAAGTTTTTTTGTTTTTCTTCTGTTAACTGCAGTGTGATGAAGTATGTAATATTAGTGAGTCATTAATGCAGTTAAAATAAAGTGATGTACGAGTGATTGTTTTTAAAGACAATCGGTATGACTCCTTTAAAATGGAACTGTACATCAGCGAAAGCCATTCTATTTCAGAGTACTGTGGAACCAGTTAAACTGGTAGGATGAAACAAACTTTTACTACAGAGGTTTTACCAGTTTCAGGAGCTAATATTTGTTGTCATTTAGCTATTTATAGTCGGAACTGTCACATGACTACCATTGTTTGACTTAAATGTTTCTTTAGTTTATATTTTTTTTTTTTTGCCCGTTTTTAAAAAAAATTTGTTTCTTTTCCACCCCCCCCCCCCCCCCCCCCAAAAAAAAAAAAATTTTTTTTTTAAAAAAAAAAAAATCCCTCCCCCCCACGGGCCCCCCCCCCCCCCCCCCCCCCCCAACCCCCCCCCCCCCCCCCCCCCCCCCCCCCCCCCCCCCCCCCCCCCCCCCTGTGAAATGGTATAAATCCAAAGACAAATGGCCAAAAGTAAAAGTACAACTAAACTTTTATAAGAGACCACATGTCAATTAAAATGCCGTCTGTGTCAGTGATTTCTGTTCCATGAGTAAGTTATCTTACTAAATCTTCGCTTTAATTAGTTGACAAAAGTTTAAGTTGCAACATTAAATTTCAGTTCTAAATGCTTCGCTTTACTAAATTTCTCAAAATAGACTTGTTAACCTGTCTATTTGGACAGTAAATGTATTATTTATTATTCGTATGGACGATGTGTAGAAAATTACCTTCTGAAAAAGAGGAGTACAGTCGTGTTTGTAATAGATTAGCCGACTAATTGTGATCTACACGGGATACTAAACCTGTAGAAGCATAATAGTTAGACTAGATCTTCATTCTAAGAGACAAATAAGCGATATTGTGCTTTGCTGTTAATGGTTTTGTTATAAATATATATTTTAACCAAGATATTCTGTGATCTGTCATGGTGTATATTTCAATATGTGTCAAAATCAAATTTGTTGTAATTTTTGCTTTTAGTATATATATATTAAGTTTCAAGTGATAAATTATATAATTGTTGTTATTTTATCAGTTAAGATGCAAACTCATTCAAACATGTAGTTGAGTACTAGCCAATACATACACATATGAATACAAGAGGGCCATGATGGCCCTATATCGCTCACATGAGTGACATAGCTCATCAAGAAAAATATTCCGATACATTTTCAAATGCAAAATGTGGCCTCTATCATGTTCACAAGCTTTCTCTTTTATTTCCCATAGATACATAGTTATTGACCCCAAGTGCCCCAGATTCGAAACATGAAGACAAACACTTCATGCCAATTGTAAAAGTGTTAAAAAAGTTTTCCTTTGATTTGATCTTCTGATCTAGCTTTCGACCCTATGTGACCCAGTTAAAAATCTTGCCTAGAGATCATAGAGACTATCATTCTGACCAATTTTCATAATGATCTGGGGTCAAATGTGGCTCCTAGAGTGTTAACAAGGTCTTCCTTTGATAAGCCATGGGGACCTAGTTTTTGACCCAATACAACCCATTTTATAAATCCGCCTAGATTTCATGAAGACACTCATTCTAACCAAGTTTCTTGAAGATCCAGTGAAAAATCTAGCCTCAATTACATACAAAAGGTTAAATGTCGACAGATGACAAACACCAAGCTATCACAATATGTGCTCAGGTGAGCTAATAAAAAGGGTCACTTGAAGCTGGTGGCCATTTAATAAAGCTGCAGTATTATATAGAATACTTTTAATTATAAGGACTGCTAAAGAAAAGTGGCTAGTTAAATCCTCTCACTTTGACCCGTTATTTCCAGATTGTCAAATTGTTGCATAGATCAGCAACAGTGAAGACTGGTGATTTTAAGGAACAGTTCAGTTGCTCAGACCAGATTCAAAACCCTGCAATAACTAGTATGCTTATTTCTTTTCAATACTGATGTGTAGATGCGGGAACATTTTCTGGCGGATTTGCTTCAGCAGCAGTTTTGAGTGATGAAAGCCAGATATCGTAGATTTTATTTTCGAAGCAGTATTAAGGTGGCAATTCATGTTTCCACTACTTTTTTGGGGTCATCAAAAAAAGTTGCAAATTGCCTCAATTATCGTATTCCTTTATAAAAACATTTCAGTACAAACCTTGCAAATGAACAGTAAAGTGGTGGTAAATGTTTCTAGGTTTATAGAATTGTTATATTGTCAGCTCAATTTATTTATTGATGACTGAAGTGTTTTAAGTTGTTTGTTGCAATGTTCAGATGTAAATTAGAAGCAATTAAAGAGTCATCGTTTGAAATAAGGAGTAATAAGAAAATCCTGGTATTATGTAAAATTTGTTCAAAGTACAATTCAATTCTCTGACAGAATCTAGACTTATGGATTGAATGTTTTGGAATGAAGGTGGATGCTAAACTTGCAAAATATTTAGACAACTATGATGTAATTTTTTCAGCTCATTCTAATCAGGAACGTAGAATCTATGTTCCTGTTCTAATGCACTACCTATGGTTTGAATTTGCGACAGTTAAATAATGTGTATGTAGCTGCAAAAATTGAAAGATTAGTAATGATTGCATTTTTGAGCATTTTCTTAAAATAGTGTTAGCCATTTACTGATTTTGACATTTGTGACAGTATATACAGTTTTTAATGGTTAAAAATGTTCAAAAGGCTCTGGCTAACATTGTCGCCATTTAAACAAATGTGCTGCCATTGAAAACTGTCTATAGTCCCAAATATCAAAATACATATATTGACACTCATAGGTTTTTAGAAGAGAAAATTTCAAAACTGTCTTGTATATCTTACATAACATCATGTTAAACTTGTGTATTGGACTTACCAAAACAGTGTGTTCCAAAACGAGAGGTGCTTGTAAATCACAGCTTTTTAAAGGCCTCTTACAAAGGCTTTGTTGATTTTACTATTAAGGTCAGTGTTGTAACAAATTGATGTCGGTTTTAGGTAATCACCTTGTCCTATGACAGTTGTAATGCTTTTGATGCGTAGACTGTATTTTTAAGTTGCAAATATTGACATTATTTTAAACTAAGTTTTAAGTTCATATATTTTAAGTACAGGCTAGCATTCATTTCTGATGCATTTATTAAAATTAATCAGTCAAGCATGCACCATGCCGCAACACCAATTTATTATAGTAAATGTATCGAAATGAACATTCACTTATTTAGTGTTTGAAATTATTTTTTGTAAATCGGCATTATTCCCCTATTTACGGACTCAGTATGAATGATAAGTGATTTACCCATGTTAAAATGCAAACAATGCTGTGCTGCAACTGGACAAAAAATAATTTCAAGCACTAAGAATTAAAACATGGTACAACATCTGAGGTATAAATAGTCAGCAGATACTGCTTGTATTGTATATTCAATGTCACTAAAAGTGGACAAGGAAGTGATCTCCCTTTCCAGTTTGCAAACCGTAGCATTCCTTCTGCAATGAATGTTAAATAAATTAACATAAAACTAGGCGCTGGCGTTTAATTTTTATCAGCGCTGTCTCATATTTACGAGGACTTGTCAGATACAACTAGATTCTGTAAGATTTATATTCAAAGTGTATATTAGGATACAGACTGTAGTATATTAAAGTATTTCTTCCATCCATTTTTACTTCATTTTATTGTGTACCGGTAGTTTATGTCAACATTGATGTAATTATATGATCTGTACAAATAAAACATGAAATTCTTCAACTTCTGTTGTTATATTTTTGTGTACGAAGTGTTTTGTCACTTAATTTTCCAAATGACATCAAAACTTAGGTACCAGATATCTGTTATTTGGACCTCGTGGTTTTAGACAAAAGATTTGTATTTTTTAATGTTTACTATGGCAAGTCCATTAAAAAATAAGTAACCCCATGATGGAGTCAATATTGACCCAAGTAACGGGATCTGAACAAGTAGAGGTCCACTATGCAAATATTTAAGCTCCAGGCCTTGCGGTTTTAGGCACAAAGATGTTTTTTTCAGTACAAGTCTATGTAAAACATACGATCCCTGGGATGGGGCAAATATTGACCTCGGGCACATGGTTTGAAGAAATTTGGTAGAAGTCCACTAGGCAATACCACAAACCAAATATCTAAGCTCTGGGCCCTGCGATTTTGAACATTTTTCCTAAATGTTGCAATGGCATTAAAGTTCTGCAGAGAATTGAATTCTTTTGACAGTTTTAGTAGAGCTTCCTACAAAGTTTCATCACCATGGATAAAAGGGTTTTAGACATGTCATTCTTGCACTTTGTCCCAAGTAAGCCGGTCACCAAGGATATCCTCCAAATGGTTCACTGTTTTGAACCTACATTATGCTAGTAACTTCCAAGGCCTTGCCTCATTTAACAAACATATACTTAATTTTAAAAATTTTCATAGATATGGGAATGGAGTCTGCCCGAGTTACTGTGGATCCATTGACTGTTCATGTGTTTGGATGCGAAGAACAAACACATTCAAGTGTTACGCTCAAGTTTGAAGCTTGTCTGAATACATGTGCATGTGACGATCATTAAAGTTTGTCTGAGAGATGTTGACAAAATGTATGTACTGAAATATGGGCCTAAAACACAAAAAACCCTAAGATACCATGTCTTTTGTATCTCCATTTTAAAATCAATCACAAAGCTTAAATAATGACTGATACTGGAGCATAAATCTCTTACTTTTGCCAAGTAACTATTGTAAATCATACCAGAACTGACCAAAGGATGGAAAAACCTTTGAAAGTGTTAACATAAAACATTTAACATAATCCTTCAAAATAGTTTAATAACACATTAGCAATATATTCAAACTAATACCATTTTATCACACCTTGGTGCACAAAAGTGTTAAATGACAACGCTAGCACATGTCCTGTTATAGCACAACAATGTCAATACTTAATGTTCTCAAAATTTAGAATTTCTTTTCCAGTATCTTCAACTATGTCTTTTAATATAACACTAACATTTGGCCCTTTTCTAAGCCATATTAACTACGTTCTCAATTGTCACACAATATAAATAGACCTAAGATGTCTTTATGCGGATGGGAGGTTCCTGATGTCTACTGTATATATAATGTTGCCTAGCAACCACCAGGATTACAAGGCGGCTGCACCTGAGATGATTTCAATCAATTCCTTGGTGATGACAGCCTGTCTGGTCCTGTTGTAGGTCAAGTTCAATTTCAAGATCATCTCCTCTGAAAAATACAAATCAGCAATGATTAAAAATCTGCTGATCTTTTCTGAAGACTGCGAATCAAAAATCTAGCTTCTGATAGTAAACGTGATTCATGTTAAAGTTCATGATTTTTGTTTTCGTACAAAAATATCAAGTAAATTGAAATCTTTAAACCTTTTTCAGTTGGGTCAAGGGACATTAACATGTGTAATCATATGAAGGTAACAATTTCACAATTGATTTTCATGGTAATTTTACGACATTAGCTTAAATTATTTTGGAGTAAAACTAGACACAAGTTTTCATTTGAATAGTATAATGGAAGGACAACTGTTCAGGTAAAGCCATTGCTCAGGAAAAGACTTTTAAGACAGTAAAAAAATAACAAAAAAGACTCACCAGCATTCTTACTAGCAGCGTCCATAGCTGTCATTCTGGAGCTCTGTTCACTGCATGCTGATTCCTTGAGAGCATAGTATATACGACTTGTTAGCATATACTCGTTGTAACACTGTAACACATCCTGATCTACACTGTCATAGTCGGACAGTCCCGGTGCTGATGCCACAACTTCTTCCCGATATAGAGGCATATCCGTTGTCCTGTACGAGACCACATTCCTGCGAAAACAGAAGAATACCACTGTTCAAACTGTACAGACAGATTTTAAAATAAACAGAGCAAAATGTTAAAACATGCTTAGTCTGTTTGACATATAGCAATCAAAATGAACTGTTACCTACAAAACCAAAATCCTCTACATACCACATATTGTTCAAAGGTGAACTCGATGAAATTAACTGATGCAATAGCGAACAGTGCAGATCATGATCAGACTGTATGGATGTGCAGGCTGATCTTTATCTACACTAGTTGCAGCGGATGAATCGCTTGTCGCCAGCAAGTTTCAAGTTGATAAGAGTTCTTTGTGTATATTTATAATACTTGTAATGTACATGTTGACCTTTGAATCTATCAATATAAAATAAACTTACCTAAATCTATTATAATACAGTACTCCTGAGTCAAACTTGTAGTCTGAACTCATGATCTGATCTGCCAGGAAAGATGCATCCATAAAGTTTGGCGGTCTCTTCCCAATATTATTCATAGCCATGATGACATCTTTTCCAAACAGCCTGAAAGAACACAACAAATATGTTTAATCTAAACTACACTTAGTGGCTTACTCACAAAACCTATTAATGTTCTTTTATATGACTCTTTAGGCTCATTTTTATTATATATTTATATATATTTTAATATACATACTGTTTTCCGAAGCCTACTCCTTAAGTACCAAATCTGAAAGTAGCTCCGGCAAGTTGGTCAGCATATAATCCCAAATTATGATTCTTCATTTGAAACCATATGGCCATTGCAGACATGAAAGTTGTATTGTTTAAATATACAATGTTAAAAACTCCTGCAGCATCAGCTAAATTTTGTAAATATAACTAAAGTAAAACTACACACAAACCTTTGCAGGATATTTCTAGCTTTGTCTCCAATGAGTATCAACTTGGTATCTACAGAGGAATCCTTGGCTGCATATTTTGCCTTAATTGCTCTACAAACATTAGAATGTACACCACCACACAAGCCTCTGTCTGATGTCAAAGCTATTAATAGTTCCTTTTTCTTCCCATCAACTGGCTCTGCCTCTCCTGGTGCTATCTTCTCATAAAATGCTAAAACAAATGTGTTAGAGATTAGAACATTTTAACCGAGACTACAACTTCCAATGTACAACTTCTGGCTACTTTTTTTTGTACTTGACTTTACTGAAAGTTAACTCTCCTAACTAATCAGGTGTTGTAATATTGAATATAGAAGAAAATATTAATTAAAGGGCAGTTTCTCTGAAGATACTTAGCCAATCTTGACGAAAGTTGTGCGTACTTTGAGGCATTATGCTATTGTATACTTTTTATAAGTTTCATGAAATTCTATCCATTGGTCCCTTAGTTATGGCTACAGACAGACAACGCCAAAACAATATCTCTCCGCCTTTGACGGGGGATAATTATACTTAACACCTACAAATGTAACGTTGAAACAGTTAGTGTATATAAGGATTATTGAGGCTGAAATCAAAGAGGTAAGCATGCCACCTAATAGGAAAACTTACTGGTGTCACGAACATTTAAATTTTGAGGATATTTGAGTCAATGTGCTGGTCAGTGTTCACCTCACATACTGTATTATATATGAGTGTGTCAAACAGACACCAGTTCAAAAATGAAACCCACCTGATGCCCCAGCTCCATACGGTCTTGCAAGTTTCAAATCTCTGTCTGCTCTTGAATATTTAGCTGCTGACACCATCTTCATTGATTTTGTGATCTTCTGGATATTGTTTACAGATTTCAAACGAAGCCGAACTGAAAAAGAAAATTTTTGCATGACTTGTTTAACAATGTAACATTAAACATGTCAAACATTTACTAAGTTAGAAAAAAATGGATATCGTTGTCTGACCACTGGTCTCTCATTTTACAATTAAATTTGTAACAATTAATTTGACATGGACAAACTACATGACAACACTCGTTTTCTGAATAAGTAATATATAGTATGATAGGTTAGGATATATTAATCAAATTATTTAACAGCACTAAGAAAAAGACCTACTTTCTTTCAGTGTGGCCATCCCACGCACCTGGGTGCTGCAATTGAAAACAGAAAAATTACAAAAAAGTTAATATGCTGCGTGATGAAATATTGCTTACTGTATATTAAGCAATTTGCCACCTATTACCCGTCATAATACTCCAATTGGAGTGAGTACAGTATCTATAGACTAACAGATTTTAGAAAGTGGCAGCTTGTCCGGTCACCAGCCTATACTAGTATGCTAGGCTAGTCGTGCGGTAATCAATTTCTTTGTATATGGGTTCATCTTGATGAATGTAAGAGCAACAGTTCTGGTAAAGCAAAAAACAATCTGTGCTATACAGGGCGTCCGGTAGGCTTTGAAACTCAAGGGTCATTGACTCTTCAGCCTAAATTTTCAAGGGTCAAAATCAAATTTGCAAGAGTTAAGGTGAGATTTGTAAGGGTCGAACCATGGGTTATAGGGTTTCCAGTCTTGTACATCATTTTTTTGTGTTCTGAAGCTCTACTGTTATATTTTCGAAAAATTCTTAAATTAGAATGATCTAGCTGCTGATTCCTTTCCCAGGCTCAAATGTACGTTGTTTCTCGTTTGTCACATATTTTTCGCGACCTCGCATGTCCGCGATTTTCGTCTATTTTTCTGCAATTTTATTGGAATTAACAAATACTGAAAGTTATTTGACACGAATTTATAAAGATTATTATTTTATTTATCTTTCAATATTAAGTTTTTCATGCAGGATGGAAAAGTAAGGCTCTTAAAAGTGAAAATTATGTCTATAACAATTTGCAAGTTAAACTTTCAACACGTAAGTCAATATAAAAACGCTCTTACAATTAATTTAAACTCACGACGAATCACACACTTGAATATATAACTCGCCTAGGACACAGCACAAACATCCACTTATTATCTAATTCGAGTGTCACCATCATCTACTAATTAAATGATGCGCATATTCTTTTGATTGCATCATTTATATGCCGCGTGTTAACAACACCTTTTACACAGATATCGATGCTGAACATGTGTTTATTGTTTGTCAATAAAATCCAATCATCCGTTGACTACGTCATTATCAAAGCCGAGACAATGGGCACGTGGGTGATCGTCGCTGATTGACTGGAAGCGAGTAGATTAAAATACAAGCTCTGCCTCCGTTCTAACTTTCTGACGCGTCAACAGTTGCAACGGCCAGAGTGTTGGAATTAACAAGTTGACTGACACGTACGCTAAGGAATCGATGCATGAATGAAAATTCCTACAGGTCAAATATGACTCGTCTGGCGTTTTTATTGCGGGTCAAATACGGTTATTTAGAAATTTTCATGGGTCAAAACCCGGGAGCTTGGGGCTACCGAACGCCCTGTTATATGTATTGTATACCTTTCCTAAGACATTTGTTTGTGTTAAGAATTGAGAGCGTTTTTTCTGCATTTCATTTAGATATGAACTGTTCGAACTCAAAATTAAAATTTTTCGTGGATTGAGGATCCCAATACAATATTACTCAGCAAAAAATGGATAATAAAAGAATCACATAATGATGTGAGTGTAACATTTTTCTAACTACAACAGTAGTTTTGACCGAATTGAAATGGAATGTGTTGTAAAGTTTGGTTGAGTACTAAGAGAGATGAAATATAGGAGAGATCGCCGTGACGTCACACAGCAATTTTGGTAAGATTGCTGGTGGGCAATAACGGTTGTGTTTACAATGCTTAATTTCTTAATTTTTGTAACTTTTTTTACTATCTTAAGGATTTTTAAAATTCAAACAACTGTTATAAAAATGCTCACGATACTCATATTTTCACATTAAAATATCTCTTTTGAAAAAAGTACCGCTTTTAATGACACTTGATTTTACAAAACGGCTTGTTGCTGCTTTAACCATTTACGAAAACAGTTTAAGTGCTTGCAAGTTTTTCATTTTGAATCTTTACAAAAATTGAAAATTATGAATAAAGTGCATATTGTATTAGCTTTCCAGTGATATAAAACATTTTAAAATATCTTTTGTTATTTGTTAAACTCAGCATCTTTGAATAATAAGAACTTATAAAAACAAAAATAATATCAAACAGGGAATGCCACATACCAAAAACGCAGCCTCCCCATATTATAAGCCATA
Source organism: Saxidomus purpurata (assembly GCA_022818135.1). Lineage (NCBI taxonomy): Eukaryota > Metazoa > Mollusca > Bivalvia > Venerida > Veneridae > Saxidomus > Saxidomus purpurata. The sequence continues at coordinate 4,270,842 of JAFMSR010000011.1, forward strand.
TTATAAGTTATTACTAAGCACTAACAAACCACAATTAAAACCATTTCAAACGGTTTTAATTACCATCAAGGTGAATTCATATACAAATAAATTGATTACTGGACGAGTAGCCAAGAATACTATAGACTGCTCTAGAAAAAGTTATAGCCGTCCGGTAGCAGCTATTATCCTTAGATGCAAAATTATCACAAAACAGTCTTGCCAACTGTGGGTTTGTGTAGGAAAATACAAGTTTCTTATCCAAGTTTAGGTCCGTGGTTTTGATGGAGGAAATGGTGCATTTGCTTTATTGACAGTCTAATGCATCAATTTCAAAATAAAGTATGTTTAGCACATAAACGTGAAACGGTTGTTACTCTATGTAACCTCCATATAAGAGTATCAAGACTTTGATAATTTTCAATTTGGAAGAAAATGAATCGTGACCTTGAAAACATTAAGCTTTTTCTCAAAAATGGCAGTGACCGTAGTAGAGATTTTTATGTAACCGATCACATGCATGTCAGTAGTATATTGTTAAGACGTTCGGACACAAGTAATGCTACACTTTACCGTGGAACCACAAAAACTTGAGCACTTCTGGAGAACATGTCGGCTTCGATTCTGACGCTCCCAAACCGAGGCTAGTGATGTGTATGTGTAAGAAAATTAAGTTGTGAAAATTACTAAAACTTTGGTATAAAACCCTCATCTGGGTCGTAATATACTAAATAGATTTCCGATACAAAGGTTTTAACGAAGACTAGGTAGAAATGCTTTATTTAAAAATTGTTCACACGTTATTCATATGCAAAAGGAAGGGCTCTTTATTGCAGTTTTTCTATGGTATCTGTACTTTTATTTCTATCTATCTTGTTATACTGGCTCACACCTCTCACGAGTATTATGGGCAGGTTGCACGCCGGGTGTTTAAAGATAAAACTACTGCAAGATAGTTCTTACAGTTAAGAGAAACAAGATGGTTAAAATTGTTAAAAATAGTAAAAGAATAAAAGGTTTAAAAACAACATTTGAGCAAAAATGCCATGTCAACGGGCAAAAACTGAAATTTGATAGTAGAAAAGAGAAAAAGATGGTCAGCCTACTTAGTGTGTGTTAGGAGATCTTTTCAAATTCTTTTCAAAATGTTAAAGTTGTTGTGTTGCTTTACTGCATACATTACTGATATGATTTTAAAAAATTATGTTCGAAATCCAAATTAACCCGAAAAAGCTTGACAACATTTTCACATCTCATGTTTAATATTGAACATTAACTTTTAAATGTTTGCTTTTTAGCTCACCTGGCTTTGCCAGGGTGAGCTTTTGCGATGAATGATTGCCCGTCGTCCGTCAACAGTTTGCTTCAAACGACATCTCAACTGAAATCATTGGGCCAATGTTGATGAACTTTAGCAGGGATGTTCCTTGCATGAAGCTCTATCAAAATTGTTCAAAGAATTCAATTCCACGCAGATCTCTGTTTGCTATGATAACAAATAGGCAAAACTTTAAAAAATCTTCTTCTCTGAAACTACAAGGCATAAAGCTTAGATATTTATCATGTAGCATTGCCTAGTGGACCTATACCAAATTGTTCAAATCATAACCCCTGGGTTGAAATTGACCCAGCCCGGGGTGTCACTTTATTTTTCATCGCTCTCTATAGGATAAACTTTAAAAATCTTCTCTGCAACCAGAAGCCTAGAGCTTAGATATTTAGCATGTGGCATAACCTAGTAGATCTCTGCCAAGTTTGTTCAAATCATGCGATGGGATTAATATTGGCCCCGCCCAGGGGGTCCCTTGTTTTACATAGGCTTATATTGGAAACACTTTAAAAATCTTCTTCTTCAAAACCACAAGGTATAGAGCTAAGATATTTAGTGTGTAATAGAGTCTAGTTGACCTCTTCACAGTTTGTTCAAATTATGCCCCTGTGGTCAATATTGGCCCCGCCCAAGGGTCACTTGTTTTACATAAATCGGTTAAATAATTGTGAGATGATTCAAGCCTTGGAGAAAAATACCGAAATATCAAAATACCGTGTAAAATAATGACTGCAAGTTTAAATATATATTCTCTAAAGCAGGAATGTTTAAGATTTTATTTCTGTATCAATAGTATTTTAAGCATTCATGTATTTACTATAACTACTGATCCGTGATGCCATGGTGATGCTTATAGTATTTAAAACGGGTGCGTACAATAGTAAAATATTCTTAAACATATATTTAAAGCCAGGGACAAGGATTAGTTTCGCAAACGTTGACACTCTTCTTGGTTTGAGATTGAATAAGTTTCGTCTTGAAGGCTGACAAAATGGCAGAAAGTAAGACAAGTGAGGTTAAATTAACGGTGGGCGAAGAGAATGTGAGTACAGCTGATGTAACCAAAGGAGATGTAATAGATATGAAACACAGAGATCCCGAACATCTGCATGACCATGTTAAGGTAGGTAAACAATTTTCCATATGTAAAAATATTTTTGAGCAACAGTGCATGAGAACGTTAAGGCGACGTTTGAATGTTTTTAATATGTATTGATATCAGAATTATAGAAAATCTTGGGCTAACTGATTTTCAGTTTCATATGCATGTTCATTAATTGACATACATCATTATGAAATATGTTGGATATGCGTGTGGAAATCTAATCATTTGCGGTGAGACGGTTACATACCTGTTCTAAATTTGAGAAAAAAAGTGAAGCGTAAAATAGATTTACTGATGAAGTATATATAAAGTTTGCAATATACGATCTGCATTTTGTTTTCACGCTGAATTGCAATGATAAATGCATATTAAACATTGGAACAGTTGTTCAGCTGTTGAAATTTAAAATTAAGTGTTAAGTACAGTTAAATATCTTTCAGAGATAAGAAATAATTGACACGATTTTGGTTTTCTATTCTCCGTAAATTTTCCTAACCAAGAAATACTATAGAAATACCTTTTAGGTCAGTGACTTATCTAGGTAAAATAAATACATTGTATAGTATCTTGTGGCAAAAATGCTAGGGTATGAATGACAGATATTTTGAAAATATAAATTTTCTGACGCCGAAAATGGAAAGAAAATAGGTGGTAATTATTTTCGCTGAGTTGACATATTTTCTCTCTGATGTTACTATTGTGTTTGATGTAACTAGATATTTAACGAGTACACGAAATGAAGAGGATAATAACGCATCATTTTTTACAGTAGAATTATTCTCACTAGCTTGTTATATGACCCATAAATGTAACAGATTTGATCACAATCCGTTCCGGCTGAAGTCGTACAGTTTTGCCAGTTGATGCTATACAATAAATTATACACAAATATAGAAAAAAAGAAAAGCAACTTCAACGACATTATGCAGTTCGTAGACATGGCTTCCATGTGCCCGAAATGCATGCATGAATATAAATAATTTCCACTAACAGTAAAGTGGCTCTGGGCTCTGGGATTGATTCCAGCACATCTCAGCAAATTCGACCGCAGATTGGTTACAAACTGGGAAATTTCAGGACAAATCAAATATGTTTTCCCTTACTGTGTATCTACATATGTACTTCATAGAATCTACTCATGCTGAAGGAAATTACACTCACGATCGAGTTAACGGAGCCTTTGTCTTAAATTTACAATGTTTGTCAGTGGTTCTACATTTCTGTGCCACATGGCATATCATATTCTTGTTAAATGGTATAGCTCAGTTTATGACAGTTTATACTTAAAATCAACAATCCAGTTGTAATGATTTACGTGAATTAAATTCCTACGGGACGGCGTAAACATCTGACCTGTTCAGTTCATTCCGACCGAAAGAGTTCGTCGAACCGTAATTGTACATTACATTAAGAATAACTAAAAATTTATGAAGGCCACCCGCTATGTACTGGGTGGTAATGGTGTTATAACTGTTTATATATGAAAGAAACTCCATGTTGGTATGAGTGATCTAGATTTTATTTAGGTAAAAGTGTACAAACAATGCACGGCAATAACATGATGCACGAACGCTAGACAACAACGTAACTTACTCAATGTTAAAATTGTACGTGGAAAGTATAAACATGTCGTGCGTTCACCTGAAACTTGCATCTCTTTCATCATAAAAACAACGATATTTTATGTGGATGGTCACATTATTTACGTCATGTAGTAACTGCTGCGACAGCTAAAAACGTTGATACATTTGTTGTATCCGAACTATTTCAACCTTTACGGATGAATGAGCTAAGGGTGGATAGATAGGCCATTGTATGTTAAATTGCAAACATGGAGTAATTACTCATATTTCGGTGTTTAAATGATGCTTAAAGTAATTTTTCAAAAGTTTAAAAAAACGCCATCGGACCTAGTAAAGTCATACGGGTTCAATACACATACTGTATATAATATATATATATATCATATATCAAATGGATTATTGCAAGTTTAAGACTAAGCCCCGTGTCACACTCTCAAATAATACGATGTTATATGATCTTTTTTCTTGGTGTGGTTGACAATGAAAGGTAGTCATTAAGAATCTCGCTTTGTTGAATTAAATTCTTAAGTCACTAATTGCCACACCGTATTTAAACATAATTTCAAACGGACCATCTGCATCTTTGGGTACCAACATATCTGGGAACCATACTGATTTGACGAGTGAGTTTATGTCAGCGTACTCTCAAGGACATAAAAGGACAAAACTAATCTCAATCAAACACATTAAAAGATAGAACTGTACCCAATTACGCCTGTGCCACAACAGGTTGGCAATATACAGGCCTGTCTCGTGAAATATTTCAAATTCCAAAGTCTCAAGTGAAATCATTTAAATCAAAATACTGAAATAGGTCTACAAGTTAAACGACAGAAGTGATTGATTTAGATTAAATATATGCTCGCAAAATTGATTGTTTAAATAAATTAAAGTCTGTGAAAGGAAATAAGAATATATATCAAACATTGAAAGAGTAACTTTTTTGTACTGAATGATACTGATTGAGTTTTGCTTGATCATTGTGAACGAATTTTTAAGGAGTGTTTACATCAAAATAAGTAAGGCATGAACTATTAAACTGTTTTATTTTATGGCAAAATAATTTGTGTGATTTTTACCGGGCCTTTTATTTCTTAAACTTTGTTTCTAAAAACGTCCTTTCCCCCCCTACTTTGCCTTTTAGCTTCTGGTACCTTGAATTTCATGTTTTTATATTATCCAATGCAGTGTCTTTAGACCAAATACAAAATTTCTTTTCAAGATGTTGGTTGGGTACCTTTTATGTCTAAAGCTTCTTTTCTGGCAATAATGGTCCTGACCTTGGTCGAAACATCTCAACACAGCTAAACTGGTCACCAAGTTTCAATGGAGAATATCTTATCCATGTCCAGTTATCGTCACAAAACCGTTTTACTCTATTTCAGACTGAAAGGTTTCATCCCAAACATCCGGGTTACATCACTAAATCATACATAAAGCAATGTTTCTGTGCCACAAGCTAGAATCTACTTACCCATGAAGTTTCATCAAAATAATGCCTCACTATTAGTGTTAGGTAAAGTTATGGGTTTGGTCCTCGCTTATCCTTCTTCTCAACATGTCTGAAATATCTGTCTATAAGAATGTATACTTAAAAGGCCATTACTTTAATTTTTATCATGTCGCTTTATTTTCATTTAAATTGCGTAATTTGTTTTCGTTTGTATTGAAAAGGGGAACTATTTTTAGAATGATTGCTACTGCCTGGGACTTAACTGTGTTTTGTCGTTAATTAACAGGTACAGTTCCACGATGTGTTTGGAGAACCAGACGAGACAGTATTTTCTTTCGACTTTATCTGGAAATTTGCCTACAAGGTATGTACACCTAAACGGTTCTTCCCGTCTTTGATTTCAACAGATTATTTTAAGTTTGAGACAACACAGTAAAAGCGTTGCATCTGCGTAGACATTAAACATTTTTTGTCGCAAAAACTGACCCACTTTCATTCTTATTATTTGACATGGATCTTTGTTTATCTAATAGTTCTATCTCATGTCTATGTAATTTAAGAAGTAAATGGAGACAAATACACGTGCATCTGATTCGGCTCGGACTTTAAAAACAAACACAGCGTACAACACCAGAAACAGTATCATTTCAAATGTAAAAAGAGTTGTCTGTAAAATGAAACCTATAGACGAATAATATAATATCTTTTTCTTTTCCTTCACAGCTGTTTATTAATGTGAAATTGTGGTGCTACCGAATTACCTCCCTTATTTGTGGTCTACCAATAGCAATATGGTGGGGTATTTACTTCGCGTTGCTGTCGTTCTGTGCCATCTGGTGCTGTGAACCATACATGAAGGCTTACGCGATAGAACTCGGCTGTATCAGACGACTATTCAACACTTTCTTGAATGCATTCTGCAGACCTTGCTTTGAAGTGATGGGCTACTGCTTTTACAACATTCGAATACAAAAAGCATAGACTTACGTTTAAGTGTTTAAAGCAATAGTATCAAAAGCTCCTATTTAGCTACGACAGCACATCTTAAATTTGTAGCCTTAGTTAATAAGAGCTTTTTCATATAATATATATATAACACGTACCCCGTCTTATAGGTGAAACCGACTTATATGAATCAATATACGTACAGCTCTGCCTTAATTTGTGTTTTCATGTCTCAAGTTTACAGCATCAAAGTAGGTTAAGTTGTACAGCTGCAGCAGACGTGACCACTTCCTAATTGCAGTGGTATGGAAAGAGCTACCTGTGTTAAGTAACTAGTATAAAAGATACACCAAAGGTTGCCACTTCTGCCAAATGGCTGATTAATGTCTTTTCTCTCTCTACAACTGATTCTGATTGTGATATAACAAAACTAATGGGAGCTAGAGGCAAGTGACTTATTGGTCCAGGTGACATCAACTGTATTCATTAACAAATTACACGTTTTGATTGTCTAGCTGGCAGCCTGCCAGTTCCAAAGTATTTATAACACTGAAACAACTAGTTGCCAGTTCTTAGCAATCCAAAAGGCTTTCATCAATTTTTTTGTATGTTCATGCTTTTGTATGATGTTGTCCTTCAATGTCCTCCATATATTCTGAAGGTTTTGTATACATGTGTCAGTACTATGTTGTCTTTTACATAAAGACTCTCACCCTAATGACCACTGCCAGCCTACCATTTATATACTTAGTCTACCAGTCATTTACCTTCAACCATTTCCATTTTCTTTCTTTTTTTTTTCTTTACTTTAACAGCATTAGATTTTCCTTATATTCCACACAGAATGAGTCAATTGTTTTTACTGTGGTTCCAGTAATACTTGTAGGCTAACCAACACCAGAACAGTCTAGTGAAATGAGAGATCTGGTAATTTGTGACTGAATTTGGAAATGAAACAGATCTTCTTGATTTCGATGTGTTTCAAATCTCAACACTCGGAATGCTTATGAACTGAAATTATACTATATTAAATTTCTTCAAGTTGTGAAATAAAACTGTAACTTTTATATTATCCAAATATATTAATCAACAGTTGCACCAGTAGCAGGAGTAGCGTGTGTTTACTTTACTTGATTGCTAAAAAAGAACCCTAATATATTATGTATGTATGCAATATTCATGTATATAGTTTTAAAACATATTTGATACCGGTATATTTGTTACATACTTTACAATCTATCATAATAAAAAAATAAGAAACCAATATATTTTTTTACTCATTTATTGCAACTTAATAATAGATACATCACCATTATTCCATGTATATATATGTATTCCATACCGAAATAAATCTATCTATCTATCTATCAGCTGTTCCTTCACAAATATTTCAAAACTTTCATTATCTTAAGTTTTAACAATAAAATTTGACCAACTGTAACAAAACTAATTTCATATACAAGTTTTTGCAACGGACGGACACATTAAGACTTTGTATTTAACAAGTTACTTTTCTTTCAAAAGCACCAACAAAATAGAAATTTGCCACCACACATGTACTAAACATGAATTAGTATCTGGTGTGGCAATGTTATGTTTTTCACCTCAATTAAAACTTACTTTACAACACAAGTGATCTTTGTTCAAATGGGATAAACTCTCATAAAAGGGGACATGATGGTCCTCAGATCCCTTAAATGAGTCAAAACTTAGATTCCTCAAAATTCATTCATTCATTCAAAACTGGAAAAAGAACTGGAAACTAATATTGGGTAAAATTAGTAAAAACTGGTTAAAGATCTCATTCATAATAAATAATTTATACATGTATAAAACTTAAGAGAAAGTTTAGTCAAAATCAGAGTTGTATATGACAGACTTTACAATCAAAATGTACTTCAAACTCTCAACCGCTTCTTTGTATCCTGTATTTGACCTTTTTAATTTAACAACTGTTTAATATCAGATGCAATACTACACATACATAGCCAATGCACCCAGTTACTGAATATTTTATTGTTCTAATGTTACATTAATGTCTCCAGGAATTCTTGACGCTTCATATTGCAGGTATAAATCAATTGCTGCATCCAAAAAGCTCTCGTAAAACATAGGATAAGAATGTTGCATTTCTTTGTTAGTTATTACACTCCTTTTTGACATGTATTACATGAACTAGCCATTGTTTCTGTATTATATGAAGTAGCCATTGTTTTTTTGAGATTTTTACCCAGCACTGACCTCTCTCCTAGCAAATAATTATCAATCTACCCGCTTGCGATATATAAATGAGGCACACAATAGTCTAAACACTAGATATGACCTTTTAAACAAGTTACTAGCCTTCTGTGTGAGTATAATGAAATATAATGTAGCACTACCCACACACCAACATATTACAGGTCATCAAACAATTGAACATTAAAAAAAATCGAAGTGAATGACTATTAATTTCTAATAGAAGTGATGCAAACTAAAACACACATCTTCATTGGGCATTTTCTAATTTCATATTCATATTAAGTCAACTAAACAATTTTATGAGAATCAAAATAAAAGCTGAAAAGGTATTAAACAAGAGAGCCAAGATGGCCCTACATCACTCACCTGAGACTATGTGACCAAACTTCAACCCTTAGCTATAAATCTTATACACACACATTCTTTAACTAGAGCTATCACTAAATGTGATTAATACCCCCAAAAGGATTGCTTTATAAACTGAAGAAGTTCGTAGTAACATAATACCTTGCAAACAAACTAAAAAGAGATATTGTTCTTAGCAGTTCCTCTCATTGTGCTTGACCATTGTATGAAGTTGTATTGAATTCCAACTTGTAGTTTTTCGAAAAATGCTCCAGACAGGGAAAAGTAACAAAGGGCAATAACTCTGTAATTAGTCAAGATGGAGATATGGTTCCTGTGCACTGCACTCCCTCTCACTGTGCTTGACCATTGTATGAAGTTGTATTTAATTCCAACCAGAAGTGTTCAAGTTATGCTCCGGACAAGGAAAAGTAACAAAGGGTAATAACTCTGTAATGAGTCAAGATGGAGTTATGGTTCCTGTGCACTGCACTTCCTCTAAATGTACTTGACCATTGTATGAGGTTGTACTGAATTCCAAATATTTGTTTTCAAGTTATGCTTCGGACAAGGAAAAGTAACAAAGGGCAATAACTCAGTAAATACTCAAGATAGAGTTATAGTTCTTGTACACTGCACTTTCTCTGAGTGTGCTTGATCATTGTATGAAGTTGTATTGAATTCCAACTAGTAGTTTTCAAGTTATGCTCCGGACAAGGAAAAGTAACAAAGGGCAATAACTCTGTAATTAGTCAAGATGGAGTTATAGTTCTTGTGCACTGCACTTCCTCTCAATGTGCTTGACCATTGTATGAAGTTGTATTGAATTCCAACTAGTAGTTTTCAAGTTATGCTTCGGACAAGGAAAACTAACAAAGGGCAATAACTCAGTAAATACTCAAGATATAGTTATAGTTCTTGTACACTGCACTTCCTCTGAGTGTGCTTGATCATTGTATGAAGTTGTATTGAATTACAACTAGTAGATTTCAAGTTATGCTCCGGACAAGGAAAAGTAACAAAGGGCAATAACTCTGTAATTAGTCAAGATGGAGTTATGGTTCTTGTGCACTGCACTTCCTCTCAATGTGCTTGACCATTGTATGAAGTTGTATTGAATTCCAACTTGTAGTTTTCAAGTTATGCTCCGGACAAGGAAAAGTAACAAAGGGCAATAACTCTGTAATTAGTCAAGATGGAGTTATAGTTCTTGTGCACTGCACTTCCTCTTAATGTGCTTGACCATTGTATGAAGTTGTATTGAATTCCAACTTGTAGTTTTCAAGTTATGCTCCGGACAAGGAAAAGTAACAAAGGGCAATAACTCTGTAATTAGTCAAGATGGAGTTATAGTTCTTGTGCACTGCACTTCCTCTTAATGTGCTTGACCATTGTATGAAGTTGTATTGAATTCCAACTAGTAGTTTTCAAGTTATGCTCCGGACAAGGAAAAGTAACAAAGGGCAATTACTCTGTAATTAGTCAAGATGGAGTTATAGTTCTTGTGCACTGCACTTCCTCTCAATGTGCTTGACCATTGTATGAAGTTGTATTGAATTCCAACTAGTAGTTTTCAAGTTATGCTCCGGACAAGGAAAATGCAACAGACCGACCGACCGACCGACCAACCGACCGACCAACCACCGGGTGACTCCTATATACCCCCCTAAACTTCGTTTTGGGGGTATAAAAAGACAAACCTTCTGACAAATTTACATTTTGATTGGGTTGTAAATGTCACCTGTATTCACTGTCTTTTCTTTCCTGAATTTTATAAAGGTCTGTTCATGAGAGCAGGTATATTAGCTTTTTCTTGAGACCCGGCATGTCTCCTATCATCCCTATACTAACAAAATGTCAAAACAAGAGCTGTCTCATGACAGCACGCTCGACTATTCGAAAGCTTGTCAGTAAAATGGTTTTTTTTGTCTAAGAACAGGACTGGTGTATTGTGTAATTGTCTATAAGAATTAAGGTCAAAGATATGAAACTTGTTCAAAGACCTCTGTAAATGTACATTACGTTCAAAGCCTTACCCTGGATTCTGTAAGCCAACTGGAGGGAGGAGGGGAGGGAGGTGGGGGATAATTTCAAAGAAATACATGACCTTGTATATTTGATCATGAATAACTTTGTAACATTTCAAAATTGATATGCATAAAATTAAAAAAGCATAACTGCTGCATAATTATTTTACGACATTTTAAAAATAAGCCATTTCGAGTATTTCAGACTGGTAAAAACTGTGAAAAAATTCTAAGTTAAAAAGGGGCATAAATCTGTCAAAAATCAAAAACAGTGGTGAAGATGTTGATAGTAAAAATACATTTTAAGTTTCAAGTCAATATGTTTGATAGTATTCAAGATATTAGACTTCATAAAAATCTTTAAGTTGAAAAGGGACATAAATCTGTCAAAAATCAAAACAGAGTTATGGGGATTGTTTTCTTAGGTGTAGATGATGATGGTAAAGATATATTTTGAGTTTCAAGTCAATACCTTTGATAGAAATCAAGATATTTGACTTTATAAAAATCTTTAACCAAAAATTCTAAGTTAAAAAGGGGTATAAATCTTTCAAAAATCAAAGCAGAGTTATGGGGATTGTTTCCCCAGGTGTAGATGTTGATGGTAAAGATATATATTGAGTTTCAAGTCAATACCTTTGATAGTATTCAAGATATTTGACTTTATAAAAATCTTTAACCAAAAATTCTAAGTTAAAAAGGGGTATAAATCTGTCAAAAATCAAAGCAGAGCTATGGGGAGCTAAAAAGGAGAAATTGACCTGACTGCAATTTCAGGTCAGTTTTATCCAAAAAGTGAATTTGATTGGTTGCCAAAAAGTAGGTCAATCAGGGTGACCAATGAGATCTGTTAGTGCAATTGACCTGGTCAATGTCACCTGTATAGATTGGATCAAGATAATCATTCTGACTAAGTTTCATGAAGATTCAAAGAAAAATTCAATTTTTATTGCATACACATGGAATTTCTATGATATGACCCTGTGACCTAGTTTCTGACCTCAGATTACCTATATGCAAACTAAATCTAGAATTCATCAAGATAGTCTTTTTAACCAAGTTTTATGAAGTTCCAATAAAAAATGCAATCCATATTGCATAAACAAGTTTTTTCTATGATTTTATCCCATGACATAGTTTTTGATTCCATATGACCTGTATTCAAAATTGACATAGATTATATCAAGGCGGTCATACTGACCAAGTTTCATGAAGATCCAATGAAAAATGCAACCTCTATTGCATACACATGGTTTTTCTATGATTTGACCCCGTGACCTAGTTTTTGACCCGAGATGACCCATATTCAAACTTGACTTAGATCATACTGCCCAAGTTTCATGAAGATCCAATGGAAAAATGCAACATTTATTTCATACACAAGGTTTTTCCATGATTTGACCCTGTGACTTATTTTTTAACTCTACCTAGATTTCATCAAGGTAGTCATTCTGACCAAGTTTCATGAAATTTCAGTGAAAAATGCATTCTCTATTGCATACACAAGGTTAAGTGTAAACAGACAAATGACAGAGGCCAGACACCAGTTGATCACAATAACTCACCTTGAGCACTATGTGCTTAGGTGAGCTAAAAATAGAAACAGTATTTCTAAGCATTTTTACAGTAAGATTACATTAAGTCTTTAACTTATAAATATCAAAATATCACACTAATGACCCGAACATTTTGACATTGTTTCAGCAAAACAAATAGCTATCTCTCTAGTCTATACATGCAATAATCTGATTGTCACATAGGCATACACAAACAAAAACAAGAATATCTATAACAATCTACATTTTGGCAGCAGACATATACTTTTATTTCCTCCAATCATGAAGAGCTCAATCAGTAACTATGCAAAAACTACATTTGTATCTACAGGCACACTCTATGAGCAAAGTAATTTCATTAACGAGCTTGACAACTTGTTCTGCTAGACAAGTGTTACTGATAAGATTCTGCTTGCATTAACCCTGATCAAGCTAAATTTCTATATAGACTTGGCCATCTCCCAATCAGGACATTACCATTTACTATTCCAAGGGATGTTCGATGAAACAGGCCATGTTTGAACTAAGATGTTGTAAATATTTTGTTTGCATATCTACATGCGACCTTCTTAAAATAAAGAATTTATTATTATTATATTATTATTATTATTATAATAGTTAACAGTGTAGACCATTGTTAGACTGCACTCATGCTTGATCATAGTCTACACTGTAAAAAGCACAAATATATGTATCTAGTAAGGTTAGAGCTAAAAGGCCTACATAAAGTAGACTTTAATGCATTTACGTTGTAATACTGTATCTGACTCGCTGGACATTTTAAATCTGTGATTATTAAATACGGCATACACCGGTTATCTTTTTCGATTATTACAGGTTAGAATATTGCTGCATTTTAATAACTGTGACAGTTTATATACAGTTTCTAGTGGTTGAAATGTTCTTGCCTCTAAAAATACTGCCACACTTCCAAACCTAATTTACAAATACAATGTACAAATATCCAAATTAAAAACAATGAACTCTGTATTTAACAGACACTAACAAAGATTGAACAACACTCATGAAGACTTTCACAATATATATATATATATACAAAAATATTTCAAGTAAATTGTATGGTGCCCCTTATGACTAATCGGGCAGGTCTTGAATAAAAAATAAATACATTTTCAATGTAAAATTCTCTCTCCCTAGTTCATGCACATATTTTATTTTTGGTGATCATGTATAAAATAAACAAACATTATTTAAAATTCCCGTTACAAATGATTGTATATATACATGTAGTTGTACAAGGAAAATTGAACCTGCTCCTTGATGGTCATCTATTTTTGACAAATGGGAATAAGTCTTTTGAATAACTCTGAAAAGAATACCCCTTCCAATGAAGTGTTTTTTAAACTAACCTACTGGTTCTTGAAGAGATGTCACTTAAAGTAATTGATAATGACAGACTGAAGTCCATCACTGTAGGATGGAGGTAACACTGACATGAAAAATGCCAATAAATTACCTGTTTGCAAAACAATAACATCATTACAATATTCTAACAATCACAGTCAAACACTATACAATGTATATCAACAGTGTTCAGATTCGTGACTGCACTTTTTAATATTCGGTTTGACCCGTAAAATAAGTGTGTTTAGGTATTGTGCATTGCTGGAGTTTAATGATTTCTATCTTGATCCTGGTGTTGCAAGTGTACTAACATAGCAGCGCAAAATTTAGGAGTGAAGGTAAAGTACAGCTCTACTTTGAAGCTAAGGTTCCAGGTTCAAATCTCACCAGTGACATTTTTTTCCCCCTTTTTATGACCTATAATGTGTAACACTGCACGCGGTTTTCATGGAATTAGTATTATTCATGCATGATAAAGCCATTTTATTTGGTACTTTTTCTGTCAAGTTATCATGTACTACCGGTAAAGCACGGATGCAAAATACAACATGAAAAAACATGAATAAAATAAAATGGTTTAAAACCTCCAAAAGCAAAAGTATAAAATGCCCTACATGTGTCCACACAGTTATCTGTCCATAACAAAACTCCAATAATAATATTAGGCTTTTTACAAATTACAGTAGATCATAAATCAATCCGAATATTACTCCCCCTTTTCAGTTGAAACTGCTGACCTATGCAAAATCAGAGGTTGCTGTCGATCTATAGTATTTTATACACACTCTGTTTATCCAGGGAAAACATAGGATTGTTTTTAAAAACATAAATTTACTTTACATTATCTACTCTTTTGAACATTATTTCATATCATGAATTATTGCAAAAACACTTTTCTCCTAAACTTCAAACTTTCCAATGTCAGTACAAAACCTAAACAAGAGGGCCAAGATGGCCCTATATCGCTCACCTGGCTAACATTGGCTTTAATACAAGGTCAACAATACCACTTTGTGCCAGGTGAGCTAAAAAAAACTCTTACATATTTCAGAAAAAGAGTTAATCAGTTATTCTTATATTTTTCACTACTTTCAGTTCTACAAATCCCTTTTAAGTACAACAGCACTATCATAACCCTGTTCAATCAAACTTGCAATCTGTCAGAACCATGTATCCTGTTTTCTCGTATTCTCAGGGGGCTAAGCATGTAAATTTGGTACATATAAAACAGTACACATTTTAGCAACATTATTTACATGTTATTTGATAGAAAAAATACTCATCTTTCAGTTGATGTCTTTATAAGTTGCATGATTTTTCTCCTTATGTAAATTTTGCTACAGTATCTGAGGTCACCCTCATACTCAGAAATGAGAAGAAAGTTTCTCATATTCTCAGGGATTTATGTTTGAGTCTCAGGCATTGTCCCACTGTAGAATCCAAAAACTTATAAATTGCCAAGGTGCATAGCTTGGCATTATATGTTATAAATAGCATAAAATCAATAATGATAGACAGTAGAATAAAACAATATGGGCTGTTTTACTAACCCCACCACAAAAAATAAGGAAATTTCTGCATTTTCAGTAAAATGCCAATATTTTCATTAATTTTCAGCCAAATCACTTGAAACTTTTTTTGTGTCAGTTTTGTATCATATCTCTGTAAATGATAACAAAGAGTTGCCAATTTGACACCTTTAATGTAAAAAACGAGAATATGAGAAACCCTGAGAATATGAGAAACGGGGATACAGCTGTATATACATGCAACTAGGAAAATGTTTCTTCAGTCTGACCAGAAACAGGTTTCTATGGAGACAGTGTAGCTTTGACCTAGATTTTCTCCATAAAATTCTTGACAGACAAATGCAAGCTATTACACATTAAAATACACTGTTGGCATGGTGAACTTTTAGGTTCTGCTGTTACCACAGAAAACAGAGCAAACTTGTTACAGCCTTGTACAACATTAAACAGTAGAAAATCTGACTGGGGACAAAAAAGCTCAGTGCATTTATACCAAACTCTTAACTCAAAGTTTTGTGATCTCTGACAAGAAAATATCAAACTTAACTTTATGTTAAATGTAATTTTGAGGCAGAATATTAAGTCCGAATTGAGTATCCGATTCAGAGTGTTACATGTGATCACTTTAGCTGGTACAACAACATAGCACATTCACAAAGATAATTAAGAATGGAAGAGAAATGGCAGTTATGAAAGTCCTGCGATCTATCTTATTGCCCCATTGAGCTTTATTTAGGTGAACTAAAATCATTATCAACCACTATCAACCTTGTACATACACACAGGTTTGTATTGTTCTATCCTGTCCTACATAAAATATCCAAGGTACAGTTGTATCTATTAATAAAGGCAAATAAAATTCCTGCAAGAAATGACTCACTGAAAATATCAATGTAAAAATAATCTCTGTACAGTACATTTACACATATTCTTCACAGTGGCCTTCACTAGGCTCTCGTCTCTGCAGCAGGTCTTGAATGTTTACCGTTTTGCCGGCATTTACTTTGTCTTGAGTGCTTACATTTGTGTAAACTGGAGAGATATTACTACACTCATCAGAGACTTGACCTGACGCCCAATGACCTTGACTTTTGACCACAGGAGGACTATTCTGATAATCAGCCTCAGTGTTTGCTGAAAGTCTACATCCAAACTTGTTGTCCTGTCTATTTTGACATTGGCCCTGGCCTTGTTCACTCAATCCCACCTGATTCCACTCTTCTGATTGGGCAGATCTTTCATGAAGCTCCTCAGAATCATTGCGAGTCATACACTGATACATTGCTAATTTCTTCTGATGCTCTTCCAGACTAGCATCAATGTTTTCATTCGAAACTTTCTCTTGAACATTGGCATAAGGAGTGTTACTTTCACTGACAAACAATGCGTCATCATTGAAGTCAGCACTATTGAAATCTAGATCATTGTTGATAGATTCAGTTATAGTGCTGGTATCAGAATTGGCTTCAAAATCAAATTGAATATCAAATTCCTCACTGTCATCAAATACTTCCACTACATTTGTCAGATGTTCATGTTCAACCTGATCATGAAACTTTTCAAAAATCCCCATCATTGAACCAGATCCTTTCATCGCTTTGTCAGTTATTTCAATAAACTCCTGTGTAAAGTCAAAACCTTTGTCTAATTCATTACCTTGGCTTCCCTCAGCACCAGTGGTATCCTTGCTGATACTTTCTGAAGCTGGTATGTTTTGATGATACTGGACTGGTGGTCTAGATTCCTTTATCACTCTACTTTGTTCCTGTAGCAACTGTAACTTCCTCGGATCGGAGGCAAGCTCATATTCGAAACTGTCATCTTTCATACTGCTTTTATCTGATTCACTACTGTTCTCAGTATTTTCAAGTGGTTCACTGTGCCTAAATTGACTAGCTTGTACTTCTTGCCCTATACCTGATAAATTTGGTAAGTTTTCCTTATCAAAATTCTGTAATTTTTCAAGTTTCTTTGGGTCAGACAAGTAACTGGTCCTCAACTGATTAGCCACCTGATCTACATTGGCATATTCATGTCCCTGGGAAGCTTTCATCTGCCTGTGATCAATCTCCATTTGCAACTTAAATGCTTCTGGTAAAGGCTTGTCCTTGGGTAACATATCTATTGGACTTCCTGGCACAGCCTTGCTGGGGTTTACACCTGGGGGAGCCTTGAGGCCAGGAGAGTAACTAGGCTGGTTCCGCACAGACATGTGATGCTCATGAATGGAACCAGCTTCCATCTTTTTCCCTTTCTCAGCTGCAACTTCTGTAACAGTAATGATATAGAAAGCTAACTTATCATGTATTGACTTCAGTGCTTTTGCCAAATTACATCCCTTGTTTATAGATTACAAATACAAACATAGCACAATATGCCACTTGTATTTCAATAATATAAACTGCATTGCAATGACAGATAGCAACGTGCTAACATAAGTAAATCCTTTAAACACCTAAATTAAGACCAAGTCCACATACACGTTCACTATTTTTAACAAGCATCAGTCCAGTTACAACCAGTGCTCTTATAACACAGGGAAGAACGGCCTTGTTCCAGGTATCAGAGAATCATTTGACAAAGGCAGATGGCTTTGGTCCATAAATCAGAGAATCATTTGACAAAGGCAAGATGGCCTTGGTCCATGTATCAGAGAATCATTTGAAAAAGGCAAGATGGCTTTGGTCCATGTATCAGAGAATCATTTGAAAAAGGCAGATGGCCTTGGTCCATGTATCAGAGAATGATTTGACAAAGGCAGATGGCTTTGGTCCATGTATCAGAGAATGATTTGATAAAGGCAGATGGCTTTGGTCCATGTATCAGAGTCCGGACATGAATGTGTGCATATATACAGGATTCCATTACCTTTAAATTCTAGGGATGTGGATATACACGGCGTGTTGAACATTAATTTATTTTGTGCCAATTTATTTTAAAATCCTACAATGTATGACAAAGTTACAATGTGGACATGAAAAAATTTAAGGACAGACAGACAGATGTTCAATCATATGGAAACTTATGTAGCTTCTCTATTGTCCTTTTAGCCATGTAAGAGCTTACAGAATGAATAACATCAAAGAACATTGTCTGTTACCTATTGGTCCTATAGCCACCTAAGTATCCAAATGTATGCTGGGAAGGACAGACTGACGGTGCAATTTTAATATGCCTACTTTTGGGGGCATAATACGGAGCCATAAAACCATACACTTTTACAAAAAAATTACCTTCAAACTACACATGATATGTTGAATGTATCAAATGCCTTTGACTTGAGTGTGTAACAACATGACAATCATGTAACAAAATGTAAACAAAGAAATTTACCTTGTATATTTTTGTATTCTGGACCATCATGGTCATTTTCACATTTATCTATTTGTGCATAGACCTGAAAATATATATATAAACTTGTCAGTCAAATTTGTTTAAAAAGTGGAAAATAATTTTCAAGAAAATTATAATGGTGGCCCAGTGGTCAACACTCTGGATTACCAATCCCCGGTTTGAATCCCTTCTGAGACACCTGAAATTTTAGAGATGCTTTTCAGTGTTTCCCAACCAATCTACTAATGAAATGGTCAGAAACCCAGAGATAGTCTCGCGTGTATCTGCGCTATACACCAAGCACACAATAGAACCATGGGGTCTATTCATAAACAGCTTTGTATCTGCATCTATTTCTTCAACCTGTGCCTGTCAGGGGTCTTGGCAGTTTCATCTGAGGGGAAATCCTAGGGTCGGCCAGGACTTCTAAACAAACTAGATGCCCATGCGCAACATGTCGGGCCCGCCATATGTCAAAAGGGCTAACTCCTTACCAAGTAGAGATGGGTCAAAATACACCTAAATATTGGATGTAACATGCATGTTGTGCATGACCACAGAAAAGTGGTGTCGATTTTTCTCTACTGCCAGTAATAAAAAAGTTACAATATAAGCTATTTATAGTAACAACAAAGGGAAGTAATTCTAAAAACAAGGGTAGCCCATGGTGGTGAACATTTGTACAAAGTAACATCAAAATCCCTCCATGCATGAAGAAGAAATGCTCCAGACAATCATATTCTTGACTTTGAACTTTAACTTCTAAGTGTGACCTTGACCTTAGACCTAGGGAGCTGGTTCTTGCGCATGACACTCTGTCAAATGATGATGAACATTTGTGCCACGTTAAATTAAAATCCCTCCATGTATGAAAAAGATATGCTCCGGACAAAGTCTTTCTTGAATTTGACCTTTAACCTCCAAGTGTGACCTTGACCTTAGACCTAGGGACCTGGTTCTTGCGCATGACACTCCGTCTCATGATGGTGAACATTTGTGCCAAGTAACATCAAAATCCCTCCATGCATGAAAAAGATATGGTCCGGACAAAATCGGACGGACGGACAGACGCACGCACATACACCGAACCGCCAAAAGTGACAACTAAGTCGAGCTCACCGCAAGTGGGCTCGACAATAAAATTATGAAGAAACAAGAACTTTTACTACACAACAACAAATGTAGAAAGAAACCCATACTCTAGAAGTGTATCAATGATACCATTTAGTGTTGATGTGTTTTAACAACAGTGCCCTACCTCAACCATTGCCAGTCTATCTTTCTTCTTCTCCTCTGTACACTGCTGGGCTATTCCAAACAATACCTCAAATGTTGTGGTTGGAAAAGCAATCTTTAGTTTGGCATCTTGAAATGTTTTTTGTTTGTTCAACTTTGGTGAATCTTCTAGAGCACTCTGGATGTACTCAACCTGTATGACAAAACATCAGTAACATTATTCAGTAGTTTGTGAAGATAAGTCATGAGTCTCATGACAGTACAGTTATGTAATATACAGAGGTAAACAGGTCATGAAACTGGGTGTAGACAAACAATAACACTTGAAATATAGATGTAATGTTTTAACAGGAAAATTTGATACTATTACTTGAAAGTCGGAACATTTTATTTTTTATCAGCTACATTATACATCTCCAAGAAGTAATACACTTTTATGTGATAAACTGATCAACTGCAGATGCCAGAACATTGTTTTTAACTGTAAAGTGAGTGTTTGTAATTGTGCTTATTGGGTCCACTAACCTCGTTCGAGGTATATTCGGTACGACCCGTGTAAAATGAGTGATGTACTGCCTGGATTCATATACTAGCAGTAAGTTAAATTCATGTAGGATGTAAACACAAATGTTTGAGAGAAAGGAAATACATGAAGGTTTGAAATATATACAGAGATGTTAGATTTCACACATACAGGTTGGTTAGAAATATATACAGGAACACTAAAATAAACATGATGGTTACATATAGGAACAGAGAAATATGATAAATATATATACATGTACAGGAATACTTTAAAATACTTATACAAAGAAGGTTAGAAATGTATAGAGGAAGATTTGAAATATAGAGGAAGGTAAACCGGGGTCATGTATAAATGTAGGTAAGAAATATAAGCAATAGTTCAAGGAAGAGGTGTTTAGGGGAAGAAAGCTAAGAAATACAAGGAGTTACAAATAAATACAGACTTAACAGGAAGGAAAAAATGAATAAAGGAAGGCTAGAAGGAAGTATGTTCAAATGCCTGATAAACAAAATGTTATGGCAAACCTGAAGATCAAAGCTGAATATACTGGAATGTTAACGCCATTGGATGAAACAGAATAAATATTTCATTTAATTTTCAAGTGACTTCCATAAAGTAATAACAGGAAAAAAACTTACCAGATATTTATGTTCCACACTGCCCTCTCTTCTTTCATCATATGCTTCCTTTCCAGACACACATTCAAAAATTACCTGTAAATACCACATCACATTTTGAGTACCATCTGGAATTGGTATAGTGTGCTTCAATATCAACTTTACTCACTGAGAGTTGTGAGCTCTGTTTCAACACCTGACAAATAATCAGTGAGTTCTGCTGGGATTAGTACTCCCGTACCCAATTTGAGGGTTGAATGCAAACCTACTGTAAGTACATATGGACTAAGAAGCACTTACAGTAGTTTCACATTCAACCTTCACAATGTGCTTGGTAATCATATTGCCTTAGAAATAAACTATTCCTCATATAGCACAAGAGCTGTCAGATGACAGCACACTCGGCTATTCAAAACACTTTGATACTACATTTTAAACATTACTAACAAAAACAATTCAAAATTGTTGAAATTAAAGTCATAATAACTCTATGGTCATTCACTATTATCTAGATTGATACACATCAACATTTTCTCGAGTTTCGATTCAATCCAATATGTAATTACTGAGATATAAGCATAACATAAACTTGCATGAAAAACTTAAATAACCAAATTTTCTAAGTTAAAAAACTCATTATTATCAAAAAAAAAAAAAGATCTCAAATTTTAAAAATATAAGGCTCATGATAATATAAATTCAAAACATTGAACAACTTTCAACACTTACTACTCCAAAAGAGTAAGAATCTCCCTTGACAGAAAAACCATTTCCGCGTGCAATTTCTGGTGCATGGTATGCTTTGTTTATGTAGTCATGGATACTGGTGGTCTTCTTTGTAATGTGTGTCATACGTCCAGTCATCTCACCTCCTGTTGCTTGCTTTGCCAAACCTAGGTCACCAATCTTTGCCTCAAAGTGACTATCCAGTAAAATGTTGGAACTGAAAGATGGTTTCAATACTCTGTGATATTGGTAGGCCCTTATATTGTTTTTTTAAAAGATTAATAAACAAATATCAAAGTTTAAGAAAATTTTGCCCACAGTCAAATATTTTGAATTCATTGATAAATGCCAACACTGCTTTGACCAGTCCATTTAAAACAAAATGTTACATTATGTAAATTCTCGCAACTTGAATAACTGCACGCGCTCTTTTCAGACCACTTTATCACAGACCACTTTACCACAGACCACTTTATCAATATATTATAGCCTTAAACACATCTTAAATTTCTTAAGATCTGCATAATCTCATTCCTGCTTAAAGCATGACATATAGGAAATATAAAATGACTGAAAAGAAACATGGCTGAAAACTTCTTAATCCAACAATACAGCCATTCTTTTGCTTGTTTCTGCTATCAAGGATTTGGTCATTTCAAAGAGGTATACACGTTGTAAGGAAAAGGTTTTTTTAAATGTTCAAAATAGTTAGAAATTATAGAAATGAGAGAATTTTAACAATGCTTTCCTCATGAAATAAAAATTGCAAAGAAATGTAAATGTAACTCTCTGAACAAACCTCTTAATGTCTCCATGTATGACGGGTTTCTTATCTATAGTCTGTAAGAACTGGAGACCACATGCAGCCCCTTTCAGGATAGACAATCTCTGTTCCCAGGTCAGTATTAAAGCAGGCTGAACACAAATATAAAACACTCTTCATTTAATCTCAAATAGGCCTGTTTATAATGAAAGTTAATTATGAAATTATTTTTTTCTGGTACTTTAAAGTTAAATCTTTACACATATTAGACAAAACATTGTATATTGGTATATTCAAACAAAGTTGTAATTATCATAGTTCTGCAGTACTGTTCTTACATAGAATATGGAACTTTAAACAAATATTATCTGGGTCCTATGTTGTATTAGGGACTAGCTTTTATAAGCACATGTGAAATTCCTGATTGAAAAGTAAAAATTTCTATAACAAGGAGTTTGTAAGAGATTATATAACATTGTACCTTGCAATGTAGACACTGATACAGAGATCCATTGGTCATGAACTGATACACTAGACACACTTCATCCTCGTCCAACGTATACCCATACAGACTGACAATATTCTCCTGTCTGTACCTGTAATAAAACAAGAATAGCCGTACAGTGATCTACATGATGGACTCAACACTGAACTGGAAGACTGGTTCCATTCCAAACTGCAGCTGATTTACTGACTGGTATCCTGCCTTGCAGAAACAGGTGCCCCCCCCCCAATAATAGCTAATCCCCAAATGGAAAAGATTCTGCTCAGTGGTAAAGACATTTTGACATTGGCATCAGAACTTTCAATCAAACTGACCAAAATATCAAATACCTGTGTTCAACAAAACCAAAAGGTTCAGAAGGGCCATTATTGTTCTACTGGACTGTTCTGAGAAAGTATATTGAAAATCTATTGAAAAACATGACCTGTAGAGTGTTATCAAGTTTTTACAATGATCAACTGTAGAACTGTTGATATTCACACAGCATGGCTTTATTTCTATACAGATCATTTACACGTTGCAGGCAACATTCTGAGCAAGTTTCATGAAAGTCAACTGAAAATTTTGATGTGAAGAGTGTTATCGCAGACAAGTTAAAAGGCAGACAAACAAACCACCAATGACACAAGCTATACTGGATTTTATGCAATGCTATGTAGACAAAATATAAACCTTTGCAGGGTTTTCAGGAAAACTATTTCACAGTCCCTACCTGCTCAATGCTTTCAGCTCTGCTGCCATATGTAATACTGACTTTTCATCTAACATTCTCTCTCTTCTTTGCTGAAATAATATGATGTAGATATTAACATATAATGAAATCATACGACTCATATCCATCTTTTGTAATGAAAATATCAGACAACTAGGCAAGCATATGAGCTGCTGTATTCAGATGTTTATGCATTAGAAGATCACAAAGATTAGTATGGATGAACAAAAGACCAAAATCATTGAAACATGAACAAGTGGTTGCACATGTATTTTTACATTTTTAAATATTAACCAATCCTACTTGGGGTAGATAGCTTTTAGACCTTTCACATTAAATCAAAGTATCAATTAATAATTTTTCCCACCATAACTCTTGTTGTGAAGCAGTTAAGTTTAAAACTAGTGGCAGTTAGGAACAGCTGACTGTGAATAGACTTAAGTAGGAGTTTAAGTAACAAGTCATTTCAATGCAATAAAAAAGTCATCATTGCAATGACATAAAAGAGGGCCAAGATGGCCCTATATCGCTCACCTTGGTACAAGTCCACTTGCCTGGTGGAAGATCACTAGATAATGTTATATACCAAATAAGTTTTCCTATATACGCCTTTGTAAAACAAATGATCCCCCCCCCCCAGGCAAGGTCAATTTTGACCCCAGGGGCATAATTTGAACAATCTTGGTAGAGGTCCACTAGCCAATGCTACATGCCAAATATCTAAGCTCTAGGCCTTGTGGTTTCAAAGAAGAAGATTTTTAAAGTTTTTACTATATAATTAGGCCTATGTAAAACTAAGTGACCCCCCATGCGGGGTCAATTTTGACCAGAGGGTCATAATTTGAACAATCTTGGTAGAGGTCCACTAACCAATGCTACCTGCCAAATATCTAAGCTCTAGGCCTTGTGGTTTCAGAGAAGAAGATTTTTAAAGTTTTTCCTACATAAGCCTATGTAAACTAAGTGACCCCGGGGCCCCAAGGGGTCAATTTTGATCCAGGGGCTCATAATTTGAACAATCTTGGTAGAGGTCCACTAGCCAAAGCTACATGCCAAATATCTAAGCTCTAGGCCTTGTGGTTTCAGAGAAGAAGATTTTTTAAAGTTTTTCCTATATATTCCTATGCAAAACTAAGTGACCACCCCCCGCGGGTCAATTTTGACCGGGGGTCAAATTTGGACAATCTTGGTAGAGGTCCACTAGACAATGCTACATGCCAAATATCTTAGCTCTAGGTTTTGTGGTTTCAGAGAAGATTTTTAAAGTTTTTCCTATATATTCCTATGCAAACTAAGTGCCCACCCGTGCGGGGTCATTTTGACACTGGGGTCATATTTGAACATCTTGGTAGAGGTCCACTAGACAATGCTACTGCCAAATATCTAAGCTCTAGGCCTTGTGGTTTCAGAGAAGATTTTTAAAGTTTTTCCTATTTGTGCTATAGCAACCAGAGTTCTGCTGGAATGGTTCTTTGAACATTTTGGTGAGCTTCTGCAAGGAACATTCCTGCATGTTTTATCAACATTGGCCTAGAGGTTTCAGAGGAGATGTCTTTGAATCAAAATGTTGACGACTGACGGACAATCATCGATCAGAAAAGCTCACCCTGCGCGGGCTAATAAGATTCTAAATCTTATAACTAATTCATGACCTATAATTACCTGTGTCAGTTTCTTTATTGCACATTTTGTGTTTTTGACAACCCCATAATAAACTTCACCATACTTTCCCTGGCCAAGTCTATTTCGTACACAGAATCCGTTGGTGGCAACACTCAGATCTTTGTATGTGTAGTTAGGTGTGCCCATCAGGGCTTGCGCTATCTGCCTGTCATCCTCACTCCAGCCAGACATGTTCATCCCCTCAGACCCGTACTCCTCTATCACTGATCTCACACGTTCAAAAGACCTGGCGGCAGATGATGCTGCACCAAGATTTCCCTGTTTTAAAGTACAAATATGTATGAAAGTTGAATTTTAACTGAAAAACTTGATTCCTTTTATCACTATCACAACAATCTAAAAAAAACATTCACTATTTTATTTTAAAAATTAATGATTCCAACTCAGCAGCCTGAACTACTCGACCATGGAGGGGGAACTTAATTTATTTTGCCTAAACTTTTACAAATTGTTCAAATTTGTTAAAACTCGATCTGTTTAAGACTCATTTGAATTTCAAGACAGACTGTTCATTTCATTTTTTATAATATGAACTTTGTGACTGTAATTTTTCTATTTTTAAAACACAAGTACAAATAACCAGTAATCATACCTGCATACTAGCGGGTCCATCTGCATGTGCAAACGTCTCCACTGATGCTGCACCATGAAGTTCGAGCACCGGACCAAGTACCTTATCACTCATTGGAGGCTTATTCCCCTTTTTGTCAATCTTCATGTCTGGCATGTTGAAGTTTACATCGACCATATTTGTCTCCTTGACAACTGCGCCACATTTCTTCATGCTTGGAATAGGTAAACCTAACAAAAAAGTGCTTTCATATGACTAAATATTTGTTTTACACATTCTACTATTGTCTTGTATATCTATTGTTTGTCTTAAAAAATAAATCTCTTTGAGGAACATGATCTGACTTAAGTAATAATAAAGCAGTTAACGTGGCCAGTTTCACTTTTAAATCTGACATGCCATTGGGTAAAAGTAAGTTTACATCCTTTTGATGACGGACTAAAGTTATTCAATGACCAAAAAGACAAAATATAAGGATTGATGGATTCACAGAAATAAATTCTTCAGTCCTTCTGACACCAATATATCTTAAAACTTGAGCTGTTAACAGGACATAATTTTGTTGAAGGAAAACAAGAGGTACACAACTAGATTTTCTGAAATTTTGTTGATTCTAAAAACACTGTAAAGTTCAAACAAATCTAAGAAGCACTTCTTCATTGTTGATAAGCTTGCCATAAAACTTAAACTTGTGTTATATTTTTGGTATACATTTTGTAAAAAAGGTACTTAAGAAGTACTTAATAAGTTACATGATTGTTTATTAACCACTAAAATACCACAACAATTGAAACAATCATGATCATGTTACATCAAACACAAGGACTTCAAAGCAGCCCTTTAAGTATTCTCTACAATACTTTCTAAATTACAGTGAGACTAGTTTAACCTCAGAGCTACATGGACACAGACAAATGACATTCATATTGGTGAATCAAACTCTAAATAGTGTAGAGGTTAACTTACTGTCTGGATCATAAAAGTTGTGATCTTCATTGTCTGTGCTAGAATAGTTATCACTCTTTGAATTTAGACTATCATCTCCAGGTATAGAGTTATCAACTTTACATTCTTTTGCTTTCTCTGGATTCACTGTTGATAGAAAATAACAGTTATACATACACATGTAAAATATGCACTGCTCATTTTAACACACATGTATATAATACTAAGTACTTCAAGAAGTACAATACAGTGACTTCAAAATTACCATAACAAAAATATCGTACTCATGTATGTGTAGACATTTTCACAGGTATGTGAGGTGATCACATGTCCAGAAAAAACTTGGTTAGCAAGTTCATTTGTACATACATATATCTTCACATACTGTAATGGTTTATAACTGAATAACTGAAAAACAAGACATCAAATAATGAACAAGACGATACCTTTGCTTTACGGTCTGTAACATGGTTAGGACTAGGACTTCCAGTGTGACTAGTTGACAAGTACAAGCTTGTCAGCTGATGAGGCTTATATACTGCTATGTAAAATTAAACATTAAAATGCAACATACAGTCAAACCTGTGTTAAAGACCACCTCCGAATAGAGACCACCCTCATATAGACCGGCAGGGGATTTCCCCCCCCTACTAATATAGTAGACACACCTGTGAATAAAGACCATGCAAAAAAGTCCACATTTGTAACAGTGGTGTTTGTTCACAGGTCTGACTGTACATTATCCTGAACTTTAACAAACAGGCTACATTTACAAAGTACATGTAGTTATAAATATCCTAGGTTGTATTACCTATATGTTCAAGCAATCTCATGCTCTGTACTTTGTTTATTAGTGCTAGTTTATCATACAGATTGCGTATTGTTCCCCCTCTTGTCCCCCAGTCCCACAGCATCCGCTTCGTTGGACTACCATTTGGTCGTTGGTAATCTAACTCAAATGTCTGGATGTCACTCGTAGAATATCCAATAACAGCCGCTGAAGTAAAAAATATTTAAATCAACATTTGTCACTAAAAAAAAAGGCAGTACTACAAATTCTAAACACATGTAAGTTAAGACTATTTTCACTGGACCACTGACCATTTCTAAATGGAAAAGAACTGAAAGTATCTTGATATTGTAACTGCTCTTTTTTTCTTTAAGTTTATAATATGAAGAATACTTTTTAATTTTCTTCTGTGCAAACAAGGAACGTGAGATTGAAGCTGAGGCATCATGCTGTCATTCCACAGGTGGTACAGTCCAACCTCTCCAAACGACACCTCCCTAGAGCAACAATCCCCTTAAAAAGACACACATTTTCATTTCTGTTGCGTCAGCTGTCAGGTATATAGGGAATTGACCTCTCTAGAGCAAAACCTCTGTACAACAAACACATTTTTGTGTTCCCACGGGTGTTCGCTCTTGCGAGGTTGCACTGTATTAAGAAATGAAGAAATTGTATATCAGTTGAAAGTGATATATCCTATTCCTGACATTGACTTAATAAGTTAAAAAAAAATGCTAGAACAAAATGGTAAAAAACGAAATGTTCAAGAATGAAAGTTATTTCAAATTGACTATAATTATTGGTAGATTTACAACAGGATGACAATTTTGGCAAAAATGTTTGCACCAATGAAAAAGAGCCATCATCATTGGCATCATCATCAGCAGCAGTAGCAGCATCATGTCCCGATTCATTCAAAACCACAACAATTCTGTATGTCTAAAGTCTGTTTTGTTTTAAAGACTGTAGTCACAATTTTTTCTCAACGCAACAAATCCCCCCAATGCCTGTCTGCATCCAGCCCTGTTCAACAGTTATTGTTTCAAATAGAAAAAAAAATTAACTGCATTTATCTTTGTTTCTGAATTTCTATAAAACATTCTGACAAGTACATTTCTGTCAGCTTCAATGGTCGAGTGGTTAGAGTCGCTGATTTGAAATCAGTGTAACCTCTCATAGATTGAGGGTCTTGGGTTCAAACCCTGCTACCGACCATATCTCTTTATGTGAGAACATTGGCAGCTTCTTATGGAGGTTAGGGATCTAGTATTGGTTTTTTCCAGGAACAATTGTTATGTAAACTGCCTGTTTGTAAAAATCTCCAAACTCCTATTGAAATGGGCATTAAATTAATTCAACATTTAACAATTTCTCATTTCTTGTGTACATGTAGAACAAATTCAAATTTTTATTGTATCCAATTTCAAATTTGTTAAAAGCATTTAACAAACATCTGGTACGGTAGATATTCACCTACAAATGTATATACATGTACACCTACACACTTTGCATTAAATTTGTAATGTAAATGACTTAACTTTTAACTTTTATACTGATCTACAATCTTTAATGCTATTAAAAAATATTTTAAAACAGCCGAGTCCCTCAAGGCACAACATGACTGACATGTCAACTGTATAAATGATAATAAATTTATTTTTAACTTCTTCAAAAAATCATTAATCTTCAACTTTGTACAAAAATGTGGATATTGTATACGCCTTTTGTTGAATGGTCATTGAATGTTTAAAGAAAGTTTTGCCTGTCAGGAGTAAAGTAAGTTTTGTCATTTTCTCCTAATGCTTAAGTGGAGGAATGGGGTAAGGGTCTGGCTGGGCTATTCTATATTCTAGAATATTGCATTCCAAACGGACCATGTAGACTATATCTCCTCATGTTGACCAAAACCCCAAATCAACTGAGACAACCAGAGGGCCATATCAATACAATTATTATACAGCAAGAATATATATCTGCTAAGTTTATCTATAGTTATTTTGTTCAATCTCAGGAGTCAGGGACTACAGTCAGTGACTAATGGCTGTTTTTATTTAAATTCAGCAGCTTTTGTCTTATAACTTACATACTTATTATCATAACTACGAAATATTCTAAGAAAAGTTTTTACAAGAAAAAATATTTTGCTTATGTCTGTTAACTATGTAGTTTGACCATGGTGTCAAAATAACACAGAAAGTATTGTTAGTAAATGTAGTTATCCCATTAACAGGGGCATTCATACGCAGGGGCATTCATACACAGGGGCATTCATACGCAGGGGCATTCATACACAGGGGCATTCATACTGAGCTCTGACATTTTTAATAAGACACATCTGACAGATTTACCATTACTTTAATACTACACTTGTTAGAATCTTTATATAAGCATGGATTCAATGTTACTATTATGTAGCGTTAACAGTCAAAAATTACTAAACACAGATTGCAATGGGCAGTAGGTGATTAGGACAACAGTTATATGAACACTTCTCATTACATAGTCTTCATTTACATTATTTAGTATAATTTAGTAAGTAATTAGCATATTCATGACACAGCAAATAGTATTACAGTATTAAAGTACTTTTTTAGTTCTGCTGTACGATCTTGACCTTTGACCTACTGACCTCAAGAAGAAAAGGTCACCTATTGGGAATGATTAATCTAGTCATCAGGTTAAAAACCAGCAGAGGATGCTACTGCTAGGTTAAAGCAGCCTTCAGTTGTTGGTTGGAAACCTGGAAAATTTTGTTCTACTGGTCAGCCAACATGTGCAAAGCAATATTCCTCATCTTCTTCAGTGCATAATAAATACACGCAAACTGCTTGACAGGAATAGTAACTGTAAAGGTATACAGATGTATAATCAGGGACAAGACAAGACAAACTTTCATTGTCTTGCATTTTATTTGGAAGTGGCTAAGAAGCTGGATCTGTATTATAATTATTATCATGTCAGATTTAATCATAGATTGATTTCTTTTTCTTTGATTGTTTATAGTCCCGGTCCACCCTGGCATATCTCCCTGGGTGAACTTACCAAGACTCCTGACAGATGCAGGTTGAAGAGATACAGATGCAGATACAAGCTCTTGTATAGCACCGATACATTTATCTTATACTGATGCCCTTAAATATTCCTTTATTCCAAGAACCATACCCCTAAGGAGTGCACTGTCTAACAGTACAGACTCCTTGGCCACAGTTAAGGATTATAAGTCTTAATTTTAAGACTTGAGCTTAGTATGCTGCACAAACTTGTGTCAACATACAATTTGCTTATTGTAGATAGTTTTACTCTGTCTGGTAACTTTGCAAGGACTTTTATTTAAATGTTGAGTGTTATGTACCCTTGATCTATGCAAGTTGCCTCCATGACCAACTGTCATGATGTATCATGTTCAGTTTTCAACGTGTGCACTATTGGTAGATTGATAAATCCGGTAACTTCAAAATTGTAAATCTTCTTAGTTCTACCTAATAAGTATCTAGCCAAACAGTGAAGCTCTAATTTGAGATTTATCTGAACTACACAGGCTGCCAAGCTTACGAACCAGGTATGCTGAAGTTTCTAAAGCCAGGGGTGCAAATAACAAGAGGGCCAACAATGGCCTATATCCCACACCTGGCTACCATTGGCTATAATACAAGGTCATCAATAGCAGAAACGGTCAATTTTGACCTGGGGGACATAATTTGAACATTCTTGGAAGATGTCAACTAGGAAATGATATATGCCAAATATCAATGTGACATGTGCTCAACAATTGTGCCATGTAATTGTAAAAAGTTAACATGTAAACAGGATTCCATTACCTTTAAACTCCTAAGTGTGACCTTGACCTTTAAGGGAGGGCTGTAGGTCTTGGATGCAACACATTGTCTTAATGTGCTGAACATCTCTGTAAAGTTATATTAAAATCCATCAATTCATGACAAAGTTACAGCCTGGACACAAATGTCTGCATATACAAGAGTTTCCATTCCTTTTAAACTCTAAATGTTTAAACTCCCAGCATGAGCTCAATTTTTCATTTTGGAATGAAGTTAATCTTTAATAATATTGTACTTCAATACTGACATTACATTTTGACGATAGCCACTCCCAGGCCACTAAGACGAAACCTCGAGAAAACTGTTGTGTCTGACGTTTTCATTGGTATATCAAGCAATCGATATTAGCCCATCAAATTCCCAATTTCAATTGTTCGGAATTGTGTAAGTATAACAGGGGATTAGCTAGGGGTTAATAGTAATTAGCATGTCTTGATCAGTGAATACACTGTCTGCATAACTGACATGCAGCCCTTTATTAAAGGGAACAAGAGTACCAGCGCGGCCAAAATGTGGGCTCCAGCTCTGAAGCCCAGCCCTGAATCCAAGCTATCCATGTATGCATGTGGGCTGATAGCCTAATTAATTTGGCGTTTCAGTGGGACCCCTTTCACAGATCTGATATTTTAAATGTCACCTCTACCCCGTGGGTGAACAACTATAAAATTTGCCTATAAATCGCTATCCATGTAATTAGCCTATAGGGCTGACTGACTAAGTTGGGTTTGTTTACCCTCGGTACTTGACACTGTCATATTACCGAGTGTACATAAACTTTATAAGGAAATAAGGATGGTACTAAAAACTGGACTATCAACGATGCCTGTTTGTTTTGGTCAGATTTATTAAAACTGTTTAAGATACAATTTTTAGCCATAAACGGTAAACCTGTAAAATACCAGTCTTTGTGGACACAGACAACATGTAATACAGAGTGTTTAAGTCACAATATGCTGGTTAGTTATGATTTATCCACTATAAAACTACATACATATGACAAAACGTTCGACATATGACAACAATCAAAACATAAGCCAGCCCAACGGCCCCAAGGCATAATTAGTCTAAACTGATTTATTACCAAGAAGTTCCCAACTCCTGTCAATATCAAAGTTCTTGCTAATTTGGTATGTGATACTATAATCCAATTCATTTAAGTTCAACTCTGGGTGGCGCTTTTTTATCGGCATTGTTCCGAAAAAACGTTGATAAAATTTACATCCTAAACCAACCCTTACACCATGTTGACAAGTTCTCGTTAGCTGTCAACTTCCCGGTGTAAATTGGCAATCAAGGCATATGATTGGTTTATATTTTCACTACGTAAAAACCCTCTTTTTCCTGGTTGAATTCAATAGCCTAAAAGTGCTAGTATTTATCCCA